>JAPDOI010000598.1:0-337500 GCA_029168955.1 Aplectana chamaeleonis
CACACTCACTCTAAGGTCCTGCACACGTTCCATGATGTCCTGCACACCCCTACTGGGGTCCTGCACATATTCTACTAAGTCCTGCACACCCCTGCTGGGCTCCTGCACAGGTTCCATGATGTCCTGCACCCTCCTACTGAGGTCCTGCACAGGTCCCATGATGTCCTGCACACTCCTGCTAAGGTCTTGCACACGTTCCATGATGTCCGGCACACTCCTACTGAGGTCCTGCACACATTCCATGATGTCCTGCACACTGCTACTGAGGTCCTGCACAGGTCCCATGATGTCCTGCACACTGCTACTGAGGTCCTGCACATATTACACGATGTCCTGCGCACTCCTACTGGGGTCCTGCACAGGTTCCATGATGTCCTGCGCACTCCTGCTGAGGTCCTGCACACATTCCATGACGTCCTGCACACTCCTACTAAGGTCCTGCACACGTTCCATGATGTCCTGCACACTCCTACTGAGGTCCTGCACACGTTCCATGATGTCCTGCCCACTCCTACTGAGGTCCTGCACACGTTCGATGATGTCCTGCATACTCCTACTGAGGCCCTGCCCACATTCTACGACGTCCTGCACACTCACTACTGGGGTCCTGCACAGGTTCCATGATGTCCTGCACACTTCTACTAGGGTCCTGCACACGTTCCATGATGTCCTGCACCCTCCTACTGGGATCCTGCACAGGTTCCATAATGTCCTGCGTACTCCTACTAAGGTCCTGCACAGGTCCCATGATGTCCTGCACACTCCTACTGAGGTCCTTCACAGGTTCCATGATGTCCTGCACACTCCTACTGGGGTCGTGCACAGGTTCCATGATGTCCTGCACACTCCTACTGAGGTCCTGCACAGGTTCCATGATGTCCTGTACACTCCTACTGAGGTCCTGCAAACGTTCCATGACGTCTTGCACACTCCTACTGAGGTCCTGCACAGGTCCCATGATGTCCTGCACACTCCTACTGAGGTCCTGCACACATTCTACCACATCCCGCACACTCACTCTAAGGTCCTGCAAACGTTCCATGATGTCCTGCACACTCCTACTAAGGTCTTGCACACGTTCCATGATGTCCTGCACACTCCTACTGAGGTCCTGCACAGGTCCCATGATGTCCTGCACACTCCTACTAAGGTCTTGCACACATTCTACCACATCCTGCACACTCCTACTGAGGTCGTGCACAGGTCCCATGATGTCCTGCACACTCCTACTAAGGTATTGCACACGTTCCATGATGTCCTGCACACTCCTACTGAGGTCCTGCACAGGTCCCATGATGTCCTGCACACTTCTACTAAGGTCTTGCCCACGTTCCATGATGTCCTCCACACTTCTACTGCGGTCCTGCACAGGTCCCATGATGTCCTGCACACTCCTACTAAGGTCTTGCACACGTTCCATGATGTCCTGCACACTCCTACTAAGGCCTTGCACACGTTCCATGATGTCGTGCTCACTCCTACTGAGGTCCTGCACATATTCCACGACGTCCTGCACACTCCTACTAAGGTCCTGCATACGTTCCATGATGTCCTGCACCCTTCTACTGAGGTCCTGCACACATCCTACGACGTCCTGCACACCCCTACTGAGGTCCTGCACAGGTTCAATGATGTCCTGCACACTCTTACTAAGGTGCTGCACACGTTCCACGATGTCCGGCACACTCCTACTGAGGTCTTGCACACGTTCCATGATGTCCTGCACACTCCTACTGAGGTCCTGCACAGGTCCCATGATGTCCTGCACACTCCTACTGAGGTCCTGCACAGGTCCCATGATGTCCTGCACACTCCTACTGAGATCCTGCACAGGTCCCATGATGTCCTGCACACTCCTACTAAGGTCTTGCACACGTTCCATGATGTCCTGCACACTCCTACTGAGGTCCTGCACACGTACTATGATGTCCTGCACACTCTTACTGAGGTCCTGCACAGGTCCCATGATGTCCTGCACACTCCTACTGAGGTCCTGCACAGGTCCCATGATGTCCTGCACACTCCTACTAAGGTCTTGCACAGGTCCCATGATGTCCTGCACACTCCTACTGAGGTCCTGCACACGTTCCATGATGTCCTGCGCACTCCTACTGGGGTCCTGCACAGGTTCCATGGTGTCCTGCACACTCCTACTGAGGTCCTGCACACATTCTACCACATCCTGCACACTCACTACTGAGGTCCTGCACACGTTCCATGATGTCCTGCACACTCCGACTGAGGTCCTGCACACGTTCCATGATGTCCTGCACACTCCTACTAAGGTCTTGCACACGTTCCATGATGTCCTCCACACTCCTACTGAGGTCCTGCACACGTTCCATGATGTCCTGCACACTCCTACTAAGGTCCTGCACAGGTCCCATGATGTCCTGCACACTCCTACTAGATCTTGCACACGTTCCATGATGTCCTGCACACTCCGACTGAGGTCCTGCACAGGTTCCATGATGTCCTGCACACTCCTACTAAGGTCCTGCACACATTCTACGATGTCCTGCACACTCACTACTGAGGTCCTGCACAGGTCCCATGATGTCCTGCACACTCCTACTGAGGTCCTGCACACGTTCCATGATGTCCTGCACACTCCTACTGAGGTCCTGCACAGGTCCCATGATGTCCTGCACAGTCCTACTAAGCTCTTGCACACGTTCCATGGTGTCCTGCACACTCATACTGACGTGCTGCACACATTCTACGATGTCCTGCACACTCCTACTGGGGTCCTGCACAGGTTCCATGATGTCCTGCACACTCCTACTGAGGTCCTGCACACGTTCCATGATGTCCTGCACACTCCTTTTGAGGTCCTGCACAGATCCCATGATATCCTGCACACTCCTATGAGGTCCTGCACAGGTTCCATGATGTCCTGCACACTCCTACTGAGGTCCTGCACAGGTCCCATAATGTCCTGCACACTCCTACTGAGGTCCTGCACACATTCTACCACATCCCGCACACTCACTCTAAGGTCCTGCAAACGTTCCATGATGTCCTGCACACTCCTACTACGGTCCTGCACACGTTCAATGATGTCCTGCACACTCCTTTTGAGGTCCTGCACAGGTTCCATGATGTCCTGCACACTCCTACTAAGGTCTTGCACACGTTCCATGATGTCCTGCACACTCCTACTGAGGTCCTGCACACAATCTACGACGTCCTGCACGCTCACTCTGAGGTCCTGCACAGGTTCCATGATGTCCTGCACACTCCTACTAAGGTCTTGCACACGTTCCATGATGTCCTGCACACTCCTACTGAGGTCCTGCACAGGTCCCATGATGTCCTGCACACTCCTACTGAGGTCCTGCACAGGTCCCATGATGTCCTGCACACTCCTACTGAGGTGCTGCACACATTCTACGACGTCCTGCACACCCCTACTGGGGTCCTGCACAAGTCCCATGATGTCCTGCACACTCCTACGAAGGTCCTGCACACGTTCCATGATGTCCTGCACACTCCTACTGAGGTCCTGCACACATTCCATGATGTCCTGCACCCTCCTACTGAGGTCCTGCACAGGTCCCATGATGTTCTGCACACCCCTACTGGGGTCCTGCACACGTCCCGTGATGTCCTGCACACTCCTACTGAGGTCCTGCGCAGGTCCCATGATGTCCTGCACACTTCTACTAAAGTCCTGCACACGTTCCATGATGTCCTGCACACTCCCACTGAGGTCCTGCACACATTCTACGACGTCCTGCATACCCCTACTGGGGTCCTGCACAGGTTCCTTGATGTGCTGCACACCCCTACTGGGGTCCTGCACAGGTCCCATGATGTCCTGCACACTCCTACTAAGGTCCTGCACACGTCCCATGATGTCCTGCATACTCCTACTAAGGTCTTGCACACGTTCCATGATGTCCTGCACACTCCTACTGAGGTCCTGCACAGGTCCCATGATATCCTGCACACTCCTACTAAGGTCATGCACACGTTCCATGATGTCCTGCACACTTCTACTGAGGTCCTGCACAGGTCCCATGATGTCCTGCACACTCCTACTGAGGTCCTGCACAGGTTACATGATGTCCTGCATTCTCCTACTAAGGTCCTGCACACGTTCCATGATGTCCTGCACACTCCTACTGAGGTCATACACACGTTCCATGATTTTCTGCACACTCCTACAGAGGTTCTGTACAGATCCCATGATGCCCTGCACACCCCTACTGAGGTCCTGCAGAGGTCCCATGATGTCCTGCACACTCCTACTGAGGTCCTGCACAGGTTCCATGATGTCCTGCCCACTCCTACTACGGTCCTGCACAGATCCCATGATGTCCTGCACACTCCTACTGAGGTCCTGCACACATTCTACGACGTCCTGCACATCCCTACTGGGGTCCTGCACAGGTTCCATGATGTCCTGCACACTCCTACTGAGGTCCTGCACACATTCTACCACATCCTGCACACTCACTCTGAGGTCCTGCACAGGTCCCATGATGTCCTGCACACTCCTACTAAGGTCTTGCACACGTTCCATGATGTCCTGCACACTCCTTTTGAGGTCCTGCACAGGTCCCATGATGTCCTGCACACTCCTACTGAGGTCCTGCACAGGTCCCATGATGTCCTGCACACTCCTACTGAGGTCCTGCACAGGTCCCATGATGTCCTGCACGCTCCTACAGAGGTCCTGCACAGGTCCCATGATGTCCTGCACACTCCTACTAAGGTCTTGCACACGTTCCATGATGTCCTGCACACTCCTACTGAGGTCCTGCACACATTCTACCACATCCCGCACACTCACTCTAAGGTCCTGCAAACGTTCCATGATGTCCTGCACACTCCTACTGAGGTCCTGCACACAATCTACGACGTCCTGCACACTCCTACTGAGGTCCTGCACAGGTCCCATGATGTCCTGCCCACTCCTACTGCGGTCCTGCACACGTTCAATGATGTCCTGCACACTCCTACTGAGGTCCTGCACACATTCTATGAAGTCCTGCACACCCCTACTGGGGTTGTCCACAGGTCCCATGATGTCCTGCACACCCCCCTACTGGGATCCTGCACACGTTCCATGATGTTCTGCACACTCCTATTGGGGTCCTGCACAGGTCTCATGATGTCCTGCACACTCCTACTGAGGTCCTTCACAGGTTCCATGATGTCCTGCACACTCCTACTTAGGTCCTGCACACGTTCCATGATGTCCTGCACACTCCTACTGAGGTCCTGCACAGGTTCCATGATGTCCTGCACACTCCTACTAAGGTCTTGCACACGTTCCATGATGTCCTGCACACTCCTACTGAGGTCCTGCACAGGTCCCATGATGTCCTGCACACTCCTACTAAGGTCTTGCACACGTTCCATGATGTCCTGCACACTCCTACTGAGGTCCTGCACACATTCTACGACGTCCTGCACACCCCTACTGAGGTCCTGCACAGGTCACATGATGTGCTGCACGCTCCTACTAAGGTCCTGCACACGTTCCATGATGTCCTGCACACTCCTACTAAGGTCCTGCACACGTTCCATGATGTCCTGCACACTCCTACTGAGGTCCTGCACACATTCTACGACGTCCTGCACACCGCAACTGGGTCCTGCACAGGTCCCATGATGTCCTGCAGTCTCCTACTGAGGTCCTGCACATATTACACGATGTCCTGCGCACTCCTACTGGGGTCCTGCACAGGTTCCATGATGTCCTGCACACTCCTACTAAGGTCCTGCACACATTCTACGACGTCCTACACACCCCCACTGGGATCCTGCACAGGTTCCATGATGTCCTGCACACTCCTACTGAGGTCCTGCACAGGTCCAATGATGTCCTGCACACTCCTACTGAGGTCCTGCACAGGTTCCATGATGTCCTGCACACTCCTACTAAGGTCTTGCACACGTTCCATGATGTCCTGCACACTCCTACTGAGGTCCTGCACAGGTTCCATGATGTCCTGCACACTCCTACTGAGATCCTGCACACATTCTACCACATCCCGCACACTCACTCTAAGGTCCTGCAAACGTTCCATGATGTCCTGCACACTCCTACTGAGGTCCTGCACAGGTCCCATGACGTCCTGCACGCTCCTACTGAGGTCCTGCACAGGTCCCATGATGTCCTGCACACTCCTACTGAGGTCCTGCACAGGTCCCATGATGTCCTGCACCCTCCTACTGAGGTCCTGCACAGGTCCCATGATGTCCTGCACACTCCTACTGAGATCCTGCACACATTCTACGACGTCCTGCACACCCCTTCTGGGGTCCTGCACAGGTCCCATGATGTCCTGCACACTCGTACTAAGGTCATGCACACGTTCCATGATGTCCTGCACACTCCTACTGAGGTCCTGCACACGTCCCATGATGTCCTGCACACTCCTACTCAGGTCCTGCACAGGTCCCATGATGTCCTGCACACTCCTACTGGGGTCCTGCACAGATCCCATAATGTCCTGCACACTCCTACTGGGGTCCTGCACAGGTCCCATGATGTCCTGCACACTCTTACTAAGGTCCTGCACACGTTCCATGATGTCCTGCACACTCCTATTGAGGTCCTGCACACATTCTACGATGTCCTGCACACCCCTACTGGGGTCCTGCATAGGTTCCATAATGTCCTGCACACTCCTACTGAGGTCCTGCACAGGTCCCATGATGTCCTGCACACTCCTACTAAGGTCCTGCACAGGTCCCATGATGTCCTGCACACTCCTGCTGAGGTCCTGCACACGCTCAATGATGTCCTGCACACTCCTACTGAGGTCCTGCACAGGTCCCATGATGTCCTGCACACTCCTACTGAGGTCCTGCACACATTCTACCACATCCCGCACACTCACTCTAAGGTCCTGCAAACGTTCCATGATGTCCTGCACACTCCTACTGAGGTCCTGCACACATTCTACGACGTCCTGCACACCCCTACTGGGGTCCTGCACAGGTCCCATAATGTCCTGCACACTCCTACTGAGGTCCTGCACACGTTCCATGATGTCCTGCACACTCCTACTGAGGTCCTGCACAGGTCCCATGATGTCCTGCACACTCCTACTGAGGTCCTGCACAGGTTACATGATGTCCTGCATTCTCCTACTGAGGTCCTGCACAGGTCTTATGATGTCCTGCACACTCCTACCAAGGTCCTGCACACGTTCCATGATGTCCTGCACACTCCTACTGAGGTCCTGCACACATTCTACGACGTCCTGCACACTACTATTCAGGTCCTGCACAGGTTCCATGATGTCCTGTACACTCCTACTGAGGTCCTGCACAGGTCCCATGTTGTCCCGCACACTCCTACTAAGGTTCTGCACACGTTCCATGATGTCCTGCACACTCCTACTAAGGTTCTGCACACGTTCCATGATGTCCTGCACACTCCTACTAAGGTTCTGCACACGTTCCATTATGTCCTGCACACTCTTACTGGGGTCCTGCACAGGTCCTATGATGTCCTGCACACTCCTTCTAAGGTCCTGCACACGTTTCATGATGTCCTGCACACTCCTGCTAAGGTTCTGCACACGTTCCATGATGTCCTGCACACTCCTACTAAGGTTCTGCACACGTTCCATGATGTCCTGCACACTCTTACTGAGGTCCTGCACACATTGTACGACGTCCTGCACACCCCTACTGGGGTCCTGCACAGGTTCCATGATGTCCTGCACACTCCTACTGAGGTTCTGCACACATTCTACCACATCCTGCGCACTCCTACTGAGGTCCTGCACAGGTTCCATGATGTCCTGCACACTCCTACTAAGGTCTTGCACACGTTCCATGATGTCCTGCACACTCCTACTGAGGTCCTGCACACAATCTACGACGTCCTGCACACTCCTACTGAGGTCCTGCACAGGTCCCATGATGTCCTGCCCACTCCTACTGCGGTCCTGCACACGTTCAATGATGTCCTGCACACTCCTACTGAGGTCCTGCACAGGTCCCATGATGTCCTGCACACTCCTACTGCGGTCCTGCACACGTTCAATGATGTCCTGCACACTCCTACTGAGGTCCTGCACACGCTCAATGATGTCCTGCACACCGCTACTGAGGTCCTGCACACGTTCCATGATGTCCTGCACACTCCTACTCAGGTCCTGCACAGGTCCCATGATGTCCTGCACACTCCTACTGGGGTCCTGCACAGGTCCCATGATGTCCTGCACACTCCTGCTAAGGTCTTGCACACGTTCCATGATGTCCGGCACACTCCTACTGAGGTCCTGCACACATTCCATGATGTCCTGCACACTGCTACTGAGGTCCTGCACAGGTCCCATGATGTCCTGCACACTGCTACTGAGGTCCTTCACAGGTTCCATGATGTCCTGCACACTCCTACTTAGGTCCTGCACACGTTCCATGATGTCCTGCACACTCCTACTGAGGTCCTGCACAGGTTCCATGATGTCCTGTACACTCCTACTGAGGTCCTGCACACATTCTACGACGTCCTGCGCACCCCTACTGGGGTCCTGCACAGGTTCCATGATGTCCTGTACACTCCTACTAAGGTCCTGCACACGTTCCATGATGTCCTGCGCACTCCTACTGAGGTCCTGCACAGGTCCCATGATGTCCTGCACACTCCTGCTAAGGTCTTGCACACGTTTCATGATGTCCGGCACACTCCTACTGAGGTCCTGCACACATTCCATGATGTCCTGCACACTGCTACTGAGGTCCTGCACAGGTCCCATGATGTCCTGCACACTGCTACTGAGGTCCTGCACAGGTCCCATGATGTCCTGCACACTCCTACTAAGGCCTTGCACACGTTCCATGATGTCCTGCACACTCCTACTAAGGTCTTGCACACGTTCCATGATGTCCTGCACACTCCTACTGTGGTCCTGCACAAGTTCCTTGATGTCCTGCACACTCCTACTGAGGTCCTGCACACATTCTACCACATCCCGCACACTCACTCTAAGGTCCTGCAAACGTTCCATGATGTCCTGCACCCTCCTACTGAGGTCCTGCACAGGTCCCATGATGTCCTGCACTCTCCTACTGAGATCCTGCACACATTCTACGACGTCCTGCACACCCCTTCTGGGGTCCTGCACAGGTCCCATAATGTCCTGAACACTCCTACTGAGGTCCTGCACACATTCTACCACATCCTGCACACTCCTACTGAGGTCGTGCACAGGTCCCATGATGTCCTGCACACTCCTACTAAGGTCTTGCACACGTTCCATGATGTCCTGCACACTCCTACTGAGGTCCTGCACAGGTCCCATGATGTCCTGCCCACTCCTACTACGGTCCTGCACACGTTCCATAATGTCCTGCACACTCCTACTGAGGTATTGCATAGGTCCCATGATGTCCTGCACACTCCTACTGAGGTCCTGCACAGGTCCCATGATGTCCTGCACACTCCTACTAAGGTCTTGCACACGTTCCATGATGTCCTGCACACTCCTACTGAGGTCCTGCACACATTCTACCACATCCCGCACACTCACTTTAAGGTCTTGCACACGTTCCATGATGTCCTGCACACTCCTACTGAGGTCCTGCACACATTCTACGACGTCCTGCACACCCCTACTGGGATCCTGCACAGGTTCCATGATGTCCTGCACACTCCTACTAAGGTCTTGCACACGTTCCATGATGTCCTGCACACTCCTACTACGGTCCTGCACACGTTCAATGATGTCCTGCACACCCCTACTGGGGTCCTGCACACGTCCCATGATGTCCTGCACACTCCTACTGAGGTCCTGCACACGTTCCATGATGTCCTGCACACTCCTAATGAGGTCCTGCACAGGTCCCATGATGTCCTGCGCACTCCTACTAAGGTCTTGCACACGTTCCATGATGTCCTGCACACTCCTACTGAGGTCCCGCACACATTCTACGACGTCCTGCACACCCCTACTGGGGTCCTGCACAGGTCCCATGATGTCCTGCACACTCCTACTGAGGTCCTGCACAGGTCCCATGATGTCCTGCACACTCCTACTAAGGTCTTGCACACGTTCCATGATGTCCTGCACACTCCTACTGAGGTCCTGCACACATTCTACGATGTCCTGCACACTCCTACTGGGGTCCTGCACAGGTTCCATGATGTCCTGCACACTCTTACTAAGGTCCTGCACACTCCTATTGGGGTCCTGCACAGGTCTCATGATGTCCTGCACACTCCTACTGAGGTCCTTCACAGGTTCCATGATGTCCTGCACACTCTTACTAAGGTTCTGCACACGTTCATGATGTCCTGCACACTCCTACTAGGTCCTACACACATTCTACGATGTCCTGCACACTCCTACTGGCCTCCTGCACAGGTCCCATAATGTCCTGCACACTCCTACTGAGATCCTGCACACGTTCCATGATGTCCTGCACACTCCTACTGAGGTCCTGCACAGGTCCCATGATGTCCTGCACACTCCTACTAAGGTCTTGCACACGTTCCATGATGTCCTGCACACTCCTACTGAGGTCCTGCACACGCTCAATGATGTCCTGCACACTCCTACTGAGGTCCTGCACAGGTCCCATGATCTCCTGCACACTCCTACTAAGGTCTTGCACACGCTCCATGATGTCCTGCACACTCCTACTGAGGTCCTGCACACGTTCCATGATGTCCTGCACACTCCTACTGAGGTCCTGCACAGGTTCCATGGTGTCCTGCACACTCCTACTGAGGCCCTGCAGACATTCTACGACGTCCTGCACACCCGTACTGGGGTCCTGCACAGGTTCCATGATGTCCTGCACACTCCTACTGAGGTCCTGCACAGGTCTTATGATGTCCTGCACACTCCTACTAAGGTCTTGCACACGTTCCATGATGTCCTGCACACTCCTACTAAGGCCTTGCACACGTTCCATGATGTCCTGCACACTCCTACTGAGGTCCTGCACAGGTCCCATGATGTCCTGCACACTCCTACTGAGATCCTGCACACATTCTACCACATCCCGCACACTCACTCTAAGGTCCTGCAAACGTTCCACGATGTCCTGCACACTCCTACTGAGGTCCTGCACACAATCTGCGACGTCCTGCACACCCCTTCTGGGATGCTGCACAGGTTCCATAATGTCCTGCACACTCCTACTGAGGTCCTGCACACGTTCCATGATGTCCTGCACACTCCTACTGAGGTCCTGCACAGGTCCCATGATGTCCTGCACACTCCTACTAAGGTCTTGCACACGTTCCATGATGTCCTGCACACTCCTACTGAGGTCCTGCACAGGTCCCATGATGTCCTGCACACTCCTACTGAGGTCCTGCACACGTTCCATGATGTCCTGCACACTCCTACTGAGGTCCTGCACACATTCTACGAAGTCCTGCACACCCCTACTGGGGTCCTGCACAGGTTCCATGATGTCCTGTACACTCCTACTGGGGTCCTGCACAGGTCCAATGATGTCCTGCACACTCCTACTAAGGTCCTGCACACGTTCCATGATGTCCTGCACACTCCTACTGAGGTCCTGAACACATTCTACGAAGTCCTGCACATTCCTACTGAAGTCCTGCACAAGTTCCCAGATGTCCTTCACACTCCCACTGAGGTCCTGCACACAATCCATGATGTCCTGCACACTCCTACTAAGGTCCTGCACACGTTCCATGATGTCCTGCACACTCCTACTGAGGTCCTGCACACATTCTACGACGTCCTACACACCCCTACTAGGGTCCTGCACAGGTTCCTTGATGTGCTGCACACTCCTACTGAGGTCCTGCACACATTCTACGAAGTCCTGCACACCCCTACTGAGGTCCTGCACACGTTCCATGTTGTCCTGCACACTCCTACTAAGGTCTTGCACACGTTCCATGATGTCCTGCACACTCCTACTGAGGTCCTGCACACATTCTACGACGTCCTGCACACCCCTACTGGGATCCTGCACAGGTCCCATGATGTCCTGCACACTCCTACTGAGGTCCTGCACACGTCCCATGATGTCCTGCACACTCCTACTGAGGTCCTGCACACGTTCCATGATGTCCTGCACACTCCTACTGAGGTCCTGCACACATTCTACGAAGTCCTGCACACTCCTACTGGGGTCCTGCACAGGTCCCATGATGTGCTGCACTTTCCTACTGAGGTCCTGCACATATTCCACGACGTTCTGCACACTCTTACTAAGGTCCTGCACACGTCCCATAATGTCCTGGACACTCCTACTGAGGTCCTGCACACACTCTACGACGACCTGCACACCCTTACTAGGGTCGTGCACAGGTCCCATGATGTCCTGCACACTCCTACTGAGGTCATGCACAGGTTCCTTGGTGTCCTGCACACTCCTACTGAGGTCCTGCACACGTTCCATGATGTCCTGCACACTACTATTCAGGTCCTGCACACATTCTACGATGTCCTGCACACCCCTACTGGGGTCCTGCACAGGTTCCATAATGTCCTGCACACTCCTACTGAGGTCCTGCCCACATTCCATGACGTCCTGCACACCCCTACTGAGGTCCTGCACAGGTTCCATGATGTCCTGCACACTCCTACTGAGGTCCTGCACACATTCTACGATGTCCTGCACACTACTACTGAGGTCCTGCACAGATCCCATGATGTCCTGCACACTCCTACTGAGGTCCTGCACAGGTCCCATGATGTCCTGCACACTCCTACTGAGGTCCTGCACAGGTCCCATGATGTCCTGCACACTCCTACTAAGGTCCTGCACACGTTCCATGATGTCCTGCACACTCCTACTGAGGTCCTGCACACATTCTACGACGTCCTGCACACCCCTACTGGGATCCTGCACAGGTTCCATGATGTCCTGCACACTCCTACTTAGGTCCTGCACACGTTCCATGATGTCCTGCACACTCCTACTGAGGTCCTGCACAGGTTCCATGATGTCCTGCACACTCCTACTGAGGTCCTGCACACATTCTACGACGTCCTGCACACCTCTACTGGGATCCTGCTCAGGTTCCACGATGTCCTGCACACCCCTACTGTGGTCCTGCACACGTTCTATGGTGTCCTGCACACTCCTACTGCGGTCCTGCTCACGGCCCATGATGTCCTGCACACTCCTACTGAGGTCCTGCACACGTTCTATGGTGTCCTGCACACTCCTACTGCGGTCCTGCTCACGGCCCATGATGTCCTGCACACTCCTACTGAGGTCCTGCACAGGTCCCATGATGTCCTGCACACTCCTACTAAGGTCTTGCACACGTTCCATGATGTCCTGCACACTCCTACTGAGGTCCTGCACACATTATACGACGTCCTGCACACCCCAACTGGGATGCTGCACAGGTCCCATAATGTCCTGCACACTCCTACTGAGGTCCTGCACACATTCTACCACATCCCGCACACTCACTCTAAGGTCCTGCAAACGTTCCATGATGTCCTGCACACTCCTACTGAGGTCCTGCACACAATCTACGACGTCCTGCACACCCCTTCTGGGGTCCTGCACAGGTCCCATAATGTCCTGCACACTCCTACTGAGGTCCTGCACAGGTCCCATGATGTCCTGCACACTCCTACTGAGGTCCTGCACAGGTCCCATGATGTCCTGCACACTCCTACTGAGGTCCTGCACAGGTCCCATGATGTCCTGCACACTCCTACTAAGGTCTTGCACACGTTCCATGATGTCCTGCACACTCCTACTGAGGTCCTGCACAGGTCCCATGATGTCCTGCACACTCCTACTACGGTCCTGCACACGTTCCATGATGTCCTGCACACTCCTACTGAGGTCCTGCACACATTCTACGACGTCCTGCACACCCCTACTGGGATCCTGCACAGGTTCCATGATGTCCTGCACACTCCTACTGAGGCCCTGCACAGGTCCCATGATGTCCTGCACACTCCTACTAAGGTCTTGCACACGTTCCATGATGTCCTGCACACTCCTACTGAGGTCCTGCACACATTCTACGACGTCCTGCACACCCCTTCTGTGGTCCTGCACAGGTCCCATAATGTCCTGCACACTCCTACTGAGGTCCTGCACACATTCTACCACATCCTGCACACTCCTACTGAGGTCCTGCACAGGTCACATGATGTCCTGCACACTCCTACTGAGGTCCTGCACACATTCTACGACGTCCTGCACACCCCTACTGGGATCCTGCACACGTTCCGTGATGTCCTGCACACTCCTACTGAGGTCCTGCATAGGTCCCATGATGTCCTGCACACTCCTACTAAGGTCCTGCACACACTCTACGACGTCCTGCGCACTCCTACTGAGGTCTTGCACACGTTCCATGATGTCCTGCACACTCCTACTGAGGTCCTGCACACATTCTACGACGTCCTGCACACCCCTACTGGGATCCTGCACAGGTTCCATGATGTCCTGCACACTCCTACTGAGGCCCTGCACAGGTCCCATGATGTCCTGCACACTCCTACTGAGGTCCTGCACAGGTCTCATGATGTCCTGCCCACTCCAACTGCGGTCCTGCACACGTTCAATGATGTCCTGCACACTCCTACTGAGGTCCTGCACAGGTCCCATGATGTCCTGCACTCTCCTACTGAGGTCCTGCACACATTCTACCACATCCCGCACACTCACTCTAAGGTCCTGCAAACGTCCCATGATGTCCTGCACACTCCTACTGAGGTCCTGCACACAATCTACGACGTCCTGCACACTCCTACTGAGGTCCTGCACAGGTCCCATGATGTCCTGCCCACTCCTACTGCGGTCCTGCACACGTTCAATGATGTCCTGCACACTCCTACTGAGGTCCTGCACACATTCTACGACGTCCTGCACACTCCTACTGAGGTCCTGCACAGGTCCCATGATGTCCTGCACACTCCTACTGAGGTCCTGCACACATTCTACGACGTCCTGCACACCCCTACTGGGATCCTGCACAGGTTCCATGATGTCCTGCACACTCCTACTGGGATCCTGCACACGTTCCATGATGTCCTGCACACTCCTACTGAGGTCCTGCACAGGTCCCATGATGTCCTGCACACTCCTACTAAGGTCTTGCACACGTTCCATGATGTCCTGCACACTCCTACTGAGGTCCTGCACAGGTCCCATGATGTCCTGCACACTCCTACTGAGGTCCTGCACAGGTCCCATGATGTCCTGCACACTCCTACTAAGGTCTTGCACACGTTCCATGATGTCCTGCACACTCCTACTGAGGTCCTGCACACATTCTACGACGTCCTGCACACCCCTACTGGGATCCTGCACAGGTTCCATGATGTCCTGCACACTCCTACTGAGGTCCTGCACAGGTCCCATGATGTCCTGCACACTCCTACTAAGGTCTTGCACACGTTCCATGATGTCCTGCACACTC
This sequence comes from Aplectana chamaeleonis, assembly GCA_029168955.1. Lineage (NCBI taxonomy): Eukaryota > Metazoa > Nematoda > Chromadorea > Rhabditida > Cosmocercidae > Aplectana > Aplectana chamaeleonis. Next base: position 15,359 of record JAPDOI010000598.1, read on the forward strand.
CTACTGAGGTCCTGCACACATTCTACGACGTCCTGCACACCCCTACTGGGGTCCTGCACAGGTCCCATAATGTCCTGCACACTCCTACTGAGGTCCTGCACACATTCTACCACATCCCGCACACTCACTCTGAGGTCCTTCAAACGTTCCATGATGTCCTGCACACTCCTACTGAGGTCCTGCACACATTATACGACGTCCTGCACACCCCTACTGGGATGCTGCGCAGGTCCCATGATGTCCTACACACTCCTAGTGAGGTCCTGCACAGGTCCCATGATGTCCTGCCCACTCCTACTACGGTCCTGCACACGTTCCATGATGTCCTGCGCACTCCTACTGAGGCCCTGCACACATTCTACGACGTCCTGCACATCCCCACTGGGGTCCTGCACAGGTTCCATGATGTCCTGCACACTCCTACTGAGGTCCTGCACACACTCTACGACGTCCTGCACACTCCTACTGAGGTCTTGCACACGTTCCATGATGTCCTGCACACTCCTACTGAGGTCCTGCACACATTCTACGACGCGCTTCACACCCCTACTGGGATCCTGCACAGGTCCCATGATGTCCTGCACACTCCTACTGAGGTCCTGCACACGTTTCGTGATGTCCTGCACACTCCTACTCAGGTCCTGCACAGGTCCCATTATGTCCTGCACACTCCTACTGAGGTCCTGCACAGGTCTTATGATGTCCTGCACACTCCTACTGAGGTCCTGCTTACGTTCCATGATGTCCTGCACACTCCTACTGGGGTCCTGCACACGTTCCATGATGTCCTGCACACTCCTACTGAGGTCCTGCACACATTCCATGATGTCCTGCACACTCCTACCGAGGTCCTGCACACGTTCCATGATGTCCTGCACACTCCCACTGAGGTCATGCGCACGTCCCTTGATGTCCTGCACACCCCTACTGAGGTCCTGCACACGTTCCATGATGTCCTGCAAACTCCTACTGAGGTCCTGCACACATTCTACGACGTCCTGCACACCCCTACTGGGGTCCTGCACAGGTTCCGTGATGTCCTGCCCACTCCTACTGAGGTCCTGCACACATTCTACCACATCCTGCACACTCCTACTGGGGTCCTGCACAGGTCCCATGATGTCCTGCACACTCCTACTAAGGTCCTGCGCACGTCCCATGATGTCCTGCACACTCCTACTGAGGTCCTGCACACGTTCCATGATGTAGTGCACACTCCTACTGAGGTCCTGCACACGTCCCATGATGTCCTGCACACCTCTGCTGACGTCCTGCACACGTCCCATGATGTCCTGCACACTCCTACTGAGGTCCTGCACAGGTCCCATGATGTCCTGCACACTCCTACTGAGGTCCTGCACACATTCTACGACGTCCTGCACACCCCTACTGGGATCCTGCACAGGTTCCATGATGTCCTGCACACTCCTACTGAGGCCCTGCACAGGTCCCATGATGTCCTGCACACTCCTACTGAGGTCCTGCACACGTTCCATGATGTCCTGCACACTCCTACTAAGGTCTTGCACACGTTCCATGATGTCCTGCCCTCTCCTACTACGGTCCTGCACACGTTCAATGATGTCCTGCACACTCCTACTGAGGTCCTGCACACATTCTACCACATCCCGCACACTCACTCTAAGGTCCTTCAAACGTTCCTTGATGTCCTGCACACTCCTACTGAGGTCCTGCACACATTCTACCACATCCTGCACACCCCTACTGGGGTCCTGCACAGGTCCCATGATGTCCCGCACACTCATACTAAGGTCCTGCACACGTTCCATGATGTCCTGCACACTCCTACTGAGGTCCTGCACACATTCTACGACGTCCTGCACACCCCTACTGGGATCCTGCACAGGTTCCATGATGTCCTGCACACTCCTACTGAGGTCCTGCACACATTATACGACGTCCTGCACACCCCTACTGGGATCCTGCACAGGTTCCATGATGTCCTGCACACTCTTACTGAGGTCCTGCACAGGTTCCATGGTGTCCTGCACACTCCTACTGAGGCCCTGCACAGGTTCCATGGTGTCCTGCACACTCCTACTAAGGTCTTGCACACGTTCCATGATGTCCTGCACACTCCTACTGAGGTCCTGCACAGGTCCCATGATGTCCTGCACACTCCTACTGAGGTCCTGCACAGGTCCCATGATGTCCTGCACACTCCTACTAAGGTCCTGCACACGTTCCATGATGTCCTGCACACTCCTACTGAGGTCCTGCACACATTCTACGACGTCCTGCACACCCCTACTGGGGTCCTGCACAGGTTCCATGATGTCCTGCACACTCCTACTAAGGTCCTGCACAGGTCCCATGATGTCCTGCACACTCCTACTAAGGTCCTGCACACGTCCCATGATGTCCTGCCCACTCCTACTACGGTTCTGCACACGTTCCATTATGTCCTGCTCATCCCTAGTGGGGTTCTGCACACGTTCCATGATGTCCTGCACACTCCTACTGAGGTCTTGCACACTTTCTACGACATCCTGCACACTCACTACTGGGGTCATGCACAGGTTCCATGATGTCCTGCACACTATTACTGAGATCCTGCACACATTCTGCGACGTCCTGCACACCCCTACTTTGGTCCCGCACAGGTCCCATAATGTCCTGCACACTCCTACTGAGGTCCTGCACACGTTCCATGATGTCCTGCACACTCCTACTGAGGTCCTGCACACATTCTACTATGTCCTGCACACTCCTACTGAGGTCCTGCACACGTTGCATGATGTCCTGCACACTCCTAGTGAGGCCCTGCACATTCTACGATGTCCTGCACACTCCTACTGGGGTCCTGCACAGGTTCCATGATGTCCTGCACACCCCTACTGGGGTCCTGCACATATTTTACGACGTCCTGCACACTCCTACTGGGGTCCTGCACAGGTTCCATGATGTCCTGCACACTCCTACTGGGGTCCTGCACAGGTTCCATGATGTCCTGCACACTCCTACTAAGGTCTTGCACACGTCCCATGATGTCCTGCCCACTCCTACTACGGTCCTGCACACGTTCCATGATGTCCTGCACACTCCTCCTGAGGTCTTTCACACGTTCCATGATGTCCTGCACACTCCTACTGAGGTCCTGCACACATTCTACGACGTCCTGCACACCCCTACTGGGATCCTGCACAGGTTCCATGATGTCCTGCACACTCCTACTGAGGCCCTGCACAGGTCCCATGATGTCCTGCACACTCCTACTAAGGTCTTGCACACGTTCCATGATGTCCTGCACACTCCTACTGAGGTCCTGCACACATTCTACGACGTCCTGCACACCCCTACTGGGATCCTGCACAGGTCCCATAATGTCCTGCACACTCCTACTGAGGTCCTGCACACATTCTACCACATCCCGCACACTCACTCTAAGGTCCTGCAAACGTTCCATGATGTCCTGCACACTCCTACTGAGGTCCTGCACAGGTCCCATGATGTCCTGCACACTCCTACTGAGGTCCTGCACAGGACCCATAATGTCCTGAACACTCCTACTGAGGTCCTGCACAGGTCCCATGATGTCCTGCACACTCCTACTAAGGTCTTGCACACGTTCCATGATGTCCTGCACGCTCCTACTAAGGTCCTGCACACGTTCCATGATGTCCTGCACACTCCTACTAAGGTCCTGCACACGTTCGATGATGTCCTGCACACCCCTACTGAGGTCCTGCACACATTCTACGACGTCCTGCACACCCCTACTGGGGTCCTGCACAGGTTCCATGATGTCCTGCACACTCCTACTGAGGTCCTGCACAGGTCTTATGATGTCCTGCACACTCCTACCAAGGTCCTGCACACGTTCCATGATGTCCTGCACACTCCTACTGAGGTCCTGCACACAATCTACGACGTCCTGCACACCCCTTCTGTGGTCCTGCACAGGTCCCATAATGTCCTGCACACTCCTACTGAGGTCCTGCACACGTTCCATGATGTCCTGCGCACTCCTACTGAGGTCTTTCACACGTTCCATGATGTCCTGCACACTCCTACTAAGGTCCTGCAAACGTTCCATGATGTCCTGCACACTCCTACTGAGGTCCTGCACAGGTCCCATGATGTCCTGCACACTCCTACTGAGGTCCTGCACACATTCTACCACATCCCGCACACTCACTCTAAGGTCCTGCAAACGTTCCATGATGTCCTGCACACTCCTACTGAGGTCCTGCACACAATCTACGACGTCCTGCACACCCCTTCTGGGGTCCTGCACAGGTTCCATAATGTCCTGCACACTCCTACTGAGGTCCTGCACACATTCTACCACATCCTGCACACCCCTACTGGGGTCCTGCACAGGTTCCATGATGTCCTGCACACTCCTACTAAGGTCCTGCACACATTATACGACGTCCTGCACACCCCTACTGGGGTCCGCACAGGTCCCATAATGTCCTGCACACTCCTACTGAGGTCCTGCACACGTTCCATGATGTCCTGCACACTCCTACTGAGGTCCTGCACACGTTCCATGATGTCCTGCACACTCCTACTGAGGTCCTGCACAGGTCCCATGATGTCCTGCACACTCCTACTGAGGTCCTGCACACATTCTACGACGTCCTGCACACCCCTACTGGGATCCTGCACAGGTTCCATGATGTCCTGCACACTCCTACTAAGGTCCTGCACACGTTCCATGATGTCCTGCACACTCCTACTGAGGTCCTGCACACATTCTACGACGTCCTGCACACCCCTACTGGGGTCCTGCACAGGTCCCATAATGTCCTGCACACTCCTACTGAGGTCCTGCACACGTTCCATGATGTTCTGCACACTCCTACTGAGGTCCTGCACAGGTCCCATAATGTCCTGCACACTCCTACTAAGGTCCTGCACACGTTCCATGATGTCCTTCACACTCTTACTGAGGTCCTGCAAACGTTCCACGATGTCCTGCACACTCCTACTGAGGTCCTGCACAGGTCCCATGACGTCCTGCACGCTCCTACTGAGGTCCTGCACAGGTCCTATGATGTCCTGCACACTCCTACTAAGGTCTTGCATACGTTCCATGATGTCCTGCACACTCCTACTGAGGTCCTGCACACAATCTACGACGTCCTGCACACCCCTTCTGGGATGCTGCACAGGTCCCATAATGTCCTGCACACTCCTACTGAGGTCCTGCACACATTCTACCACATGCCGCACACTCACCCTAAGGTCCTGCAAACGTTCCATGATGTCCTGCACACTCCTACTGAGGTCCTGCACACAATCAACGACGTCCTGCACACCCCTTCTGGGGTCCTGCACAGGTCCCATAATGTCCTGCACACTCCTACTGAGGTCCTGCACACATTCTACGACGTCCTGCACACCCCTACTGGGATCCTGCACAGGTTCCATGATGTCCTGCACACTCCTACTGAGGTCCTGCACAGGTCCCATGATGTCCTGCACACTCCTACTAAGGTCTTGCACACGTTCCATGATGTCCTGCACACTCCTACTGAGGTCCTGCACAGGTCCCATGATGTCCTGCACACTCCTACTAAGGTCTTGCACACGTTCCATGATGTCCTGCACACTCCTACTGAGGTCCTGCACACATTCTACCACATCCCGCACACTCACTCTAAGGTCCTGCAAACGTTCCATGATGTCCTGCACACTCCTACTGAGGTCCTGCACACAATCTACGACGTCCTGCACACCCCTTCTGGGGTCCTGCACAGGTCCCATAATGTCCTGCACACTCCTACTGAGGTCCTGCACACATTCTACGACGTCCTGCACACCCCTACTGAGGTCCTGCACACGTCCCATGATGTCCTGCCCACTCCTACTGGGGTCCTGCACAGGTCCCATAATGTCCTGCACACTCCTGCTGAGGTCCTGCACACGTTCAATGATGTCCTGCACACTCCTTTTGAGGTCCTGCACAGGTCCCATGATGTCCTGCACACTCCTACTGAGGTCCTGCACAGGTCCCATGATGTCCTGCACGCTCCTACAGAGGTCCTGCACACATTCTACCACATCCCGCACACTCACTACTAAGGTCCTGCACATGTTCCACGACGTTCTGCACACTCTTACTAAGGTCCTGCACACGTCCTATAATGTCCTGGACACTCCTACTGGGGTCCTGCACAGGTCCCATGATGTCCTGTGCTTTCCTACTGAGGTCCTGCACACATTCTACGATGTCCTGCACACCCCTACTGGGGTCCTGCACACGTTCCATGATGTCCTGCACACTCCTACTGAGGTCCTGCACAGGTCCCATGATGTCCTGCACACTCCTACTGAGGTCCTGCACAGGTCCCATGATGTCCTGCACACTCCTACTAAGGTCTTGCACACGTTCCTTGATGTCCTGCACACTCCTACTGAGGTCCTGCACACATTCTACCACATCCCGCACACTCACTCTAAGGTCCTGCAAACGTTCCACGATGTCCTGCACACTCCTACTGAGGTCCTGCACAGGTCCCATGACGTCCTGCACGCTCCTACTGAGGTCCTGCACAGGTCCCATGATGTCCTGCACACTCCTACTAAGGTCTTGCACACGTTCCATGATGTCCTGCACACTCCTACTGAGGTCCTGCACACGTTTCATGATGTCCTGCACACTCCTACTAAGGTCTTGCACACGTCCCATGATGTCCTGCCCACTCCTACTACGGTCCTGCACACGTTCCATGATGTCCTGCACACTCCTACTGAGGTCTTTCACACGTTCCATGATGTCCTGCACACTCCTACTACGGTCCTGCACACGTTCCATGATGTCCTGCACACTCCTACTGAGGTCCTGCACACATTCTACGACGTCCTGCACACCCCTACTGGGATCCTGCACAGGTTCCATGATGTCCTGCACACTCCTACTGAGGCCCTGCACAGGTCCCATGATGTCCTGCACACTCCTACTAAGGTCTTGCACACGTTCCATGATGTCCTGCACACTCCTACTAAGGTCTTGCACACGTTCCATGATGTCCTGCCCTCTCCTACTACGGTCCTGCACACGTTCAATGATGTCCTGCACACTCCTACTGAGGTCCTGCACACATTCTACCACATCCCGCACACTCACTCTAAGGTCCTGCAAACGTTCCATGATGTCCTGCACACTCCTACTGAGGTCCTGCACACAATCTACGACGTCCTGCACACCCCTTCTGGGGTCCTGCACAGGTCCCATAATGTCCTGCACACTCCTACTGAGGTCCTGCACACATTCTACCACATCCTGCACACCCCTACTGGGGTCCTGCACACGTCCCATGATGTCCTGCACACTCCTACTGAGGTCCTGCACACATTCTACGACGTCCTGCACACCCCTACTGGGGTCCTGCACAGGTTCCATAATGTCCTGCACACTCCTACTGGGGTCCTGCACACGTCCCATGATGTCCTGCCCACTCCTACTACGGTCCTGCACACGTTCAATGATGTCCTGCACACTCTTACTGAGGTCCTGCACAGGTCCCATGATCTCCTGCACACTCCTACTAAGGTCTTGCACACGTTCGATGATGTCCTGCACACTCCTACTGAGGTCCTGCACACTCCTACTAAGGTCTTGCACACGTTCCATGATGTCCTGCACACTCCTACTGAGGTCCTGCACACATTCTACGACGTCCTGCACACCCCTACTGGGATCCTGCACAGGTTCCATGATGTCCTGCACACTCCTACTGAGGTCCTGCACACATTCTACCATGATGTCCTGCACACCCCTACTGGGGTCCTGCACAGGTCCCATAATGTCCTGCACACTCCTACTGAGGTCCTGAACACATTCTACGACGTTCTGCACACCCCTACTGGGGTCCTGCACAGGTTCCATGATGTCCTGCACACTCTTACTAAGGTCCTGCACACGTTCCATGATGTCCTGCACACTACTATTTAGGTCCTGCACACATTCTACGATGTCCTGCACACCCCTACTGAGGTACTGCACAGGTTCCGTGATGTCGTGCGCACTCCTACTGAGGTCCTGCACACATTCTAAGACGTCCTGCACACCCCTACTGGGGTCCTGCACAGGTTCCATAATGTCCTGCACACTCCTACTGGGGTCCTGCCCAAGTCCCATGATGTCCTGCACACCCCTAAGGGGGTCCTGCACACGTTCCATGATGTCCTGCACACTCCTACTGAGGTCCTGCACACGTCCCATGAAGTCCTGCTCACTCCTACTACGGTCCTGCACACGTTCCATGATGTCCTGCACACTCCTACTGAGGTCCTGCACAGGTCCCGTGATGTCCTGCACACTCCTACTACGGTCCTGCACACGTTCCATGATGTCCTGCACACTCCTACTGAGGTCCTGCACACATTCTACGACGTCCTGCACACCCCTACTGGGATCCTGCACAGGTTCCATGATGTCCTGCACACTCCTACTGAGGTCCTGCACAGGTCTTATGATGTCCTGCACACTCCTACTAAGGTCTTGCACACGTTCCATGATGTCCTGCACACTCCTACTGAGGTCCTGCACACATTCTACGACGTCCTGCACACCCCTACTGGGATCCTGCACAGGTTCCATGATGTCCTGCACACTCCTACTGAGGTCCTGCACACATTCTGCCACATCCTGCACACTCACTCTAAGGTCCTGCACACGTTCCATGGTGTCATGCACACTCCTACTGAGGCTCTGCACACAATCTACGACGTCCTGCACACCCCTACTGGGGTCCTGCACAGGTCCCATGATGTCTTGCACTTTCCCACTGAGGTCCTGAACATATTCCACGACGTCCTGCACACTCTTACTGGGGTCCTGCCAGGTTCCATGATGTCCTGCACACTCCTACTGAGGTCCTGCACACATTCCATGATGTCCTGCACACTCCTACTAAGGTCTTGCACACGTTCCATGATGTCCTGCACACTACTACTAAGGTCTTGCACACGTTCCATGATGTCCTGTACACTCCTACTGGGGTCCTGCACAGGTTCCATGATGTCCTGCACACTCCTACTGAGGTCCTTCACAGGTCCCATGATGTCCTGCACACTCCTACTGGGGTCCTGCACAGGTCACATGATGTCCTACACCCCTAATAGGGTCCTGCACAGGTTCCATGATGTCCTGCACACTCCTACTGGGGTGCTGCACAGGTCCCATGATGTCCTGCACACTCCTGCTGAGGTCCTGCACACATTCTACGACGTCCTGCACACGTTCCATGATGTCCTGCACACTCCTACTGAGGTCCTGCACACATTCTACGACGTCCTGCACACCCCTACTGGGGTCCTGCACAGGTCCCATAATGTCCTGCACACTCCTACTGAGGTCCTGCACACATTCTACGACGTCCTGCACACCCCTACTGGGGTCCTGCACAGGTTCCATGATGTCCTGCACACTCCTACTGAGGTCCTGCACACGTTCCATGATGTCCTGCACACTCCTACTGAGGTCCTGCACAGGTCCCATGATGTCCTGCACACTCCTACTGAGGTCCTGCACAGGTCCCATGATGTCCTGCCCACTCCTACTGCGGTCCTGCACACGTTCAATGATGTCCTGCACACTTCTACTGAGGTCCTGCACAGGTCTCATGATGTCCTGCCCACTCCAACTGCGGTCCTGCACACGTTCAATGATGTCCTGCACACTCCTACTGAGGTCCTGCACAGGTCCCATGATGTCCTGCACTCTCCTACTGAGGTCCTGCACACATTCTACCACATCCCGCACACTCACTCTAAGGTCCTGCAAACGTTCCATGATGTCCTGCACACTCCTACTGAGGTCCTGCACACATTCTACGACGTCCTGCACACCCCTACTGGGATCCTGCACAGGTTCCATGATGTCCTGCACACTCCTACTGAGGTCCTGCACACATTCTACCACATCCTGCACACCCCTACTGGGATGCTGCACAGGTCCCATAATGTCCTGCACACTCCTACTGAGGTCATGCACACATTACACGACGTCCTGCACACCCCTACTGGGATGCTGCACACGTTCCATGATGTCCTGCACACTCCTACTGAGGTCCTGCACACATTCTACGACGTCCTGCACACCCCTACTGGGATCCTGCACAGGTTCCATGATGTCCTGCACACTCCTACTGAGGCCCTGCACAGGTCCCATGATGTCCTGCACACTCCTACTAAGGTCTTGCACACGTTCCATGATGTCCTGCACACTCCTACTAAGGTCTTGCACACGTTCCATGATGTCCTGCCCTCTCCTACTACGGTCCTGCACACGTTCAATGATGTCCTGCACACTCCTACTGAGGTCCTGCACACATTCTACCACATCCCGCACACTCACTCTAAGGTCCTTCAAACGTTCCATGATGTCCTGCACACTCCTACTGAGGTCCTGCACACAATCTACGACGTCCTGCACACCCCTTCTGTGGTCCTGCACAGGTCCCATAATGTCCTGCACACTCCTACTGAGGTCCTGCACACATTCTACCACATCCTGCACACCCCTTCTGTGGTCCTGCACAGGTCCCATAATGTCCTGAACACTCCTACTGAGGTCCTGCACACGTTCCATGATGTCCTGCACACTCCTACTGAGGTCCTGCACACGTTCCATGATGTCCTGCACACTCCTACTGAGGCCCTGCACAGGTCCCATGATGTCCTGCACACTCCTACTAAGGTCTTGCACACGTTCCATGATGTCCTGCACACTCCTACTGAGGTCCTGCACAGGTCCCATGATGTCCTGCACACTCCTACTAAGGTCTTGCACACGTTCCATGATGTCCTGCCCTCTCCTACTACGGTCCTGCACACGTTCAATGATGTCCTGCACACTCCTACTGAGGTCCTGCACACATTCTACCACATCCCGCACACTCACTCTAAGGTCCTTCAAACGTTCCATGATGTCCTGCACACTCCTACTGAGGTCCTGCACACAATCTACGACGTCCTGCACACCCCTTCTGTGGTCCTGCACAGGTCCCATAATGTCCCGCACACTCATACTAAGGTCCTGCACACGTTCCGCGATGTCCTGCAAACTCCTACTGAGGTCCTGCACACATTTTACGGCGTCCTGCACACCCCTACTAGGGTCCTGCACAGGTCCCATGATGTCCTGCACACTCCTACTGAGGTCCTGCACACATTCTACGACGTCCTGCACACCCCTACTGGGATCCTGCACAGGTTCCATGATGTCCTGCACACTCCTACTGAGGTCCTGCACAGGTTCCATAATGTCCTGAACACTCCTACTGAGGTCCTGCACATTATACGACGTCCTGCAAACCCCTACTGGGATGCTGCACACGTCCCATGATGTCCTGCCCTCTCCTACTACGGTCCTGCACACGTTCAATGATGTCCTGCACACTCCTACTGAGGTCCTGCACAGGTCCCATGATGTCCTGCACACTCCTACTAAGGTCTTGCACACGTTCCATGATGTCCTGCACACTCCTACTGAGGTCCTGCACACATTCTACGACGTCCTGCACACCCCTACTGGGATCCTGCACAGGTTCCATGATGTCCTGCACACTCCTACTGAGGCCCTGCACAGGTCCCATGATGTCCTGCACACTCCTACTAAGGTCTTGCACACGTTCCATGATGTCCTGCACACCCCTTCTGTGGTCCTGCACACATTATACGACGTCCTGCACACCCCTACTGGGATGCTGCACAGGTCCCATAATGTCCTGCACACTCCTACTGAGGTCCTGCACACATTCTACCACATCCCGCACACTCACTCTAAGGTCCTGCAAACGTTCCATGATGTCCTGCACACTCCTACTGAGGTCCTGCACACAATCTACGACGTCCTGCACACCCCTTCTGGGGTCCTGCACAGGTCCCATAATGTCCTGAACACTCCTACTGAGGTCCTGCACACATTCTACCACATCCTGCACACTCCTACTGAGGTCGTGCACAGGTCCCATGATGTCCTGCACACTCCTACTAAGGTCTTGCACACGTTCCATGATGTCCTGCACACTCCTACTAAGGTCTTGCACACGTTCCATGATGTCCTGCACACTCCTACTGAGGTCCTGCACACATTCTACGACGTCCTGCACACCCCTACTGGGATCCTGCACAGGTTCCATGATGTCCTGCACACTCCTACTGAGGCCCTGCACAGGTCCCATGATGTCCTGCACACTCCTACTAAGGTCTTGCACACGTTCCATGATGTCCTGCACACTCCTACTAAGGTCTTGCACACGTTCCATGATGTCCTGCCCTCTCCTACTACGGTCCTTCAAACGTTCCATGATGTCCTGCACACTCCTACTGAGGTCCTGCACACATTCTACCACATCCCGCACACTCACTCTAAGGTCCTTCAAACGTTCCATGATGTCCTGCACACTCCTACTGAGGTCCTGCACACATTCTACGACGTCCTGCACACCCCTTCTGTGGTCCTGCACAGGTCCCATAATGTCCTGCACACTCCTACTGAGGTCCTGCACACATTCTACCACATCCTGCACACCCCTTCTGTGGTCCTGCACAGGTCCCATAATGTCCTGAACACTCCTACTGAGGTCCTGCACACATTATACGACGTCCTGCACACCCCTACTGGGATGCTGCACACGTTCCATGACGTCCTGCACACTCCTACTGAGGTCCTGCACACATTCTACGACGTCCTGCACACCCCTACTGGGATCCTGCACAGGTTCCATGATGTCCTGCACACTCCTACTGAGGCCCTGCACAGGTCCCATGATGTCCTGCACACTCCTACTAAGGTCTTGCACACGTTCCATGATGTCCTGCACACTCCTACTAAGGTCTTGCACACGTTCCATGATGTCCTGCACACTCCTACTGAGGTCCTGCACACAATCTACGACGTCCTGCACACCCCTTCTGTGGTCCTGCACAGGTCCCATAATGTCCCGCACACTCATACTAAGGTCCTGCACACGTTCCGCGATGTCCTGCAAACTCCTACTGAGGTCCTGCACACATTTTACGGCGTCCTGCACACCCCTACTAGGGTCCTGCACAGGTCCCATGATGTCCTGCACACCCCTATTAGGGTCCTGCACACATTCTACGACGTCCTGCACACCCCTACTGGGATCCTGCACAGGTTCCATGATGTCCTGCACACTCCTACTGAGGTCCTGCACAGGTTCCATAATGTCCTGAACACTCCTACTGAGGTCCTGCACATTATACGACGTCCTGCAAACCCCTACTGGGATGCTGCACACGTCCCATGATGTCCTGCCCTCTCCTACTACGGTCCTGCACACGTTCAATGATGTCCTGCACACTCCTACTGAGGTCCTGCACAGGTCCCATGATGTCCTGCACACTCCTACTAAGGTCTTGCACACGTTCCATGATGTCCTGCACACTCCTACTGAGGTCCTGCACACATTCTACGACGTCCTGCACACCCCTACTGGGATCCTGCACAGGTTCCATGATGTCCTGCACACTCCTACTAAGGTCTTGCACACGTTCCATGATGTCCTGCACACCCCTTCTGTGGTCCTGCACACATTATACGACGTCCTGCACACTACTACTGGGATGCTGCACAGGTCCCATAATGTCCTGCACACTCCTACTGAGGTCCTGCACACATTCTACCACATCCCGCACACTCACTCTGAGGTCCTTCAAACGTTCCATGATGTCCTGCACACTCCTACTGAGGTCCTGCACACGTTCCATGATGTCCTGCACACTCCTACTGAGGTCCTGCACACATTCTACGACGTCCTGCACACCCCTACTGGGATGCTGCACAGGTCCCATAATGTCCTGCACACTCCTACTGAGGTCCTGCACACATTCTACCACATCCTGCACACTCCTACTGAGGTCGTGCACAGGTCCCATGATGTCCTGCACACTCCTACTAAGGTCTTGCACACGTTCCATGATGTCCTGCACACTCCTACTGAGGTCCTGCACAGGTCCCATGATGTCCTGCACACTCCTACTAAGGTCTTGCACACGTTCCATGATGTCCTGCACACTCCTCCTGTGGTCTTTCACACGTTCCATGATGTCCTGCACACTCCTACTGAGGTCCTGCACACTCCTACTAAGGTCTTGCACACGTTCCATGATGTCCTGCACACTCCTAGTGAGGTCCCGCACAGGTCCCATAATGTCCTGCACACTCCTACTAAGGTCTTGCACACGTTCCATGATGTCCTGCACACTCCTACTGAGGTCCTGCACACGTTCCATGATGTCCTGCACACTCCTACTAATGTCCTGCACACGTTCCATGATGTCCTGCACACTCCTACTGTGGTCCTGCACACATTCTACGACGTCCTGCACACTCCTACTGAGGTCCTGCACAGGTTCCATAATGTCCTGAACACTCCTACTGAGGTCCTGCACACATTCTACCACATCCCGCACACTCACTCTAAGGTCCTTCAAACGTTCCATGATGTCCTGCACACTCCTACTGAGGTCCTGCACACAATCTACGACGTCCTGCACACCCCTTCTGTGGTCCTGCACAGGTCCCATAATGTCCTGAACACTCCTACTGAGGTCCTGCACACATTATACGACGTCCTGCACACCCCTACTGGGATGCTGCACAGGTCCCATAATGTCCTGCACACTCCTACTGAGGTCCTGCACACATTCTACCACATCCTGCACACCCCTACTGGGGTCCTGCACACGTCCCATGATGTCCTGCACACTCCTACTGAGGTCCTGCACACGTTCAATGATGTCCTTCACACTCTTACTGAGGTCCTGCACAGGTCCCATGATCTCCTGCACACTCCTACTAAGGTCTTCCACACGTTCGATGATGTCCTGCACACTCCTACTGAGGTCCTGCACAGGCCCCATGATGTCCTGCACACTCCTACTGAGGTCCTGCACACTCCTACTAAGGTCTTGCACACGTTCCATGATGTCCTGCACACTCCTAGTGAGGTCCTGCACAGGTCCCATAATGTCCTGCACACTCCTACTAAAGTCCTGCACACTCCTACTAAGGTCTTGCACACGTCCCATGATGTCCTGCCCACTCCTACTACGGTCCTGCACACGTTCCATGATGTCCTGCACACTCCTACTGAGGTCTTTCACACGTTCCATGATGTCCTGCACACTCCTACTACGGTCCTGCACACGTTCCATGATGTCCTGCACACTCCTACTGAGGTCCTGCACACATTCTACGACGTCCTGCACACCCCTACTGGGATCCTGCACAGGTTCCATGATGTCCTGCACACTCCTACTGAGGTCCTGCACACATTCTACCACATCCTGCACACCCCTACTGGGGTCCTGCACACGTCCCATGATGTCCTGCCCACTCCTACTACGGTCCTGCACACGTTCAATGATGTCCTGCACACTCCTACTGAGGTCCTGCACAGGTCCCATGATGTCCTGCACACTCCTACTAAGGTCTTGCACACGTTCCATGATGTCCTGCACACTCCTACTGAGGTCCTGCACAGGTCCCATGATGTCCTGCACACTCCTACTGAGGTCCTGCACAGGTCCCATGATGTCCTGCACACTCCTACTAAGGTCTTGCACACGTTCCATGATGTCCTGCACACTCCTACTGAGGTCCTGCACAGGTCCCATGATGTCCTGCACACTCCTACTGAGGTCGTGCACACATTCTACCACACCCTGCACACCCCTACTGGGGTCCTGCACACGTTCAATGATGTCCTGCACACTCCTACTGAGGTGTTGCACAGGTCCCATGATGTCCTGCACGCTCCTACTGAGGTCCTGCACAGGTCCTATGATGTCCTGCACTCTCCTACTAAGGTCTTGCATACGTTCCATGATGTCCTGCACACAATCTACGACGTCCTGCACACCCCTTCTGGGATGCTGCACAGGTCCCATAATGTCCTGCACACTCCTACTGAGGTCGTGCACACATTCTACCACACCCTGCACACCCCTACTGGGGTCCTGCACACGTTCAATGATGTCCTGCACACTCCTACTAAGGTCTTGCACACGTTCCATGATGTCCTGCACACTCCTACTGAGGTCCTGCACAGGTCCCATGATGTCCTGCACACTCCTACTAAGGTCTTGCACACGTTCCATGATGTCCTGCACACTCCTACTGAGGTCCTGCACAGGTCCCATGATGTCCTGCACACTCCTACTGAGGTCCTGCACAGGTCCCATGATGTCCTGCACACTCCTACTGAGGTCCTGCACACGTTCCATGATGTCCTGCACACTCCTACTGAGGTCCTGCACAGGTCCCATGATGTCCTGCACACTCCTACTGAGGTCCTGCACACGTTCCATGATGTCCTGCACACTCCTACTGAGGTCCTGCACACGGCCCATGATGTCCTGCACACTCCTACTACGGTCCTGCACACGTTCCATGATGTCCTGCACACTCCTACTGAGGTCTTGCACACGTTCCATGATGTCCTGCACACTCCTACTAAGGTCTTGCACACGTTCCATGATGTCCTGCACACTCCTACTGAGGTCCTGCACACATTCTACGACGTCCTGCACACCCCTACTGGGATCCTGCACAGGTTCCATGATGTCCTGCACACTCCTACTAAGGTCTTGCACACGTTCCATGATGTCCTGCACACTCCTACTGAGGTCCTGCACACATTCTACGACGTCCTGCACACCCCTACTGGGATCCTGCACAGGTTCCATGATGTCCTGCACACTCCTACTGAGGTCCTGCACACAATCTACGACGTCCTGCACACCCCTTCTGGGGTCCTGCACAGGTCCCATAATGTCCTGAACACTCCTACTGAGGTCCTGCACACGTTACGTGGTATCCTGCACACACCTACTGGGATCCTGCACAGGTTCCATGATGTCCTGCACACTCCTACTAAGGTCCTGCACACGTTCCATGATGTCCTGCACACTCCTACTGAGGTCCTGCACACATTCTACGACGTCCTGCACACCCCTACTGGGATCCTGCACAGGTTCCATGATGTCCTGCATACTCCTACTGAGGTCTTGCACACGTTCCATGATGTCCTGCACACTCCTACTAAGGTTCTGCACACGTTCCATAATGTCCTGCACACTCCTACTGAGGTCCTGCACAGGTCCCATGATGTCCTGCACACTCCTACTGAGGTCTTGCACACGTTCCATGATGTCCTGCACACTCCTACTGAGGTCCTGCACAGGTCCCATGATGTCCTGCACACTCCTACTAAGGTCTTGCACACGTTCCATGATGTCCTGCACACTCCTACTGAGGTCCTGCACAGGTCCCATGATGTCCTGCACACTCCTACTAAGGTCTTGCACACGTTCCATGATGTCCCGCACACTCCTACTGAGGTCTCACATAGTCAACCGACACTTTAGCACACCCTGCGACGCCTTCTTATCGATGGTGCGCTTGGAACTAATACGCGCCGCGGTCAAATACATCAATCCCGCACAGCGTTCTCTCCCGAGCAGGGCGTTTAAAGTACACCACCCTGAAGAGCAAGGTGTTTATATGGAGTCTAAGAAAACAATGACTGATAACGATAAACCCACCATTCTCATAAACTAATCTTGAGAGGCCGGTTTCCGAGTCTGAAACGCCCGTTAGGGGCCCAGAAGTCATTATGGTGAGTTCTGACAATTATTTTCGTCATTCCCGTGGCCGATTACCTCTAGTCACAAATTTTCGAGCGATTTGGTCCACGCCTTCCAGAAAAATGGTTTTCGACGGACGGAGGTGGAGGCGGAGGCGGAGGCGGAGGCGAAGGCGGTGGTGGAGAACGTTTTTGCGTACTTTGAGAGGTCATAACTTTAGAAAGCGGGGACCAGTTGGGATGAAAAGTTGCACACATATGTAATTTCTTGCAGCGCATCGAATGGTGTACAGCTCATACCTCTGCTGACGGTATGAATAGGTGATCTCATTGTAGGGCATCCGCGCGGGAAGAGATCAAAGCCAAATCCTGGTGCGCGCTTCGCGCGCACCACAATTGTACCCTTTCAATCGGTAACTTATTAAAAAATTCTCGACTAGGTAATCAAAGGAGTTTGTTCGAGTTCTAAATTGTTTGGGATCCTCCAGATGTCTTTTTCTAATCATCAAAATCTTAACCCTTCAAGAATGCCGGAATTGCAAAAACCCTTTTTCAGAGGCATACCGATTACTGCAGTTCTAAGATAACAAAACCAAGTGATATCAAAGGTATAGCTCAAAAGCAGCCTTATTTAGACATATGAACCAGTAGAAAACTTGTGTATATAGGCCCGCTTATCGTCGGTTGTTTGGCTGATTGGGACAGGAAAATTATCAATTCTGTAAGCACTTTGTTAAAAGTTGAACAATATTCAAGACGGACATTAAAGGCAGTGGTCAATAAATCTTCGATTTCGAGATCATTGGCTGAAATGAAAGGTTGACCTAATGACAGAGCTGGGTTTGCAAGGAAATAATGTAAAGAGGAAAAATGAAAAATCTTTGAAGGCAACGATTAAAACCGCATTCAACTTTTTACCAGAAATCCAAGGGTTAGAGGCCCATTGCAACAACAGTGTGGGAAAGCGGCGCAGAACGAGCAACCAATAGCAGTAAACGGCCCGAAACTTGAACGTGGTGAACTCGCTCCACCCTTTTCCCGGTAGCCACAGGGGAGGTGAGAGGGGCGAGTAAACCAACCACAAGTTTTGGGACCGTAATAAACGATTTATTGCTGGTTTCTAGCCGGCATTGTTGCTGTTATTGGCCTCGTGCCGGCTCTTAGGCCAAATAAGCAGAAAGGGAAGAGCCCAAGAGCAGTCCAGCTGGCTAGCACACTGCACGCGGCGCTCCAGCGACGAAGTGAGCGCAGCGGACTTCCGTCGCGCGCGTCGCATGCACCAGTCAAAAGCCCCTCATTCTGTGCATTCGATCAACATGCCCCTCGGAGCTCTTGATTTGAAAATTCGAAGGCTGCTTTAACCGTGAGCACTGCATTCAACTAAACTAGTCTCACTCCATTCCTGTAGCTTCACAAGAGTAACCATTCAATCGTAGTTTGAAGTGAGCAAAATGTAATCCTTGAGCCTATTACTTGCTTCTAACAGTAAAAATTGTGACCCCGGTTGTAACCTAAACCGCGCGCTGCTGATCGCAGTGTGACCGTCTTTCGCCATCAATCCCGACCAACCATCGCGTATTCACCCTTCTACTCGCACCTGATTGTAAATATTAGGTCTAGAAGTTAATTTCCGCGTTTTTGTTGTTATTGATATTTTGTAAAAAATAAAATTATTTTTATATAACGAATTTTATGTTATAATGCTCACTGTATTATCAGCTTTCTATTGATATATAACTTGCTTCACGTACCTTATAAAAAAAGTATTATTTTAGTTTCAGAATATGTCAACTTTGTGCCGGAAATACGCCATTTGCGGGAAGCTCTCCTTTTCCTTTTTCATCTCAAGAAGAAAGCCACTGACGCGCACCAAATGCTTGCCCAAGCTTACGGGGATGCTGCTCCATCCATAAGAACCTGCCAAGAATGGTTTCAGCGTTTCAAATCGGGTGATTTTGACGTTAAGGACAAAGATCGACCAGACAGCCAAAAAAGTTCGAAGACGAAGAACTTCAGGCTTTGTTGGATCAAGATTCGGCTCAAACGCAAGAACAGCTCGCGGCATCTCTCGGCGTTACCCAAAAGCAATTTCTATTCGATTGAAGGCAATGGGGAAGATTCAAAAGGAAGGAAAATGGATCCCCTATGAGCTCTCAGAACGCAACAAAGAGCAGAGAAAAACAACTTCACAAATCTTGTTGGACCGATTCCAAAGAAAGTCTTTTTTACACCGCATCATAACTGGCGATGAAAAGTGGGTGTACTACGACAATCCGAAGCGAAGAAAATCGTGGGTTAGTCCTGGTGAAACAACAACTTCGACCGCAAAACCAAACATCCACGGGAAGAAGGTCTTACTGTGCATATGGTGGGATCAACGCGGTATACTGTACTATGAACTTCTTCAACCTGGCGAAACAGTTACTGCGAATCGCTATCAACATCAACTAGCGCAATTGCGGCATGAAATCGAAGCAAAGAGACCAGAATGGGCGAGTCGACACGAAAAAGCCATATTGCTTCATGATAACGCTCGACCTCATGTTGCTCGAACGGTAAAGGATACGCTAAAAGAGTTCAAATGGGAAGTCTTACCGCACCCGCCGTACTCTCCAGACATCGCCCCGTCGGATTATCACCTTTTTCCGGTCAATGGCGCATGGTCTAGCGGAGCAGCGCTTTCAAGATCGTCAAGATGTCAAAAATGGCTCGATGAATGGGTGGAGGCCAAACCAGAAAATTTTATTATGATGGAATCCATAAGTTACCCAAACTCTGGGAAATGGTTGTTATTAATGACGGAAATTATTTTGAATAAAAATTTTGTTTAAGTATGTCCAGTTTTCAATAGTGTAAAAAGCGTAAAAAAACGCGGAAATTAACTTCTAGACCTAATAGTACCAGTATCGTCTACAGTTTTTGGGTCGGCGCACACTCCCATAGCACCAAGCTTGCTTACGGTTTGCTGATCTTCTCCGGACCGACTAGGCTGGGACGCGCTGGACGCAGGCTCCTTTCAGAAAATCCTTTGCGGGCCTGTCACACTTTGCACTGCTCAAGAAGACGCCCATCTTTTGAATCTCTACCACTGATTTGTACGGAAACTTCAAATGGAGAGTAATGAACAGAATGATCGCTGGCGATGGAGCTTACAGCCTTTTTGATCTTGGTAGTGACTCCTGATCACCTGAGGCTTTCAAGTAGCTTCTGATATATAGGATGTTTCTTCCTGTAAAGGCTACTGAAACGTCAGGCACTGGAAACTTGCAGATATTGCATGGAATACGACATGACTAACAAGGAAGTGTTGCCTACATCAGATGGAGTTTCAGGATGCACTTTTATTATGTTCTAGGAGGAGGACAGTGTTCCAATATCCCACACTCAGGATCTGCTAAATGCCTCAGGCAATCCCTAAAAAGATCCAAATTTGGACAAGGCCAGAACGGCTAGGCTGAAGTGAGTAGAGCTGATTTAACAATTGAGGCACCTTTGTGCATGTTCAGAATAGATCAGAATTTGGGCAACAATGCATATTCATTGATATAAACAGAATCAATGCACCAAAATTTTCTTCAATTATTCTGAACACATCTAAAGGTAATTCAATCGTTAAATCGGCTCTACTCGCTTCGGCGATCCGTTCTGGCCTTGATCAGATTTTCACCTTTTTAGGGACAGCCTGAGGCCTTTAGCAGATTCTGAGCATGGGATACTAGAACACTGTCCTCCCCCTAGAACATATTGAAAATATATCCCGAAACTCCATCTGAATTTGGCAACCCTCCCTTGTACGCGAATGTTGGTGTATTATAGCACAAGACAGATTTCGCCGTTCTGTCGTTTGCCGGTCATTTTTTTAAATTGCCGTTGCAGTTTGCCAAAAATTGAAATTCCTTCGCCGCACACGCCTGGCTGCGACGGTGAATCGCCGCGCGCGATCGAAATCCCTTTGGCCGGTGATGCCGCGGTGCTACAGGCTATAAAACGGCGAAATTCACATGGTTCCTACGTGTGCTGGTGCGGAGCAGAGGTTAGAGACAGTGAGAGTGCAGAGGGCAGACGGAGGCCCAGGCGACGCGCGCGCCGCTCGCGCCTCGATTGATGTGAATTTCGACGTTTTATAGAGGGTATATCGTACGAGTTTTTCATTTGCTTTTTGTTCTGTTTGCCTGCGTACACAGGTTACCGTATTTTACCTTTCTTTACACACATTCCGTATTTTTCTTTACTGCAAAATAAAGTCATTGAATTGAATTGAATTAATGATTACCTGGAATGATGAGAAGAGAAATATAGTTTTGATGAAATGCAAACATCATTGACGGAAGGTAAAACAGAACTGGCAGCACTATTCTCCCCTGCAATAGAATGCCATAGGTATTCGACAGCGGTTAAATTGAAGAATCCGTAAGTGACGTCAAAAAATGCGATAGTTGTAAAGTGTTGGGAAAAGGGTACTGCATAAAAGGAGATAGTCTTTTTTTCATTTTTCGATTTGCAGCAAGAATACGAAGAACTTTCTGTTTTCTGTTGTCTGTCCGTTTTCGCGTATTTTTTCTGTTCTCTCTATAAGTGGGCGAAATCAGGCGTGAGACAAAGAAAACTTGTAACCCGCGATTCGTAGAAAAGGAAAAGTTGTTCCAGAAAAATGTGATATTCAGAATGAAATTCGAGTATGCACTTTGGTTATAAGTGGCTGTTGATACTACTCAACGCCAGCCGACAAGCGCGTGATGCATGGGTGTGACGTTGAAGTGTGAACACTTTCTAGCCATGTATGGAGGCTATAATTACTTCAAAGGCGACGCAACTGAAGAGCGGGATAAATCTCGGCTTTCACTATGCCACCCATGCACTTTCTATACACACCTTCTTTTCCCTTGTGGTAGCGCAGAATACCACTGAAATTAATGATAATGACGCAGAATGAGACTAATGGTGGAGCTAAATATTATGAAGCTGATAAAACTGTCATAGCGGTGAGAGCGATGCCGTCATGACAGAACCAAGTGAGGAGTAGCTCAGTCAGTCCCATTTTTGGGGGCAAGAGGTCGAAAATACATTTTCCGCAAGAGCTTCATGTTCGTGCAGGGGATTTTTAAGGGGCAGTGCAACCAAGTATGAAATACGCTTGGAATTTCTCGCACTTGTGAGGTAGGTTATTGAAAGTAGGGTGTTGCAATTACAACCTACAGTTCTTTATAACTTTTGGTGGTATAGGATTAGGCAAGGCATAATCACAATTTCAACTGCTACGTAGTAGTAAGGACATCCTTGCAAAGTGCTTCTTTGGCTCAACTCGCACAACAATAGAATGATTTCCATAGTACAGTCGGCACGAATCGTACTGATACTCGGCGTTCCCTATTGAAGTTTGCCGCAAACTCAGTCCCATACGTTCTAACAATCGTGCACCGAGTTTGCGCCAACTTTCAATATTGAAAGCAAAGTATAAGTGCGATCCGTGCCGACTGTAAGCATGCTGTAGCCATGGCTGGTTCGGTTCCAAGTATGCCACTACTCGATATGGAAACAGCTGATAATTTTTTCTCGCTCATAGCAATCCTTCACCTTTCCGTGTTATTCCGGCATGTATCTACCGAGACTTTAGGCGTATTGTTAGAGAGGAGCATCAAGTGTTACTATAATCACGAAGAAACGGTGAAAAACGCAGCGAAACGCCTTATTTCGGTGACATAATTTTCTGGTTTGGACTAGTTGTCCGGTTATATGAACATGTTCTCGGTGGTTGTGAACGGTGAAAAATGGGGTCAATCCAAAATGGAATATTTTATACAAAACAGTATCAGTTAGGGTCCGAGGGAAAGAAAGGAGCAACAGAGAGCAGGGAATTTCAAGGAACGGGTCCACAAAAGATTTCATTGTCACAACAAACGACTCCACTGGCTTTGTGGGTGCGGGAGCGGAGTGAAAGTGCAGGATTTCGTGTACTTCTGATGTGTTTTGCCCAATTTTTTTCGTCATTTCAGCTCTACTCGGAGACCAAACCACCGATCCGGCAGATAATCTCAAAATTAAAGATTATCCTGTACACAACCTTTAAGTGCAAACTTGAAACCGAGTCAGCTTACGTATGCTTAGTGGGAATATGCAACCGCACCATCGCCCTTTCCGTTGCCGTAGACCGCATGCAATTGAGGATCTAAATTCCGTTCGCATTTGGGCAGCATTGTCTTTATCGGAACGAAATTCCGGTTGGCAGTTGCGGTAAGCAGCACACAGATAATCGTACTGGGACAACGCTTAATAGTTCCCAAGGAATAGGGGCTTTCCACACACCGACTGAGGAGTTCTCTCGTCTTTTGCGGCTCTAATTCCACTCGGGACCACTCCTCTTGAAGTGAGTAGCGTGACGCGTCGAAATGCAAAAACTGGATAACTCCTTCCACTCTGGGTAAAGAGTCCCTTTCCCGTCCTCAGCACAATTATCTTCGAGCTGCATGTTGCAACAGCAGTTGTCTGAAGCTGCTGACCGGAATTTCGTTTCGATAACGACAGAACACAGAAATGCCATTTGAAATCCCACAAGTATATAGGTAAGTTCTTGTCTCCACTGCCATCAAGAAAACAACCATTATCGTATAGTTAGGACACAGATATCTGGAAGGTGACCGTATGAATTAGTTAAATCAACACAAAATTATGTATGATTTATTACAACAATGTGTTAAATTAAATTTTTTTTACAAAATATAGCTGTAAAACAGCGCACTGAAGAATGTACATGAAGCCTCATTGCCACCGGCGGTCTTCTGAAGCTCGTCTGCCAAAGCTGGGCCACTACAAAAAATCAATTCCTTGTATACAATTGCCGCTAGCAGGGTAAAATTCGAATCCGCTACAAGACGCAATTTACTAACAAGGGAAGTATAAGAAGCGTAGGTCTGAACGGTAGAAATCCAATGTCACGTGGGAATGTTCACGCATTACATGGTGAAATAGTGTTGGGTACTCGCCGCGAAAGATAGGTCTGAAGGAGTTATAAGCGCCGAAAGTTTGCCGACCATCGACTTCCTTCTAGTCTATGAATTGTTAAGCGGTCCAGGCAACAGTATCGACGGCGCAGAGGAATGGGCGGTGATGGGCACGTGACCAGGGTTCGAATCTCCCCCAGAACTATTTTTTGCAAATTCAGGGAGCTTCCATATTTTGAACACAAATTATATCACAAATGTCATCTTAACCTTTTGCTGCGCGATATAGCCATATCGACACTGAAATAGACTCGGGTACAAGGGATTCAAGGTTTTGTTTCCCATCAAAGCTTTCCCATTGTTTTGGGGAACTTATATGATTGGGAAGTATTCCCCCACATATTTTGAACAAGTTACGAGAACCAATAAGTAGCAGAAGACGGTGCGCTTGGTGCAGCCGGCTTCTGCGACCACCCGTAGTCTGACCGTCATGCCCCTCATTTTCCCATCAGGCAAGGTCGGAGAAATGCTCTTTGTCCAATTACCAGAGCCGGGTGGTCGCTTCCCATTTAAAGGTGTATTCATGACGAAGAAACTTCACGTCGTCAGCGGAAAATCCAATATCCTGTCACGTTAGCAACACTTGCATTTTTCTAGAACGTTTTCATCCAGCAAATGCCGGAGAATCGTGTTCTCTTTCTCGACTCAAGAAGTGATTTTTCCAATCAAAGTGCGATACAGGCTCTTGTGCCGGCGGGGAAAAACTTGCAGATTTCGAAGAAAACGCCTGGGGTAACAAGCTTGGTTAAGCTGGCAATCATCGGGTTTTGCAGCTATTCGAAAGCACTGCTCAAGCAATTTCACTATACTATGTATTGCTCTTCAAAATTTTGAATTTTCAGGTCGTTTAAAATAATATATGGAAAACTGCCTGGACGATGTCTTTAAGGCCGGCTACGTTTTTATCCGTCCGGGTCCTTTCGAAACTCCAACTGATCTCGAATTCCCAGTAGCGCTCGGCCCCTGTGAAGAGATAGGTTGCCAGGGGCCTATCGCGTTCATTCGCTGTCCCCATTGCGGAATTCGCTCATCTTTGATGTATTATGTGCCTATTTACCATTGGTGAAAGAAACGGTTATGTATTTTGCGCCCCATGAAGTGATAAGGTTGTTAAAAATACGTGATCTTAATACTTTCAAATCATATAAGTTTTCCAAAACAATGGAAATCCTTGATGGAAAACAAAACCTCAAATCCTTTGTACCCGAGTCTATTTCACTGTCGATGTGGCTATATCGCGCAGCAAAAGGATAAGATGACATTTGTGATATAATTTTTGATCAAAATATGAAAGTTCTGTGAATTTGCAAGAAAGCATTTATGGGGGAGATTCGAACCCTGGTCACATGCCCGCCACTGCCCTTTCCTCCCATTGCGCCGTCGATGCTGTTGACTTGACCGCTCAACAGTTCATAGACTAGGAGGAGGTCGATGGCTGGCAAACTTTCGGAGCTAATAACTCCTTCAGATCTATATTTCCCGGCGGGCCGCCTATACTATTTTACCATGTAATGCGTGAATATTCCCACATGACATTAAATTCCTACCGTTCAGACCTACGCTTCTTATACTTCCCTTGTAAGACGGAGAAATTCGACTTACTGAAAGGTTCCTACGAAAATGCATCTCTCTCACAACGGTGGCGATCGGTTTCCGCAGCATGGCAAGATGATTCATGTCACTGCGACGCCAATATCGCGTCGCAGAGGATACGAGGTGTGAACGGCACGCGAATGCAGAGTGAAAACGCACAGTTGTATACGTATGCGCGTAAAACAGCAGCAGTGATGCACTAGTCCGGTTTCTATAGTTTATTTGAGCGCACGAGGTCTGACTAGCTGTTTTAACGAGTTCCCCCTTCGCTTTTTACTGACTAGAGCTGTAATACACATTGTGATATAAGGTGCACGCTCGCGTTGCGTAAGCAGAACCTAGCTAGCATCTTGCTAATTAGCTTGTCTCCCATCAAAACACATCCACAGTATAGCGAATTAAAGCAGAAATCCTCCACTATAATTGGCGATATTCGTGTGGAAGCACATGCGAATATTCAGAACCAAGTATATACTGGTATAAGGCAGGGCTCATACTTCTCGCGACCACGACCATGCATATTGATTTTTTTTGCCGACATGGATGACTAACATTGTGTCGTGTCGCTCGCCGCGGGTAGAATAATACCGGTCTCAACATGAAAAGTAATTGTTCATGGGAAGGGAGGCATGATGCTTACAGGCAGGGTTGAGCAGGCCGTTGCGCCAATCTTTGTCGGAGCTACGACCCCCCCTGTTGATCAAAAGTTTGCAGAAACTTCCAAAATCTTAACGATCCCCCGGAAATTGACGATTTTCTCAGCCTTATTTGAGTGACTACCATAAAATTTGAAAACGCATACTTCTTCCGTGGAAATGACTATTTTGAAAAAAATTTGCTTTTGCTCCGGAAATTTTACCACTTTCCCATTTTTTTCTACAAATTTCCCAAAATTTTACGACCTCCCGTTACGCCGAGTCGCAACTCTGCTCGACCCTGCTTACAGGATAGCTATCCAAAGACACGCAGTCGATACACGGCACACACACATTACTCCTCAATTTTTTAACAATATCAATTCTGATTGAGTCGATTTTCTTCCTCTTTTGGCCAGTAATGAGTTTTCAAAATACGATCAAAATTCTACCATTTCAACACAAGATTTCCCACTGAAACGTTTATAATTGAGGATTTCAAGCTTCGAATGCTTTACAAACCGGTGACGGTCGTTAGGTGACCGATACGCAAAAGGGATGCGGAAAATAGAAGCTGCACATAGAAGAATAGGAGACAACCGTGACCGTAAAGAGTGGGCTGTCATTAACCTGTTTGACCGCAAATCACAGCCTTTCGCTATTCCTCGTTTTCTTCAGAACTTTGAAGGCAGCGTCACGATGATCATCCTCGTTGACTTTCCACAGTGAAATGATAGGAGAGAAGGACCTTTGGCTCCCGGTGTCGAAAGAACCGTAGAAAACGAGCCAGGAGCAAAAAAATAATGGCTGCAAACCAGCTTTTTGGTACCCCAGACACGCCTGGTGCCCCAAATCCGCCACCATGGAATGAACAAATGAAGACTCAGATTACAGGAATGATCAAGTCAAGGAACTGCTGATAAGTGAACTGATCGCTTCATTGCACTGATAGGTATCATCCTTCTAGCGGTCAATTCCTCCACGCTCAAAAATCAACCTAAACAAGAGAGGGCCTATTTTTGCTCTAAAACGGGGCTCTTCCGTGTCTTTTTTAAGCATGCCTTGCTATATAGAGCACCAGATCTTCCGTGAGCCGTGGAGGTATCGGAAATGAAATTTATCGTGATGGATGTCTATAAGCGGCTTGGCCACCTAACGACCATCATCCTTTACAAACTGTACTTCACGCTGCCCCAAAAAAAAATGTGGTTGATCGCAAAGAACTTGGCTCCGCGCGAAATTGAACCAGCATATTCCTTTTCCGGAGGAGCACCTCATCGCACTGCACCATCGAAGCCACAACGCCGCTCTCACTCAGCTACAAACTAAATCGCAAAACGCTTGTCCTCGTGCTAGACTGAACAAGCATATTCATTTTCTCTTGTTTTGGGGCATACGATCAAGTCGAAACCGATCGTATTCGCGTAGTCGATCATACAAAGATGTATTCGAGTAGGGGATAAGCACAAAACATATACCATGTTAAAGCAGAGAGCACATCTGCTCGGATTCCGTAGAGTGCCAATTTAGCAACTGATCGAATTTACAAGCGAGAATTTCGCTGAAAACTCGGACCAGGAAAGCTTTTTTCAGCTTCTTTTACGGAGCTAGTCGTGTTCGGGAAACGAAAATTGCAAGGGGACAACCACGAGCCCGCAACACCCCGTAGAGCCCCGCAAGTCCACCGAAGGTGGCCGGGCGGGGCTCTACGGGATGTTGCGGGCTCGTGGTTGTCCCCTTGGCAAGAGCGCTCATAAAACATTTGCAGAAAAAAGGCTTTAATGACATGAGAACTAAAAGCTCTAAAAAGTTCGCGCTACAATCGTATTTTATGTTTTCTTACATTTCAAAAACGCGTCATAATCATTTACGAGGGTTTCCAGCATCGGAAAACCTGGGAGGTTGCGTCTGCCTACGTGCTGTATACTTCTATCAAGACTTGTTGGAAGGCTCGATTTCGTCGTGATTTCTTATTTGAGTAATTTCTGATGACATTTTTGTACTTTTGACAACTCGCTCAATCCGCAGGGTTTTGGTCCAGGAAACACCCAGAAACAGCTGGGAGAACACCCCTTTCCGCGCTTTTCCACACAGTATAACACCTTCGCTCGAGACCGTCCAACAAAAAGTCAAGTTTTGACGGGCCGTTCGCGTAATGAGGACAGCCGACGATAGATGGACGAAATGAGGAGCCGAATAGACCACTAATGGTCGCCTGCGTCGCCGAGGGAGGCCAATGGTCAGATGGGCAGACCGCGACGCGCGACAGAGCATATCAGGTATATCGACTTTTGGTCGATATAGATGACAAATGCTATGTCGCGGGAGGTGCGCACTAGTGCATAGTTCGGCGACAAAAGTCGCGCAGCAATGATAAGGAATGAACGGCAGGCACAAGGCTGTGTAGCCGCCCTCTATCCTTCATCGCGGCAGCGCGACTTTCGCAACTCGATAATGCAGAGGCTTGAAGAGACCATTCATACTCCTCACCCCGCTCTCCGCTATAATGATTGGCTACAATGGCGCGTCGAGTATGACTGACCTAACGCCCCTCCCTGAATGTATCCTGCAGATCTGCAACAGAGTAGCAAGAATAACGAAGTGAAAATCGTGAAGGATAAACACCTGTAGTTCATGAAACAGTTGCGGAGGCCCAGACGGAGGGCATGAATGACTCAGCCGCGTCTTGTGGTCTCAATGCACAAAAATGGAAGAGTTGCCCTGCATTCTCGATTCGAATTCCACTCGCGACCAGTTCGCCTGAATGGATTAGCATAAGGTATCAAACTGCAAAGAACGGGTCAACTCCTTCAACTCTGTGCATTGAGACCACAGCCCGACCGCTCCGGCCTCGCAAAATTCAATTATACTCTCCTCGCCGCCAGAGTGGACCCGTCTGACGAAGATGGAGGAGTATGAATGAGTTCTGAGCAACTAAATATACAAGTATGTAATCTCTCTACTAGTTCACATAGCCCCGTACCCAAAAAATAGCTTATATCTAGTTAGTGCGATCCGCTTGACAGAGCGCACTGGCTTTTCGTTGCGCAGGAATGATGCTTGTCATTCAGCGGGAGAGTCACGACAGAAATTATGAATATTAAGCCGAAGAAGCAGGCGGGAGAGGCGCACATTGATTGTAGCGCAATATCGCGAAGAGTGCTACAACTAACCAGATTTACTACAATTTTGTGCTTTCTGAGGTTCCCATTTTCTGTTCCAACTCAGACAAAAACCCGCTCCACTCCCCGCTGAAAAGCCGATGTCGCCAGCGGGTTAGTGGCCGTGGAGCCCAAAATCCAAAGTTTTGTCGCACGCGGTGGCGACTGTAGCGCGAGTAGCTGTTCCGTGCCCAGGCGATAAACCCTCTGAGCTTTTTTTTTCCTCAAAAACATACACACGGGGCGGGGCACGACGCGGCTGGAACACTGACACACGACGCGGCCGCACATCAATACGCAGCTTGGCCAGTGCACCGAGCACCAACTGGGGCCGCCAGCGGTTGAGCTGGGCCTACAGCGCCCAGGCGGGGTAATGTACCTCAAACTTGGATAACTGAACCGACGGCATTGCAGTCATCCGGATCCTGGCTCAGAAGCGATTCGTATGCCTCCCTTGTAAGCTGGCGTTGTATGCCTTTCTTGGAAACTAGCGTCTTAGGCTCAAGCCCCTTTTTGGGGGCACGCTTGGCCCATGATAGGCACCATCCTGTCCTTGTCCGATTTACGAAGAACACAAATTTACTAGATTGTTTTAGTGCTGAATCGTTTTCAAGAATTGTATAAGAGTTGTATAACGGCTTTACTACAACATTTATAACGCACTGCAAGAACTAAAAAAGATTGAAAGTGAAATCCAACGTTGAACGAAGTTTGCATGCAATGGAGCAACATCGCGTCTGGCGACAGCGCCGTTGCAACTGCTGTTCAGCCCGATTTTTACTGCATCGCTGTTGTTTTCCATCCCAGCAACTTTGCACCCGTAGCTGCAGCGATCTGGCAGCGGCAGCGATTTTAGGCTCCAATCTAGATCTTTTGCTGGGAGGGAGTTACCCGCCCACTTTCCCGCCGTTGACCTATCACAGGGGCAGCGAAGGCTGATGCGATTGGTCGGCGGCGAGAACGTGGGCGGATAATTTACTCCCAGCAAGAGATCCAAATCAGTACCCGATTTTGTTCGTAGTGCATAGCCCATTGCAAATCGGAGCATATCAATCAATCGTAAAGCTCAGTGGAGAGCCACTATTAATAACACGTTACGACTTGTCAACATAAATCTCGTCAAGCGAATCAATGTCCACAGGAAGAAAAGGATCATGATCAGCGACCGTTGATAATAGCTCCTCTAGCAGTGAAGCAGTAAAACATTGGACTTGACAGCCACGAACCTGCGATGAAGGACGTCTACCACGAAGCAATCATATTTGGAGCGCTTTTCAATCACGCGCGACGAAAAAAAGAAGCTGTCCCTCGCATGGCCGCAGCGACAATCTGCAATCAAAACGGGGCTTAAGGGGTCTGCAGAGTTGCAACGACCGGCGAGTGGTCGCTGAGCGTCAGCCTTGAAGAGGCGACGAAAATGTTTCCTAACGTTACCGTCGCGGCGTCGGTTGCCGCTCGCAGGCAGTGACGCGACGTAAAACACTATGCGGTGCCCCCTCGTCGCCCGTGACGCTGCGTCGGCAGCCCTCGTCACTGAGTGTGATCAATATTGCCTCATCCAGCACTGTTCGTCGCTGCGAGCAACGCAACGACTTGAACTCTGCAGGCCCCTTTAAAGGCAGTGTCCACGATAAAAATCACTCTCGAGTTTTCACCAGAGAACGAAAGTTTAGAGTCTGACTGTTTCATCAATAACAAATAATCATGAAAAAAGCTGCGAAACATCAAAAATGAGCTCTTGAAAGTCACACTTCAACGGTGGATCACTTGCGCAGGCGTGGGCCTGAAGTAGACAGCGAGTGCAGATGCGCCCCAATGCTAGAACTCAGCCGCACTCGCGCTCCATTGCTAATGAAGAACACAGGCAGAAAATGGTCACTCTTCACCGGTCACTTTTTGAGTGCAATTCAGTGCCAATCATAATGACCGGTTGTGTCCCGACAAGTTTTGGGGCGGAGCTCGGTTTTCCTCACCCGGTCAGCCTAATCGAAATTCGAAACGCAGTTCCTTATGACCCGGGCAACCTCTAGCCATGGCACATTGGATCCTCAATCAAACCCGCGCCGTCTACGGCGCACAATCTTGGATAGAGTAACTGCGTCGCCGGCCGGAGTGATCAAGTGGACTTGCACTCGTTCAAATCCTTGGATCATGAAAGCGAGGGGTTCCCATGTCAATCGATAGGACATGGAAGGAACACACGCTGGATCTCTACCCATAGCTCAATTTTTGTGAGAGGGCACACACTCTTGTTGGGTGATGGACCCAAATTAGACACTAGGTAATCGATAGAGCGCATCCAAGTAGAGAGGGGGGCAGAACCGGGCGCGTTCACACGTCATCACTGGTCTGAGCACCTTCGCACCTCGGCGTCACTGGCCCCGCTTCTAGGCTGTTGGTGAGTGACCATGACGTTGCCCAGTTGGGTTCCCATTTCCGCCTGAGAAGCGCACTAAAAACTCTTCCTCGGAAAACTCGACGGCGAGCGGGAAGGGCTAGCGCGAGCGGATCTCTGAACCGATTAAAGCTCTTTCGAGCCCGTTTTTGTTCGTTTTTTAACCCCTACTGCTCCAGTGAGACCCCGGCCTTTTGATTTCCGGCGGAAAACTGAGGACGAAATTTATCGTGAACACTGCCTTTATGCTCTCGCCCAGCGACGCCCCACCAGGCGCTGCAGCTCTGCAGACTAGACATGAGCATTCCACGCTAGTCTCCAAATGAATGAATAATTGGAATACAGTAGTTTTGGAGCACTCGGAAGGCTTATCCTCAACTCGATCCCAACGAGTATTTCAAAATATCATCTCAACATCCGTGCAAATATACGAATTTTCGAAAAAATGATGAAATATTTTTGAGTTTTTCACAGGCTGATTACTTGGATGTCGTGACCCAAAATTGAAAGAATATTCCAGAAAACGAATATTTTGGTCTTCCAAATAAATAGAATATGAACAAAAACGATTGATTTAAATTTCCGGATAAACGAAATACTGCGAGAATGAATTTTTTCTTGGAATGAATATAATACTTCAGAGACCGAATATTGAAATTCCCGAAAGAATCGAATACCCAACCAGTCGAAATATTTCGATATTATTCGAATATTTATTCGACTCAGTCCCGAGTCAGTTACAGAGCCCTTTGCACATCTATTGCTCGTTGCCCCACTAGAATTTTTGACGCGACTAATTGTAAAACTGCCAGAAAGCTTTCTGAAACCGCATCCATGATCTGCGAACATACAACGAAAATGTGCACCAAATTCATGTGTACTTGACGCGCAAAGCAGAAAAAACTCATACACGATAATATGACACCCGTGGGTAGCATTACAGGCAATAAACTTTGTATGATACTGAACTGAACGGACCGAAGGTCCACTATACCGAGGAGACCTGAATAGGATTGGATGAACTGATTAGATATTTCGGCTAATCTCTGTTGGAAAATTCGGCCTTGAAAATGACCTTCCTAGATGTCTCCAAAGGCCGCGATCAGCAATGAGGCAGGGCGTTATGACAGCAGATGAGAAATTAAAAACAAAAACAAAACAGCGCAACAAATGACCAGCTCAGAAACCTTGTCACAATGAGTAGGAACTATGATACCAAAATCAAAACAGTTCAAGGGTTTGCAAGGCACCCATCTACCAAGAATTTCCCTCCCCCCCCTATTCATGAATCGATTAGTGAAATTTCCAAAAAAAACTTTCCCAAACACCGAATCGCTCACATCAGATCCGTGATCACTCTACATCAAGAGATGATCCCAGTATTCCTAATGAAGGCCTGCCCTCGTAGAGATCATCCCATGAACATTCTGAAGTCTCGCCTAAGAGGAAAGAAGCAAATCATCGGCTTTCTATAATCTTTACGTAACATGTTCTAGCGGAACTTCAATGTTCGTAAAATATGGCTTAACACGCTTTTAAATAAAAATTCACTCCTCGCTGTAAACTATTGTGGTAATTCCCAGTCCGAGCTGCAGAATAGATCGTTGAGGCTGAGACCAGATGAAGGGAAGTTGTATGTATCTGAGTCTGTCGCACGTGGTGTCAAAAGTAGATTTGCCGACTCCACATCGTTACCACTCGAGAACTGAGTGTACTGTTCAAGTAACATCTGAAGGAAAATATATTGCAGCACGAAGATAAGAAATTTATTATCACATACCTTGAATGGGCTAAGATACACGGCAGTGTCCTGGAACATGACCTTATCCGGAGTGATCAGGTCAGATAACGAATCCTGACGAGGATCGCTTGCAGGGAGAACAATGTCGTTTGTACTGCATCCATCATTGATTACAGGCGGCTTCTTCTCTTCCAGTTGAGACGAAACCATACCGGAACTCCTCTGTGATGACCATGATGACGTCGCTTCACAGGGCAGGTCTTCAGGACGGCTACGATAATCATCTATATAAAATAGAGATTAGGAGGCCCCTCAGTTCAAAGACGAATTAGAACTTTCGTATGCTCGAGAACCATTAATGAATCTTTCTCGGAGTATAGTAGCTCAAGAGCAAGTTCAACTATTGGAAAAGGTTCATACTTCCGGAGGATGACAGGTTTTTCAAACAGCTGTGAGACTATTGCGCTCTTTTTCAAGAGTGCACAACAGCGGTGCGCGTACAGGAAGTACAGTTCACCTCCGCACTGCCGTTCAGTCCGCAAAGTGCACGCTGATTGCGAAAGCGTGATGCGGCGCGGTTGCGAGTATCCTCAGACAGGGATGTGGGATCACCCGGGCGGTGGGATCACCCGGGCACCAAAGGCGAAAAGCGCCCGGGTGATCCCACATCCCTGTCTGAGGATGCTCGCAACCGCGCCGCATCACGCTTTCGCAATCAGCGTGCACTTTGCGGACTGAACGGCAGTACGGAGGTGGACTGTACTCTCCATTCCATAAATACAGTGCGTTTCATTATATGTATAATTCCAGCCAGAATTTTGAAGATATCGCTCTCCAGCGTTATGCTAGGCCTAATCTACTGCGCTGAGCGAATTCAGGGTGTTGAAAAACCTAAATATCCATGGTTCCAGAATTGGTTTCTCTCCAAGAGCTTTTTTAAAACACCTTTTTTCACTTTTAGGCCGTTTCATAATATACTTCCACCTTGCATAAATAGCTATTAGAATACTTTTATGTTCCAGCCAAACTTGAGTTTTGATCGAAATTGAAGAAACCTTTCCTTCTGCATAAATCGTGATCCTCAACTGTCTAGGGTGGATTAATCCCAGATCTGGGCCTCCCATGACGCCGGGATTAGCGACTGTCGCATCCATGGTCGAAATGAGAGAATCCTCTGGCCGTTTTTAGTTTTGTAAGGACATGCGGATACCTTCTGTTACAAATGATGACTGGAACGAGCATAGAAGCTTACTGGAAGTGATGAACAGCATATTTACAGGCCATAAAACGGCCAATGTCTCACCGTCGACTGTGTACCACGCGCTGCGCGACCGCACGCGCGTCGGAAGCAGACGGGTTTTGGCCGCCGCGCGACGTTTCGGCCACCGCGCGGCGGCCGAAACTCGTCGCGCGGCGGCCAAAACTCGTCTGCTTCCGACGCACGTGCGGTCCCGCAGCGCGTGGAACGCAGTCGACGGTGAGACATTGGCCGTTTTATGGCCTGTAGAAGCGCGAACCCAACACAACGGCTAGCGTTAACGAGATCCAAATTAAACTTGGACTGCAAAGTCTAAGCACGGTGTCTGAAGGTCATCAAAATGCTTCGATAGCATTGCTCAAGTAGTGATTCAAAAGTCTCTATACCTAGAAGCCACTGGAAAGGCCGCTACTCCCCCCGAGCTGTGCGAAGGAACATGCCAGCCAATTAGAGTAAAATGTGATTCTGGGTTTGGGTGGAAATGAGAGCAGAACATGCTCATTAAAAATTATTTATTACTATTTATTGTAGCTTTAACACACATGAACAACTCAATCATTACATACTATAGATGGGGGGGTGTGTATACAAGTCTGTTGGTACCTGCTCGTTGGTGCCCCTGCTTCTACTGAACCCAGCAGACGTTTAAGTGTACACAGGGAACGTT
The DNA here is from genome assembly GCA_029168955.1 of Aplectana chamaeleonis. NCBI lineage: Eukaryota > Metazoa > Nematoda > Chromadorea > Rhabditida > Cosmocercidae > Aplectana > Aplectana chamaeleonis. The sequence goes on from JAPDOI010000598.1 coordinate 51,401, forward strand.
CGAGCGATATAGCGTGCACAACTATATCGCGAAAGTATCCCGCACATTGCATAAAAGGTGTCGCCGTCCGGCACACCAAGGCCTCTGGTCCATAACACCTTAGGATCCGTACCTGAGGAGTCATGGAGTCTTTGGCCACAAGCCACAATTTCGCCACCCTGAACTGTCGATCGCTGTCGAGTGATATCCAAAAAACTGCGCTATCCAGGCTTCTGAGCTATTTCCATGCACCGTTTGCTGCTTTGCAGGAAACCCGCCTCAAGGATAGACCCGTCATCAGCGTCGGAGAGTACACCATCTACTGCGGTAACGCTGACGACAGGAGAGTGGGAGGCTGTGCAATAGCTGTAAGGAAGGATTTCAATGGTATGGTCAAGGAGTTTGGCTCAACGTCGTGCTGGAATGCATTCGTACGACTGCGGGATCACAGAGGATTCAATCTGTGGATAGTGAGTGCTCATGCGCCTACTGAAACCGCCGAAGACAATTCGAAGGATGCGTTTTATGAGGAACTCAATACGTTGCTGGCCAGGATACCTTGTCAACATGCTGTTGTCGTGGGGATTGATGCAAATGCGAAGATGGGACTTGATCAGGAATCCGAAGTACTCGGTAAATGGTTCTACCCAGTGGAGCAAACATCGGACAATGGCTACCGCCTTGTCGACTTTTGTGAACGCAGTGGTCTGATTATTGCATCGACATTCAAGAGGAATCATCGCCGCCATCAGCTTACGTGGCAGGGACCAACCCGGCTATCTTCAGAAGAGCAGCGGAAGCGGAAGATGACAACTTTGAAGCTACAGCTTGACTATGTCCTGACGAGGAATATTCCAGTATCGGACATTCGAAGGTCTAGAGCTGTGTGGGATGTCGCATTCGATTCGGCTCACCGTCCTGTTCTGCTGAACTTCACTGCGAGGATTCATAAGAGGAAGCGAGGGGCTCAGCCTCTCCAGAGGATTGACATGACAAGTCTCAGAGATGAAGAGTGCAGAAGGAATTTTCGACAACGCGTTTCTATTCACATCGGAGTACGGACTAAGAAGAAACTTTGCGACGCGGATTCTTTTGTCAAGTGCATCCAGGACGCTTCAAAAAAGGCACTCCCGGTTGTACAGCCTAAGAAGAAGTTCGCCTACGTCTCAGAAGAAACTAATCTACCTACAACAGAGTATGTGCTCTCCGAACTGCAGGAAACTTCTTGGAGGAGAAGCGTCTGAGGAGGAAGTTGCGTCGGCAGCTTCAAAAAGACCGCGAACGAGAGTGGACGTGTAGAGCTAAGGAGTTCGAGAAGGCTTGGGAGGAGAAGAATCCGAGGAAAGCCTACACGTTGCTGCGACAGTATAGCGGGAAGATGAAGAGATGTTCTCCTGTCCTGAACACTACCAATGGAGTTGCAGTTGGTGATGCGACGCTGCCAATATGGAAGGGTTACTTCAGTTCACTACTGAATCGTCCAGCGCCATCAGTACCTGAGCTCCCGCATGTTCAGAGAGCACATTACGATGTCAGTGAGGAACCGCCGACTGAGTCTGAAGTTTTGGATTGTGTTCGGAAAATGAAGAATGGAAAGGCAGGTGGAGATGACAACATCACTGCTGAAATGCTGAAAGCTCTTCCTCCGTCTGGGATTCGTGAAATGACCAACACCATCCGTGCTATATGGATGAGCGAAAGGATACCCGATTCGTGGAGACATGCGATCATCGTACCTCTTCACAAGAAGCTATCCGTCACGGATCCTAAGAACTACAGAGGAATCTCTCTACTTCGTGTCATGTACAAGGTTTTAGAACGTATCATTCTCGAGCGACTTATCAAACATCGTAAAGGAACGATCAGAGATGAGCAAGCCGGTTTTCGACCTGGAAGATCGACCATCGACCAAGTGTTCGTCGTGAGAAGAGTAATTGAATCGTGGCAGCGGTTTTCGAAGCCATTACAGCTTGCTTTTTTGGACTTTGAAGCCGCGTTCGACTCCCCTCATCGCGATCGATTGCTCAATGCTCTGCGAGCAGATGGAGTCCCGGAAAAGTATGTTCGGTTAATCGAGGACATGAACAAAGTAACAACAGCAGCAGTTCGTACACCCGTCGGATTTACGTCAGCTTTCGAGGTGAAAACAGGAGTAAGGCAAGGAGCCGTTGCAGGACCTTTTCTTTTCAACTTCGCCGTTGATGACATCATGCGTAGAGTTGCAGAACAGTTTCCTGCGGATGTGATCCTAACACCATCAGGACGCTCCCTTGTCGACCTGGAGTACGCCGACGACATTGTGTTATTCGCTGAAAACAACGCAAAACTGCAAAGGATTGTGAACCTCGTTTCGGAGTATGCCGCAGCCTATGGACTTCGTCTTCGTCCCGACAAATGCAAGCAGATGTGGGTCTCTCAGAGGTCTTCAACGGGAGTTTGTGTGGACGGACAACGTATCGAACTGGTGGACAATTTCTGTTATTTGGGCTGTTTGCTGAAGAACGATGGTAGTTATGCAGCAGATATTCGACAACGATGTGCGAAAGCTACGTCTGCATTCAATTCTCTAACCAAGTGTTTATGGTCTGCCACCATAGCGATGGGAAGGAAGTCAAGTTGCGCGTCTACCTATCCGCTATTCGCCCTATCATGATGTACGGATCGGAGACGTGGGCAGCACCGAAGACGCAGATGGAAAGGTTGGATTGCACGGAGAGGAAGCTTTTTAGGCGTTTGCTTGGATATTTCTGGCCACGTGTATGCCATAACGAAGACCTTTACAAGGAAATCGACGCAGTACATCAACGCTTGACACGAGGGAGGTGCCAGCATCTCCTAACGCCATCTCAAGCAGCAATGGAAAGTCGACTTCGACTGCTCGGGCATATACTAAGAAGAACGCCGGATCGTCTCGTAAAACACGCTTTAAAAATGCTTCCAAATCCTGTCTGGAAACGGCCACCTGGGCGTAGGCGAAAGTTCTGGACGGATGTGGTTAAAGAGGATTTGAAGTCACTCGGCGTCGAAAGACAGTTCAGGCGCGATGTTTCGTTTCGCAGGAAATGGAATAGTGACAGCTGGATGGAATGTGTTCAAATTGTGGCTGAAGACCGTGAAAAATGGACACGGCTGACTACTAGGACGGCACTCCTCGGTGAAGATGCGGAATGACCGCGTCAGGCGAAAGTCAACCGATTAAGTCAAGAAAGTAACTATAGGTGGACCGCGGAAAGCTATGAAACAAAAACTAGGTTTAGCAGTGTAACAGCATGCTTCATTGGCGCAATCAACCGTGCATCATAAAAATTTCCACTCAAAATTGTGGATGGCTTTCTATGTTGGATTTTCTACTCCACTATTCCTGCGAACCCATTGACTGCATTGGGGCTATACTAACTCCTGAGCACGCAACTGGCTTACCATTCCGGGGCGGGCTTTGTGTCCCAAAAGCCTCTTGAAACTGGTACGCACCCAGGGCGATTTCAAAGGAAGGATGCAAGCAGGCCGATAAGCAGCAGTGAAAACGCTCATTATTTGTTGAGATGACATAAAAACAAATGCGGGTTGTATAATCAGCGCAGTTATGGCGCACCATAGTGACAGTTTACTAACTGCTAAGCATAATAAGGAAAAGAAGAAAAAAGACATCAATTAAGTAATATCAGCATTGAGAGAAAAACGTGTGAATAGTCAAAGCTAAAACAGCGGAGCAGTGATAAATGCAGCGACATCATATGTTATTCAGTGCTGCTCATGACGTTGTCGAGTCCTTGTTTCCGCGAGATCTGATGGCTTAGATGATCTGTGATGTCCGTGTGCTCTCTTCCAACAAGAAGAGTGACGATATATACAGACCTAATGGAATGAAGTCCATTCGGCGTGTCTTAAAGCGACAAACTTAATGCTTCTTTTGGCACAACTTCTGCGGCGGATCTTTGACGACTCGGAGGGCACTGTGTCGTGATGAATGGCTTCAGCTGAATTTCGTCTCTTGTCTACGAGAGTAGACGATTACTATTAAATTTGCACTATCACTTTCCATCTCTTTGAGGGAGGAAGAAGGCAGCGATCACTAAGATCCCAATAGGATTCATCATTCGTGCACTTCACCAAGGTCTTGACACTGCAATATTAAAGTTTTGGTCTTGTTAGCAAGTAACGCTCGTTGAAACTATATGAGGAATCTCTTAAGAATCATGAAGCGTGGGGTATACATGAGCTTCAGACAGTTCTACTCAAATCATGAGCTAAAAACGGCGATCCCTCACATTGTTAGCGATTTCGACTCCTCAGTTCTCCGTAACTCAACGAACAGCTAGTCGAATGGACTTGTCGAATTAGCTGCAATTTATTAAGCATATGTGGACTGCATATGGTAAAAAAATTCTTGGAAAGAAACCAATTCTGCAACCATGGATATTTACATTTTTCAACACCCTGAATTCGCTCATCACAGTAGAATAGGACTCTGACAGAATCCCCGCAATCGTTTACGGATAAAATCCCCTAGGTTCTGGTTGGGCCGAGAGGATAATAGCATGGGGCTATCGCGTAACGATCGCGAGACTCCGCCAGTATCAAAACGAGAGCGTACCGCCTTCGTTCATCGATGCTCCATAGCGGAACCGCGATGAACCGAGCCTGGAACTATCGCAGGACTGTCGCGAGATTCTGCCAGCCTCCTGATTGTACCACATCCATGCCCTCTCGGAGTTTCACCCGAGCGAGTGTTGCCTATCAGGTCAATACGAAGCTATAAGGTATCTATCAAAAAAGGGTTTTCCAAGCAAAAGAGGTTTGGTTGGCGTCAGAAACGTTCCAACAAAAAGGGAACAATAGGTAAGTAGAATGAGGAGAGTCTACAAAAAGTGAACAATATTTTCTGAGACTGATTTTCCTGGCCGATACTTCTTAACAGCAAAAACAAACCGTTGTGGTGCTTCTAGAGGAAGAGTTCAATGGTTTCCAAGAATGGACTTCTATTCGTTGACGAGAATATAAGAAAATATTCTCATTAGATGCTGCACTTTGGTTTCGCTTCTCGTAGCAGCTGGAGCTAACCGTCCGTCTGTGTTTTGGCATCATCTTCTATTCTGATGGTAAGTATTAGGTTTACATGCACGTACTTTTTAACGGTTCTCGTGTAGTCAAGACGAGTTTTAGAACCACAGAGTGCTTCCGTGTAGAACACCGCAACGGTTTGTTTTGCTGTTAAGAAGTATCGGCCAGGAAAATCAGTCTCAGAAAATATTGTTCACTTTTGTAGACTCTCCTCATTCTATTTACCTATTGTTCCCTTTTGTTGGAACGTTTCTGACGCCAACCAAACCTCTTTTGCTTGGAAAACCCTTTTTTGATAGAATATTGTTCACTTTTTGTAGACTCTCCTCATTCAACTTAATTATCGTTCCCTTTTTGTTGGAACGTTTCTGACGCCAACCAAACCTCTTTTGCCTGGAAGACCCCTTTTTGATAGAATTGTTCACTTTTTATTGATATTACGAAGTAATATCCCTGAAAAATCTTCAATAATTCTCGAATAGCATGGATTGCTATAATAATCAGTAAGCAACAACCTTGTTGCGCACGCTACAAATGAAGCGCTACTCACTTTCCACGACGTCCTGATGATGTCAGAAAATGCCCTATGCACTTGGCACCACCTTGGCACGACGTCCTGATGACGTCACCAGATGCTTTATGCACTTGGCACGACGTTCTGATGACGTCATCAGATGCTATGTGTACTTTACATGACATCCTGATGACGTCATCAGATGCCCTATGTACTTTACATGACATCCTGATGAAGCCATCAGATGCCCTATGTACTTTACATGACATCCTGATGAAGTCATCAGATGCCCTATGTACTTTACATGACATCCTGATGAAGTCATCAGATGCCCTATGTACTTTACATGACACCCTGATGACGTCATCAGATGCCCTATGTACTTTACATGACACCCTGATGACGTCATCAGATGCCCTATGTACTTTACATGACACCCTGATGACGTCAACAGATGCCCTATGTACTTTACATGACACCCTGATGACGTCATCAGATGCCCTATGTACTTTACATGACATCCTGATGACGTCATCAGATGCCCTATGTACTTTACATGACACCCTGATGACGTCATCAGATGCCCTATGTACTTCACGTGACACCCTGATGACGTCATCAGATGCCCTATGTACTTTACGTGACACCCTGATGACGTCATCAGATGCCCTATGTACTTTACATGACACCCTGATGACGTCATCAGATGCCCTATGTACTTTACATGACACCCTGATGACGTCATCAGATGCCCTATGTACTTTACATGACATCCTGATGACGTCATCAGATGCCCTATGTACTTTACATGACACCCTGATGACGTAATCAGATGCCCTATGTACTTCACATGACACCCTGATGACGTCATCAGATGCCCTATGTACTTTACATGACATCCTGATGACGTCATCAGATGCCCTATGTACTTTACATGACACCCTGATGACGTCATCAGATGCCCTACGTACTTTACATGACACCCTGATGACGTCATCAGATGCCCTATGTACTTTACATGACACCCTGACGACGTCATCAGAGGCCCTATGTACTTTACATGACACCCTGATGACGTCATCAGATGCCCTGTGTACTTTACATGACACCCTGATGACGTCATCAGATGCCCTGTGTACTTTACATGACACCCTGATGATGTCATCAGATGCCCTATGTACTTTACATGACATCCTGATGACGTCATCAGATGCCCTATCTACTTTACATGACACCCTGATGACGTCATCAGATGCCCTATCTACTTTACATGACACCCTGATGACGTCATCAGATGCCCTATCTACTTTACACGACACCCTGATGACGTCATCAGATGCCCTATGTACTTTACATGACATCCTAATGACGTCATCAGATGCCCTATGTACTTTACATGACACCCTGATGACGTAATCAGAGATGCCCTATGTACTTTACATGACACCCTGATGACGTCATCAGATGCCCTATGTGCTTTACATGACACCCTGATGACGTCATCAGATGCCCTATGTGCTTTACATGACACCCTGATGACGTCATCAGATGCCCTATGTACTTTACATGACACCCTGATGACGTCATCAGATGCCCTATGTACTTTACATGACACCCTGATGACGTCATCAGATGCCCTATGTACTTTACATGACACCCTGATGACGTCATCAGATGCCCTATGTACTTTACATGACACCCTGATGACGTAATCAGATGCCCTATGTACTTTACATGACATCCTGATGACGTCATCAGATGCCCTATGTACTTTACATGACACCCTGATGACGTCATCAGATGCCCTATGTACTTTACATGACACCCTGATGACGTCATCAGATGCCCTATGTACTTTACATGACACCCTGATGACGTCATCAGATGCCCTATGTACTTTACATGACACCCTGATGACGTCATCAGATGCCCTATGTACTTTACATGACACTCTGATGACGTCATCAGATGCCCTATGTACTTTACATGACACCCTGATGACGTCATCAGATGCCCTATGTACTTTACATGACACCTGATGACGTCATCAGATGCCCTATGTACTTTACATGACACCCTGATGACGTAATCAGATGCCCTATGTACTTTACATGACACCCTGATGACGTCATCAGATGCCCTATGTACTTTACATGACACCCAGATGACGTCATCAGATGCCCTATTACTTTACATGACACCTGATGACGTCATCAGATGCCCTATGTACTTTACATGACACCCTGATGACGTCATCAGATGCCCTATGTACTTTACATGACATCCTGATGACGTCATCAGATGCCCTATGTACTTTACATGACACCCTGATGACGTCATCAGATGCCCTATGTACTTTACATGACACCCTGATGACGTCATCAGATGCCCTATGTACTTTACATGACATCCTGATGACGTCATCAGATGCCCTATGTACTTTACATGACATCCTGATGACGTCATCAGATGCCCTATGTACTTTACATGACACCCTGATGACGTCATCAGATGCCCTATGTACTTTACATGACATCCTGATGACGTCATCAGATGCCCTATGTACTTTACATGACATCCTGATGACGTCATCAGATGCCCTATGTACTTTACATGACACCCTGATGACGTCATCAGATGCCCTATGTACTTTACATGACACCCTGATGACGTCATCAGATGCCCTATGTACTTTACATGACATCCTGATGACGTCATCAGATGCCCTATGTACTTTACATGACATCCTGATGACGTCATCAGATGCCCTATGAACTTTACATGACACCCTGATGACGTCATCAGATGCCCTATGTACTTTACATGACATCCTGATGACGTCATCAGATGCCCTATGTACTTTACATGACATCCTGATGACGTCATCAGATGCCCTATGTACTTTACATGACATCCTGATGACGTCATCAGATGCCCTATGTACTTTACATGACATCCTGATGACGTCATCAGATGCCCTATGTACTTTACATGACACCCTGATGACGTCATCAGATGCCCTATGTACTTTACATGACATCCTGATGACGTCATCAGATGCCCTATGTACTTTACATGACATCCTGATGACGTCATCAGATGCCCTATGTACTTTACATGACACCCTGATGACGTCATCAGATGCCCTATGTACTTTACATGACATCCTGATGACGTCATCAGATGCCCTATGTACTTTACATGACATCCTGATGACGTCATCAGATGCCCTATGTACTTTACATGACACCCTGATGACGTCATCAGATGCCCTATGTACTTTACATGACATCCTGATGACGTCATCAGATGCCCTATGTACTTTACATGACATCCTGATGACGTCATCAGATGCCCTATGTACTTTACATGACATCCTGATGACGTCATCAGATGCCCTATGTACTTTACATGACATCCTGATGACGTCATCAGATGCCCTATGTACTTTACATGACACCCTGATGACGTCATCAGATGCCCTATGTACTTTACATGACATCCTGATGACGTCATCAGATGCCCTATGTACTTTACATGACATCCTGATGACGTCATCAGATGCCCTATGTACTTTACATGACACCCTGATGACGTCATCAGATGCCCTATGTACTTTACATGACATCCTGATGACGTCATCAGATGCCCTATGTACTTTACATGACATCCTGATGACGTCATCAGATGCCCTATGTTTTTTACATGACACCCTGATGACGTCATCAGATGCCCTATGTACTTTACATGACACCCTGATGACGTCATCAGATGCCCTATGTACTTTACGTGACACCCTTATGACGTCATCAGATGCCCTATGTACTTTACATGACATCTTGATGGCGTCATCAGATGCCCTATGTGCTTTACATGACACCCTTATGACGTCATCAGATGCCCTATGTACTTTACATGACACCCTGATGACGTCATCAGATGCCCTATGTACTTTACATGACATCCTGATGACGTCATCAGATGCCCTATGTACTTTACATGACACCCTGATGACGTCATCAGATGCCCTATGTACTTTACATGACATCCTGATGACGTCATCAGATGCCCTATGTACTTTACATGACATCCTGATGACGTCATCAGATGCCCTATGTACTTTACATGACACCCTGATGACGTCATCAGATGCCCTATGTACTTTACATGACATCCTGATGACGTCATCAGATGCCCTATGTACTTTACATGACACCCTGATGACGTCATCAGATGCCCTATGTACTTTACATGACATCCTGATGACGTCATCAGATGCCCTATGTACTTTACATGACATCCTGATGACGTCATCAGATGCCCTATGTACTTTACATGACACCCTGATGACGTCATCAGATGCCCTATGTACTTTACATGACATCCTGATGACGTCATCAGATGCCCTATGTGCTTTACATGACACCCTTATGACGTCATCAGATGCCCTATGTACTTTACATGACACCCTGATGACGTCATCAGATGCCCTATGTACTTTACATGACATCCTGATGACGTCATCAGATGCCCTATGTACTTTACATGACACCCTGATGACGTCATCAGATGCCCTATGTACTTTACATGACATCCTGATGACGTCATCAGATGCCCTATGTACTTTACATGACATCCTGATGACGTCATCAGATGCCCTATGTACTTTACATGACACCCTGATGACGTCATCAGATGCCCTATGTACCTTACATGACATCCTGATGACGTCATCAGATGCCCTATGTAATTTACATGACACCCTGATGACGTCATCAGATGCCCTATGTACTTTACATGACATCCTGATGACGTCATCAGATGCCCTATGTACTTTACATGACACCCTGATGACGTCATCAGATGCCCTATGTACTTTACATGACATCCTGATGACGTCATCAGATGCCCTATGTACTTTACATGACATCCTGATGACGTCATCAGATGCCCTATGTACTTTACATGACATCCTGATGACGTCATCAGATGCCCTATGTACTTTACATGACATCCTGATGACGTCATCAGATGCCCTATGTACTTTACATGACACCCTGATGACGTCATCAGATGCCCTATGTACTTTACATGACATCCTGATGACGTCATCAGATGCCCTATGTACTTTACATGACACCCTGATGACGTCATCAGATGCCCTATGTACTTTACATGACATCCTGATGACGTCATCAGATGCCCTATGTACTTTACATGACACCCTGATGACGTCATCAGATGCCCTATGTACTTTACATGACATCCTGATGACGTCATCAGATGCCCTATGTACTTTACATGACACCCTGATGACGTCATCAGATGCCCTATGTACTGATAGCCTGCGACCACTGGCAGTGGCTAGTGGCAGGAACGAGGAACGAGGGACGAGGAACGAGGGACGAGGAACAGGACACGAGGGACGCGTTACAAGAAAAAACGCGAATTTTAGCTAAGCTTCCGCCGATCTAACTTTGTTAATTTTCAATCGATTTGGCTCAAATTTTGTCAGCGGGTGTCTTCTATACTCTCTCACTTATATCCAGAAGGAAATCTCTAGAAAATTTGTTTTACAGGTTTTATTAACTACTTTACGAAAATCTAAGTGATCACAAGTGCCAGGCAAAACCAAACCTCTCCAGCCGCTTCGCGGCTGGAGCGATTGCCCTTGGCGTATCTCGCGCTGCCTTACAAATCTGCACATCATGAGAACGCGGGACCGGGGTAAAACAATCAAGGTACCATCGCGGATCGCGAGTGCACCACGGTACTAGCGCGGTAAACCTCTCAACGATCACGGTACCATCACGGTATGAGAACGAGAATGTCAACGGATGAGTCGATTGGGTAACTATCGCGGAACGGACGCTGATAGCGGGAGAAAAGGGGATAGGTTCTCTCTACACACAGAGGGAGGAGTAGTCCCGCTTTCGCAGTTCGACACGTGACGCTACTAAATTCAAGCAAATCGGTCCCGAGTGGAATTAGTGCCGCAAAAGACGAGACAACTCTTCCCTCGGTATGTAGTGAGCCCCTGTCCCGACAAAGGGGAGACGAACACGGTACTAGCGCGAAAGATTCTCTCAGAGGAGAGCGATGTCTTGAAAATTCCGGGTGGAAGTATATAATGAAACGCACTATATACGAGCACCCCCAAACTCTAGGTTTCAGGAACTTAGCAATTACTGAGCTTCACGTGTCACCACTGTTTTCTGCAACTCTGAAAACCGTTGCTTCATTTATCGTTAGCTTTTCGCCCATAATTTACACTTCTTGGGGACTCTAACATGATTTTCGACCTTTCCATGGATATAGGAACACTTGCAGAATGGTACATTTCTCAGAGGGTTTCTAGGGGAAGATTAAAATTCGCGTTTGATATTGATGAACATGTGCAAAAGCCAATCATGCAATACAGTTGCCGTTCCCCTTGAGAGGAACAGCAGTGGGTCAGGGCTCGTTACGTTGGCAGACAAGGTGCGCGACAAACTGCTGGTCGATTGGAACTCTCCGCTTCCCAGGTTTCAGCGGGGCTGCGATCGGGCACAACGTCTCTGCCGATGGGTCACAAGATGCCTGCAAGAGAGCGGCCTGTTACGCCTTCTCATTCCGTGAGGAAAGAATTCATTGTATAGGTAAAACACGCGAATTCTTGCATCGAAGTTGCAAGGGGGCAAATTCTACGGAATTCCCAGGGAAAAAACAAAGGCTAAATTCGCTATAGTCTCCTTGCCGTCGCTAAACCCGTAAATCCTCACCATAACCGAAGAGAGGAATTCCGTATTTGGCTACATCCTGTGTTGAATAGCAATCTCAGCCCGTGCTGACTGCGCTAAACGCAGGGAAGCCATTCGTTCCTGGTTCATCTAGTCATCTCAAGGAACGATTACTTTGAGAGTTTTGGCCGAGAAATAGCCCACCAAGCTCACCAGCGGCTCCTGGTAGCCGAATTGTCGGTTATTTCTTGGCCTTTCACGAAATAGACAAGAATTATGCGAGAAATAGCCTACACATAATGAAAAAATAACAAGATGTAACCAAAAATTAACCGAAACGTGGCTAGCACATCGACAAGCGACGCGGCCGTCACCGGCTCACCGAACCGCAATACGGAGCAGCCAGCGGTTGGACGAGGCCTCCAGGGGCTGAGCGAGGTCCGGGTTCCTCGAAAGTTTGTAATGGAACCGACGGAAATGTTGACGTCTGAATCATGCCTCTGCAATGCGTCGTATACTTCCTTGGAGAGCATTATGTCTTGGCTATTTCGGTTCGAGCACTATTTCGCGGCTATTTCGCGGAAAGCATTACTTAGCGGCTATTTCTCGGCTATTTGGCGGTACCAGCTATTTCCCCGGCTATTATGGAAAAAGCAGGCATCTCGTGGCTATTTCTCCGCCGAAAATCCCAGAGTTCTCTACACTATGGCTGGCCGTGGAGGAAAGGCTGGCACAAACTCGGCGTCATATGCTATAAATAGGTGCACCGAACTTGCGTCAAAACTTAGATAGGGGACGTAAAGCATCACTAGAACCTATGTCGACTGTATGTCTCCTGTATCCTAAAGAAAGCCTCGGAATAGCAACAAACGGACTGCAGGTTCGTGTTCAGCACCACCAAATAACTCCCTGCAAACAGTTTTGAGCCTAACCTGGAAAAAAGCTCTGAAGCCCCTGAATTCCCGGACACCCCCGTGTTAACTGACCGCGAAACTATGAAAATGTCTCTTTTTTGTATTTTCCCGGGGCTTTTATGGAACTTCGAGAACGAAATATTTACAGTCTGTCATATATGTGAACTACCTAAACACGGTTTCATTAGAACCTCGCCGGAGGGTAGAAGCAAGCCTAGATGAGGGTTAGGACAGGCTTCGCGATGCAGAATGCAGCGATACTTTCACCTGTTTGTTGTGTCAGGTCCGTGCCATTAGCGCGAGCAAAAAGTAGAGTATAGAACTGACCGCGCGCTGGAACCGCGACAATAAATCAATTACGACTGACCGCGAACAATTTTGCGAACTGGGCGGAACCTTGCGGTACATCCGCTTCGCGATCGGGTTGATCGCGCGAAGACTCAGTAATAGGGCAGACCGCGCGCATGTATCGGACTGACTGCAGCCGTACGATGGCGTGTGTTCTGTGCAGTCTGATGCCTAGCTCTTCAATTCATGGCGGAATTCAAATTTGAACTGCGCGTTCGTCGTCCGTCGAATTATAGATTTTCCTGCTGTCCGCTATGTGTTTTTCCCGGTGAATGCGATATATTCCGAAGAGGCTCGCATATGTAATTGTTCTGTCCAGCCATTTCATCTATTAACCGTTCTGTAACGTCTTTCAATGCATTTTGCGAATTATGTTTCTATTCTTTGTCTGACCATTTTCCTCTTATCGGTCAGTCTAGACTGTGGTAGAAAATATTTTTTTTTACATTTCGCTGTTTTTATTGATAGTTCTCGGTAACTGACTTTGTAAAATTTTGATTATTCGGAGAGTTCATTAAAAATATCGAGAATAATGGAAGAATGTCGCAGGAACTTTTGGTTCTATTTCTTATGGTCCCGTTAAAATGCTTGAGATTTGAACTAATTTTCTCACGACCCCCATTTCAGCGTCGGTGTTGTCGCGGCACAACCCCGTCTGGCTATGCTAGTTTGAATCAGGGTCAAACGAGCAGTTGTTCAAGGCTTCAGCGGGATCGTGATCCTCTCCCCCACATTCTCGTTTTTGAGCCGAATTTCTCACGGCCCCCAGAAATTTTTAGTTTGGGCCTAAACTTCCACGACCTCCCCCATCTGCTCATTGAGGAATCGCACCGCCGCACTTGACCCTGGTTTGGATACTTGAGTAGTCCGTCAATACTGTTAGAATATACCCGATACCGATTTTCTCATTTCCTGCACTCAGTATCGTCCTTTCGGTGCGTAATCGCCTTACAGCAAGACCGCTCGCAGCACGCCCGCTTGCCACGTCATCCATTAATCTTGCCCGTATTGATCGATGGCGCGACACGCGAGCTTACTACCTGGATAGGAGAATGCTCATGGAGTTTCCTATAAACTTCAGCCTGACTGGAAGTTTCTTTTAGGGTAGTCGTAATTCTTTTTCGATCTTGAGGAATGTCAGTATTTTCGTTACAAACGGAACCTCCAAATGCGAGAAATTCGCCTTCGGTGGCGTCATTTTCTTCGAAAATTCTTGCGAATTCGAATCCGGATTTCGGATTTTTGCACCCAGTAAACCTTCTGCCTGACTATATTTCTTGTAAACCATAGGGTAATATTTCGCATATCAGTCCATGTTGTCCGCAAAAATTCGAAAACAAATTTTTTTCGTAAATTGTGTGTTCAAGTGATGTATAGTTAGGTCCGTGGCTTGTTCCCTCAAGAAAAAATTAAATCTCATCCACGGCTGGCGCAAGCGGTTTAAACCTAACCGGCGGCTGGCGGTATGGTAAGGTGATCATCTGCGCTCTTCTCTCGGCCTAAATCAATCAGCGGGCCGGTGCACGCGTCCGCCGCGCCAGCTTCGGCAGCACTTGATCCTGGACCAAAATGCAACGTTTGCAAAACGCTTTTCTAAGGATCGCCACCGTGTGTGCTAGGAGTTTACCAATGGAACATTTACATGCCGAGACCCATGCACTATCAGCAAAGGAACACTGTCAACTCCACGCCCAGCAGTTGCATATAAACATCATCATACAAGCCAACCACCCTTCTAGGAGAGTACATGCTTTTACTCCCTGAACCTAATAGAGTATGAGTCTTTCTGTACGCTTATCGGCAGCCAGAAAAACTACATTGGTCCCAGCTCGCGTCTGGTGGTTCGAGGCACCGTATATTCGTCGAAGACTTACTGCAGGAAGCTATTGAAATCTCAACAACATGTCGTCTACACGCTGGGAACCGAGCACATCATAGGATCCGTGGTTTTATTCTTGTACGACGAAACTGAGAACACGATTAACGTCCTTATCGAAGAGTACAGACTAACTGACTCACTTTGTTCTCTCATTCCGGAATCAGATAGTCTCGAATCTCAACTAATAGGTAAACTTAGAGAGAACAACGCATTCTTCTTCAATGTTTCCAAGGGCTCGTTGTCTGTCCGACCCGCTGATCTCATAAAGGGTCCAGCTTGCATAATATGTTTTGAGAATATGAAGTTTGCCTCTGTTTTGTAGTCCGCTCATTTACAGCTGCTCATTCATGTTTTCTATGCTCCCTGTTTGTTTTCATTTCATGTGAGGGGTTTCCGATAACAAATAACGGTAAATGACCCCCAAAATAGTTGCATAACGTATAAACGGATAACGATTAACGAGCACCTGAATAATAACAAGGAAATTTCATCGTTATTTGGTATCGCAAAATCTAATATTCGCTTATCCCCGCATACGATCTGCCATGTTGCTTAACATATTTCCGTACATTTGTTCATGCTGAGTAATTATTATGATATGTTATTAAGCGCGCATGTGATGAAATTGTGGTTTTTGTTTCAAATGCGAGAGTGAGGTAATAAAAGCGTTGTTATTTGTATGTGAAAGCTGAGAATTGAAGTAGAAATCCGGGGCTTCTTTTTTGTTTTGAAGGTCACTCGTGGTCAAGCGTGCATGCATGGGTGCCCCCATCTCGTTTACCGCGGGCAGGGACCGTATGCATGAACGCACGCGACGAGATTAGGTAACGTGCGGGGAAGGCACCAGTGACAGAGCGGCGCTGATCAAGGGTGATTGATCAGCGGCGCTCCGTCATTGGTCAGTGCCTTCCCCGCACAATACCTAATCTCGTCGAGCGCGTTCATGCATACGACCCCAGAGATTAACACGGCTGAGGCCTCTTAGGATACTCGCGATAAGACCATTTCTCGTCAAGGCGGACCGACCGCCTAGCCTTTTAGCGCTAACCGCTCACAAATTGCGGGTTGATCGCCGTTGATCACGCGATCGGCCCTAGTCTTCTTCGCGGTAAGTCCCTTTTTTGTACGAGAAGAAGACGCGCATTTTCTATGCGGAAATAGGCAAACGGGAGAACGAGGACTTAATGACCATTGATTGAATGATTTCGCGGCCTAACACCCTAAACGCGGCTTCCCATTTGGATGACACGGACGACATCAACAATGATTTTTAATAAAAAGGTTTGTTTAACACAGTTTTGTCAGCATAAATTTCAAAAATTATCCAAAATCACCGCATATCCAATTCAACAAAGTCGGCACTACCCGGATAATTTGGAAAAGCATCCCATGAATTGAACTTCCATTCGAAAAATCACCTTCGGATAAGCAGCATGCCGGCTAGGTGCCATGCTCATGCCGCCAGATGGCTGACGAGACAAGCATAACTTTCGCAAATTTTCGTCTCAACCTAACTAGCCACCTGCGCTGAAGAACGCTTTGCCACACCAAGAAGGGCCTATCCTGAGAAAATCCTAGCTAGGTAACGCAACAATAATCAGGCTTTGTAAGGCTTAAGAACACGACTACAGTTGAGCAAGCAGTAACTCTGGTCCAAGCGTGATTTTCGGAGGAAGCGAAGCAAAATGTCAGAAACGTACCTGATGAAAGCACTTCTTCTATATTGGAACTAGTATCGGAGTTTGCAGGACATAAAAACGCTTTTAATGGAGTATAGTTGTCCGTTTTAATTTTCATCTGGAATTTTCCGGTCTTCGAAGGGTCAGCAACCTGAAATTCTGTATTTTGTCGAATAAGAACAGAGTTGAGATTGTCCAAGGCGCCCACTTCAATGACCGATTCGGCGTCCGGGTGGGGTCTTACGGCTATCATAGTCTGGTTGGAAAATGTGTCGATAGATTGCAAATCCCGCAGGTGCATATACCTGAACAGATACAACTTTCGCTTCGAATTTAACGTTCTCGCAATTTAAATACTGACATAAGTACTCGCCACGCCATTTTTCTCACAGCAACACTATTTTTCTCAATTTTGTGGTAACTAAGAACTGATTCTATCCAAAAAGGGTTTTCCAAGCAGAAGTGGTTTGGTTCGTGTCACAAACGTTCCAACAAAAGGGGAACAATAGAAAGGTGGAGTGAGAAGAGTCTACAAAAAGAGAGCAATATTTTCTGAGAGTGATTTTCTAGGCCGACACTTCTAAACAGCGAATAGAGACCGCTGAGATGTTCTCCACGGAAGTATTTTGTGGTTCCGTAACAGACTCTGATTATGCGAGAACCATTGAAATTCATATGTACATCGCGCGATTGGAGTAGATCACAATTGGATTTTCTTAGTTTTACCAACGACTTTTTAGCTTTTCTTTTGATATTTTATAAGCGATTGGACTGCACACTGGACGACGAATTCCAAACAATAGAAGAAAAGCCCTAGGCGGGACTGGAAAAACTCACCTACGATCCGCTCCAACCGCGCCGCGCGGTCCCCCACCCGGCTTACTTTTTGAAAGATAGGCTGTATGTGCACCTAGTAGTTTCTATCAAATGAGAAAATGATGTCAAATTGACCTACACGGACGGTCAGCTCCAACTGTTAAAGGCACAGAACACCCAGAGAATCAATTTTCAGTTTTTATGCTGATCTTGGAGGGAGTCGCAGGCTGATAACAAAGGTATCTCTGAAGTCGTCTATGACCCCCTATGAACAGAGTTCTGGCTCCTGAAAGATGCCAATATTTTGAGGGTGAAAAAATTGGTGGACGGGTTGTCTCAGGCCTGTATTTTTCTTCATTCGCAACCGTTGACAGCCCGGGAATGGACTGAAGAACGACGACTTGTTGAGAATTCATCAATCCATCTAGCCGCCATCGAGTTCGGAAATCTGATAGAGGGTGTGGCCCGTGAAGGAGGTCGGGCCTGTAGTGGTCGCTTATATCTCACTTATTTGGAGGAATTGAGATCTCGTACTTAGCACGTGTTATACAGCAGGAATTTACTATGCAGTCATATAAAATCACAAAACTCATGTCTGAGGGTGTACTGTGCCTTCAAAGGCAGAATACACACTCGTAAACGTAATTGAGATAACTACGGAATCAGAATGGTATGGCACAGAACACAACGCCCACGCATTTTGAAGCGCCAAAAACGACACACAACGACGCTACACGAGTGAGAAGTTGGCCCCGCGCCTGTATCTGCCCGCCCCTGTAATTGCCGTCTCCTCCAAGGCCATTTCCACCGTCGCCGATGTATGTGGGTGGTTCAATCAGTACAATTCGTAAACCACATCAATCGGCGACGGTGGAAATGGCTCACACCCCTATTTTGGAGGAGGACGCAAATAGAGGGGGCGGGCAGACACAGGGGCGGGGCCAACTTCTCACTCGCGTAGCGTCATTGTGTGTGGTTTTTGAAGCTTCAAATTGGGCGGGCGTTGTGTTCGGTGCCATACCATTCTGATTCTGCTGTTATCTCAAACACGTCTACGAGCGTGTATGCTGCCTTAAAAAAATTGAAACTATACAGGTGCGGCTTCAAATAAGATTGTTACTATATAATTTCGTTGACAAATAAGTCTTTTGGAAACCATTGTACACTTCCACGTAAAACACTACAACGGTTTGTTTTCGCTGTGTAGAAGTGTCGGCGAAGAAAATCACTCTCAGAAAATGATGTTCACTTCTTGTATACTCTTCTCACTCCAATTTTATATTGTTCCCTATTCGTTGAAAGTTTGTGACACGAACCAATCCAATTATGCTTGAAAGACCCCTTTTGGAAAGAATTTGTCACTTTTCCTTGATATTATGAAATAATATCCCTGTAAAAACCTTCAATATTTTTCAAATAGCATGGATTGATATGATAATCAGTAAGTAATCATTTTGATGCGCACGCTACAATTGAAGCGCTACTCACTTTCTACGACGTCCTGATGACGTCATCAAATGCTCTATGCATTTCGCGAGACGTCCTGATAACGTCATCAGATGTCCCATGTGCTTTGCGCGACGCCCTGATGACGCCATCAGATGCCCTATGCATTTCGCGAGACGTCCTGATGACGCCATCAGATGCCCTATGCATTTCGCGAGACGTCCTGAAGACGTCATCACATGACCTATGCTTTTTGATGACGTCATCAGGGAGTAACAAACTTGTTAGACACTTCATCTGTCCCACCCCATTCGAAAAGCACATCCCACATCGTGTTGAAGAGATTTTATCTACCAACTGATAATATCGATGCATATGATAAATAGTAAAAAGTGAAGTAAAGTAACTAAAGGTAAACAGTAAGTAACAAACTTGTTAGTCACTTCCCCAGGAAGTGTGTATACAAGTCTGTTGGCATCTGCTGGTTGGTGCCATTGCTTCTACTAAACCCAGCAGACGTTTGAGTGTATACAGGGAACGTTCGAGCGATATAGCGTGTACAACTATATCGCGAAAGTATCCCATACATTGCATAAAGGTGTCGCCGGACGGCACACTAACAAGGGAAGTGTTTAGAGCGGTAAACACACCTCAGGAAACGATATGCACTGTCAGTTTCTCTTGGTCCTCTATAGTAAGTTTGTGAAATATCCAGCCCCGAGCTGTTGATTCCGAGGAGCTACGAGCCCGCAAAGTTTGGCTCTCTCCGCTCATTGATTTCGGCTGCCTCCACTCATTGATCGTGTCAATCAGGAAGGAAGGTCGTTGAGTGTGGCGGCTTGGTGTAGTGGATAGCGATGTGGACTCTTGAACATGTGATGCTGAAGGTTCAATTCCGCACCCGTGTGTGTTTTTTGCAACTGCATTGGGATTTTGTATTCTACGTGAATACACCGCCTTTGATTTTGTTTTAGCGTTTTAAAGCCTTTTTAATCACCCTGATATCACATGGGATCATTCACGAATAGTAGACCACATGAATTTACAATCGATAACAGCGATAACAAACTTATTTATTGTTTCTTTGTTTTTTTTGTCAATTTGAGCACCAATGATAAACTGGCACATAGTGTTGGAATCATAAAGAATATTCACAGAAGGGGCAGCGGATGAAGGACAACGAAATAAGGATAACGAAATATGGATGCGTGTTTCGTCGACGCCCTGATCACGTCTTCTGAAGCCCTACTTAATCCCCACGTCATCCTGGTCACGTCTTTTGAAGCCCTACTGAATCCCCACGCCACCCTTATCACGTCTACTGGAGCCCTATGTACTGAATCCCCACGTCATACTGATCACGTCTTCTGAAGCCCTACTGAGTTCGCACGCCACCCTGAACACGTCTTCTGAAGCCCTACTGGATTCCCTCAGCACCCTGAACACGTCTGTTAAAGCCCTACTGAATCCCCACGCCACCCTGATCACGTCTTCTGAGGCCCTACTGAAATTCCACGTCACTCAGACCACGTCTTCTGAAGCTCTTTTGAATTTCGACCACGCCCTGATCACGTCTTCTGAAGCCCTACTGAATCCCCACGGCACTCTGATCACGTCTTCTGAAGCCCTACTGTGTTCGCACGCCACCCTGACCACGTCTTCTGAAGCCCTACTGAGACCCCACATCACCCTGATCACGTCTTCTGAAGCCCTACTAAATTCTACGTCACTCTGATCACGTCTTCTGAAGCTCTGTGCACTTAATCCCCACATCACCCTGATCACGTCCTCTGAAGCCCTACTGAATCCCCACGCCACCCTTATCACGTCTACTGGAGCCCTAAGTACTGAATCCCCACGTCATACTGATCACGTCTTCTGAAGCCCTACTGAGTTCGCACGCCACCCTGAACACGTCTTCTGAAGCCCTACTGGATTCCCAGAGCACCCTGAACACGTCTGTTAAAGCCCTACAGAATCCCCACGCCACCCTTATCACGTCTTCTGAAGCCCTGTGCACTGAATCGCCACATCACCCTGATCACGTCCTCTGAAACCCTACTGGATCCCCACGCCGCCCTTATCCCGTCTTCTGAAGCCCTGTGTACTGAAACCCCACGTCATCCTGATCACGTCTTCTGAGGCCCTACTGAAATTCCACGTCACCCTGGCCACGTCTTCAGAAGCTCTATTGAGTTTCGTCGACGCCCTGATCACGTCTTCTGAAGCCCTACTTAATCCCCACGTCATCCTGGTCACGTCTTTTGAAGCCCTACTGAATCCCCACGCCACCCTTATCACGTCTACTGGTGCCCTATGTACTGAATCCCCACGTCATACTGATCACGTCTTCTCAAGCCCTACTGGATTCCCTCAGCACCCTGAACACGTCTGTTAAAGCACTACTGAATCCCCACGCCACCCTGATCACGTCTTCTGAGGCCCTACTGAAATTCCACGTCACTCTGACCACGTCTTCTGAAGCTCTATTGAATTTCGACCACGCCCTGAGCACGTCTTCTGAAGCCCTACTGAATCCCCACGGCACTCTGATCACGTCTTCTGAAGCCCTTCTGAATCCTCACGCCACCCTGATCACGTCTTCTGAAGCCCTACTGGGTTCGCACGCCACCCTGATCACGTCTTCTGAAGCCCTACTGAATTCCCACAGCACCCTGAATACGTCTGCTGAAGCCCTACTGGATCCCCACAACACCCTGATCACGTCTTCTGAAGCCCTACTGGATTCCCACAGCACCCTGAATACGTCTGCTGAAGCCCTATTAAATTTGGATCACTCTGATCACGTCTTCTGAAGTCGCACGCCACCCTGATCACGTCTTCTGAAGCCCTACTAAAACTCCACGTCACTCTGATCACGTCTTCTGAAGCCCTAGTAAATTTGGATCACTCTGATCACGTCTTCTGAAGCCCTGTGTACTTAATCCCCACATCACCCTGATCACGTCCTCTGAAACCCTACTGGATCCCCACGCCGCCCTTATCCTGTCTTCTGAAGCCCTGTGTACTGAGTCCCCACGTCATCCTGATCACGTCTTCTGAGGCCCTACTGAAATTCCACGTCACTCTGACCACGTCTTCAGAAGCTCTACTGAATTTCGTCGACGCCCTGATCACGTCTTCTGAAGCCCTACTTAATCCCCACGTCATCCTGGTCACGTCTTTTGAAGCCCTACTGAATCCCCACGGCACTCTGATCACGTCTTCTCAAGCCCTTCTGAATCCCCACGCCACCCTGATCACGTCTTCTGAAGCCCTACTGAGTTCGCACGCCACCCTGATCACGTCTTCTGAAGCCCTACTGAATTCCCACAGCACCCTGAATACGTCTGCTGGAGCCCTACTGGATCCCCACAACACCCTGATCACGTCTTCTTAGACCCTACTGAAACTCCACGTCACTCTGATCACGTCCTCTGAAGCCCTATTGAATTTCGACGACGCCATGATCACGTCTTCTGAAGCCCTACTGAGTTCGCACGCCATCCTGAACACGTCTTCTGAAGCCCTACTGGATTCCCACAGCACCCTGAACACGTCTGTTGAAGCCCTACTGAATCCCCACGCCACCCTTATAACGTCTTCTGAAGCCCTGTGTACTGAATCCCCACTTCATACTGATCACGTCGTCTGAAGCCTTAGTAAATTTGGATCACTCTGATCACGTCTTCTGAAGCCCTGTGTACTTAATCCCCACATCACCCTGATCACGTCCTCTGAAGCCCTACTGAATCCCCACGCCACCCTTATCACGTCTTCTGAAGCCCTGTGTACTGAATCCCCACTTCATACTGATCACGTCTTCCCAAGCCCTAGTAAATTTGGATCACTCTGATCACGTCTTCTGAAGCCCTGTGTACTTAAACCCCACGTCATCCTGATCACGTCTTCTGAGGCCCTACTGAAATTCCAAGTCACTCTGATGACGTCTTCTGAAGCTCTATTGAATTTCGACGACGCCCTGATCACGTCTTCTGAAGCCCTACTTAATCCCCACGTCATCCTGGTCACGTCTTTTGAAGCCCTACTGAATCCCAACGCCACCCTTATCACGTCTACTGGAGCCCTATGTACTGAATCCCCACGTCATACTGATCACGTCTTCTGAAGCCCTACTGAGTTCGCACGCCACCCTGATCACGTCTTCTGAAGCCCTAGTAAATTTGGATCACCCTGATCACGTCCTCTGAAACCCTACTGGATCCCCACGCCGCCCTTATCCCGTCTTCTGAAGCCCTACTGGATTCCCTCAGCACCCTGAACACGTCTGTTAAAGCCCTACTGAATCCCCACGCCACCCTTATCACGTCTACTGGAGCCCTATGTACTGAATCCCCACGTCATACTGATCACGTCTTCTGAAGCCCTACTGAGTTCGCACGCCACCCTGAACACGTCTTCTGAAGCCCTACTGGATTCCCTCAGCACCCTGAACACGTCTGTCAAAGCCCTACTGAATCCCCACGCCACCCTGATCACGTCTTCTGAGGCCCTACTGAAATTCCACGCCACTCTGACCACGTCTTCTGAAGCTCTATTGAATTTCGACCACGCCCTGATCACGTCTTCTGAAGCCCTACTGAGTCCCCACGGCACTCTGATCACGTCTTCTGAAGCCCTTCTGAATCCTCACGCCACCCTGATCACGTCTTCTGAAGCCCTACTGGGTTCGCACGCCACCCTGATCACGTCTTCTGAAGAACTACTGAATTCCCACAGCACCCTGAATACGTCTGCTGAAGCCCTACTGGATCCCCACAACACCCTGATCACGTCTTCTGAAGCCCTACTGGATTCCCACAGCACCCTGAATACGTCTGTTGAAGCCCTAGTAAATTTGGATCACTGATCACGTCTTCTGAGCCCCTGTGTACTCAATCCCCACGTCATCCTGATCACGTCTTCTTAGACCCTACTGAAACTCCACGTCACTCTGATCACGTCCTCTGAAGCCCTATTGAATTTCGACGACGCCATGATCACGTCTTCTGGAGTCGCACGCCACCCTGATCACGTCTTGTGAAGCCCTACTGAATTCCCACAGCACCCTGAATACGTCTGCTGAAGCCCTACTGGATCCCCACAACACCCTGATCACGTCTTCTTAGACCCTACTGAAACTCCACGTCACTCTGATCACGTCCTCTGAAGCCCTATTGAATTTCGACGACGCCATGATCACGTCTTCTGAAGTCGCACGCCACCTGATCACGTCTTCTGAAGCCCTACTGAATTCCCACAGCACCCTGAATACGTCTGCTGAAGCCCTACTGGATCCCCACACCCCCCTGATCACGTCTTCTAAGGCCCTACTGAAACTCCACGTCACTTTGATCACGTCCTCTGAAGCCCTATTTAATTTCGACGACGCCATGATCACGTCTTCTGAAACCCTACTGGATTCCCGCAGCACCCTGAACACGTCTGTTGGAGCCCTACTGAATCCCCACGCCACCCTTATCACGTCTTTTGAAGCCCTAAGTACTGAATCCCCACGTCATACTGATCACGTCTTCTGAAGCCCTACTATGTTCGCACGCCACCCTGACCACGTCTTCTGAAGCCCTACTGAGACCCCACATCAGCCTGATCACGTCTTCTGAAGCCCTACTAGAATTCTACGTCACTCTGATCACGTCTTCTGAAGCTCTGTGTACTTAATCCCCACATCACCCTGATCACGTCCTCTGAAGCCCTACTGAATCCCCACGCCACCCTTATCACGTCTACTGGAGCCCTGTGTACTGAATCCCCACGTCATACTGATCACGTCTTCTGAAGCCCTACTGAGTTCGCACGCTACCCTGAACACGTCTTCTGAAGCCCTACTGGATTCCCAGAGCACCCTGAACACGTCTGTTAAAGCCCTACTGAATCCCCACGCCACCCTTATCACGTCTTCTGAAGCCCTGTGAAGTGAATCCCCACGTCATACTGATCACGTCTTCTGAAGCCCTACTGAGTTCGCACGCCACCCTGACCACGTCTTCTGAAGCCCTACTGAGACCACACATCACCCTGATCACGTCTTCTGAAGCCCTACTAAAACTCCACGTCACTCTGATCACGTCTTCTGAAGCCCTAGTAAATTTGGATCACTCTGATCACGTCTTCTGAAGCCCTGTGTACTTAATCCCCACATCACCCTGATCACGTCCTCTGAAACCCTACTGGATCCCCACGCCGCCCTTATCCCGTCTTCTGAAGCCCTGTGTACTGAGTCCCCACGTCATCCTGATCACGTCTTCTGAGCCCCTACTGAAATTCCACGTCACTCTGACCACGTCTTCAGAAGCTCTATTGAATTTCGTCGACGCCCTGATCACGTCTTCTGAAGCCCTACTTAATCCCCACGTCATCCTGGTCACGTCTTTTGAAGCCCTACTGAATCCCCACGGCACTCTGATCACGTCTTCTGAAGCCCTTCTGAATCCCCACGCCACCCTGATCACGTCTTCTGAAGCCCTACTGAGTTCGCACGCCACCCTGATCACGTCTTCTGAAGCCCTACTGAATTCCCACAGCACACTGAATACGTCTGCTGAAGCCCTACTGGATCCCCTCAACACCCTGATCACGTCTTCTTAGACCCTACTGAAACTCCACGTCACTCTGATCACGTCCTCTGAAGCCCTATTGAATTTCGACGACGCCATGATCACGTCTTCTGAAGTCGCACGCCACCCTGATCACGTCTTCTGAAGCCCTACTGAATTCCCACAGCACCCTGAATACGTCTGCTGAAGCCCTACTGGATCCCCACAACACCCTGATCACGTCTTCTAAGGCCCTACTGAAACTCCACGTCACTTTGATCACGTCCTCTGAAGCCCTATTTAATTTCGACGACGCCATGATCACGTCTTCTGAAACCCTACTGGATTCCCGCAGCACCCTGAACACGTCTGTTGGAGCCCTACTGAATCCCCACGCCACCCTTATCACGTCTTTTGAAGCCCTAAGTACTGAATCCCCACGTCATACTGATCACGTCTTCTGAAGCCCTACTATGTTCGCACGCCACCCTGACCACGTCTTCTGAAGCCCTACTGAGACCCCACATCACCCTGATCACGTCTTCTGAAGCCCTACTAGAATTCTACGTCACTCTGATCACGTCTTCTGAAGCTCTGTGTACTTAATCCCCACATCACCCTGATCACGTCCTCTGAAGCCCTACTGAATCCCCACGCCACCCTTATCACGTCTACTGGAGCCATGTGTACTGAATCCCCACGTCATACTGATCACGTCTTCTGAAGCCCTACTGAGTTCGCACGCTACCCTGAACACGTCTTCTGAAGCCCTACTGGATTCCCAGAGCACCCTGAACACGTCTGTTAAAGCCCTACTGAATCCCCACGCCACCCTTATCACGTCTTCTGAAGCCCTGTGAAGTGAATCCCCACGTCATACTGATCACGTCTTCTGAAGCCCTACTGAGTTCGCGCGCCACCCTGACCACGTCTTCTGAAGCCCTACTGAGACCACACATCACCCTGATCACGTCTTCTGAAGCCCTACTAAAACTCCACGTCACTCTGATCGCGTCTTCTGAAGCCCTAGTAAATTTGGATCACTCTGATCACGTCTTCTGAAGCCCTGTGTACTTAATCCCCACATCACCCTGATCACGTCCTCTGAAACCCTACTGGATCCCCACGCCGCCCTTATCCTGTCTTCTGAAGCCCTGTGTACTGAGTCCCCACGTCATCCTGATCACGTCTTCTGAGGCCCTACTGAAATTCCACGTCACTCTGACCACGTCTTCAGAAGCTCTATTGAATTTCGTCGACGCCCTGATCACGTCTGCTGAAGCCCTACTTAATCCCCACGTCGTCCTGGTCACGTCTTTTGAAGCCCTACTGAATCCCCACGGCACTCTGATCACGTCTTCTGAAGCCCTTCTGAATCCCCACGCCACCCTGATCACGTCTTCTGAAGCCCTACTGAGTTCGCACGCCACCCTGATCACGTCTTCTGAAGCCCTACTGAAATCCCACAGCACCCTGAATACGTCTGCTGAAGCCCTACTGGATCCCCACAACACCCTGATCACGTCTTCTTAGACCCTACTGAAACTCCACGTCACTCTGATCACGTCCTCTGAAGCCCTATTGAATTTCGACGACGCCATGATCACGTCTTCTGAAGCCCTACTGAGTTCGCACGCCATCCTGAACACGTCTTCTGAAGCCCTACTGAATTCCCACAGCACCCTGAACACGTCTGTTGAAGCCCTACTGAATCCCCACGCCACCCTTATAACGTCTTCTGAAGCCCTGTGTACTGAATCCCCACTTCATACTGATCACGTCGTCTGAAGCCCTAGTGAATTTGGATCACTCTGATCACGTCTTCTGAAGCCCTGTGTACTTAATCCCCACATCACCCTGATCACGTCCTCTGAAGCCCTACTGAATCCCCACGCCACCCTTATCACGTCTTCTGAAGCCCTGTGTACTGAATCCCCACTTCATACTGATCACGTCTTCCCAAGCCCTAGTAAATTTGGATCACTCTGATCACGTCTTCTGAAGCCCTGTGTACTTAAACCCCACGTCATCCTGATCACGTCTTCTGAGGCCCTACTGAAATTCCACGCCACTCTGACCACGTCTTCTGAAGCTCTATTGAATTTCGACCACGCCCTGATCACGTCTTCTGAAGCCCTACTGAGTCCCCACGGCACTCTGATCACGTCTTCTGAAGCCCTTCTGAATCCTCACGCCACCCTGATCACGTCTTCTGAAGCCCTACTGGGTTCGCACGCCACCCTGATCACGTCTTCTGAAGAACTACTGAATTCCCACAGCACCCTGAATACGTCTGCTGAAGCCCTACTGGATCCCCACAACACCCTGATCACGTCTTCTGAAGCCCTACTGGATTCCCACAGCACCCTGAATACGTCTGCTGAAGCCCTAGTAAATTTGGATCACTCTGATCACGTCTTCTGAGCCCCTGTGTACTTAATCCCCACGTCATCCTGATCACGTCTTCTTAGACCCTACTGAAACTCCACGTCACTCTGATCACGTCCTCTGAAGCCCTATTGAATTTCGACGACGCCATGATCACGTCTTCTGGAGTCGCACGCCACCCTGATCACGTCTTGTGAAGCCCTACTGAATTCCCACAGCACCCTGAATACGTCTGCTGAAGCCCTACTGGATCCCCACAACACCCTGATCACGTCTTCTTAGACCCTACTGAAACTCCACGTCACTCTGATCACGTCCTCTGAAGCCCTATTGAATTTCGACGACGCCATGATCACGTCTTCTGAAGTCGCACGCCACCCTGATCACGTCTTCTGAAGCCCTACTGAATTCCCACAGCACCCTGAATACGTCTGCTGAAGCCCTACTGGATCCCCACAACACCCTGATCACGTCTTCTAAGGCCCTACTGAAACTCCACGTCACTTTGATCACGTCCTCTGAAGCCCTATTTAATTTCGACGACGCCATGATCACGTCTTCTGAAACCCTACTGGATTCCCGCAGCACCCTGAACACGTCTGTTGGAGCCCTACTGAATCCCCACGCCACCCTTATCACGTCTTTTGAAGCCCTAAGTACTGAATCCCCACGTCATACTGATCACGTCTTCTGAAGCCCTACTATGTTCGCACGCCACCCTGACCACGTCTTCTGAAGCCCTACTGAGACCCCACATCACCCTGATCACGTCTTCTGAAGCCCTACTAGAATTCTACGTCACTCTGATCACGTCTTCTGAAGCTCTGTGTACTTAATCCCCACATCACCCTGATCACGTCCTCTGAAGCCCTACTGAATCCCCACGCCACCCTTATCACGTCTACTGGAGCCCTGTGTACTGAATCCCCACGTCATACTGATCACGTCTTCTGAAGCCCTACTGAGTTCGCACGCCACCCTGAACACGTCTTCTGAAGCCCTACTGGATTCCCAGAGCACCCTGAACACGTCTGTTAAAGCCCTACTGAATCCCCACGCCACCCTTATCACGTCTTCTGAAGCCCTGTGAAGTGAATCCCACGTCATACTGATCACGTCTTCTGAAGCCCTACTGAGTTCGCACGCCACCCTGACCACGTCTTCTGAAGCCCTACTGAGACCACACATCACCCTGATCACGTCTTCTGAAGCCCTACTAAAACTCCACGTCACTCTGATCACGTCTTCTGAAGCCCTAGTAAATTTGGATCACTCTGATCACGTCTTCTGAAGCCCTGTGTACTTAATCCCCACATCACCCTGATCACGTCCTCTGAAACCCTACTGGATCCCCACGCCGCCCTTATCCCGTCTTCTGAAGCCCTGTGTACTGAAACCCCACGTCATCCTGATCACGTCTTCTGAGGCCCTACTGAAATTCCACGTCACCCTGGCCACGTCTTCAGAAGCTCTATTGAGTTTCGTCGACGCCCTGATCACGTCTTCTGAAGCCCTACTTAATCCCCACGTCATCCTGATCACGTCTTCTGAGGCCCTACTGAAATTCCACGTCACTCTGACCACGTCTTCAGAAGCTCTATTGAATTTCGTCGACGCCCTGATCACGTCTTCTGAAACCCTACTGGATCCCCACGCCGCCCTTATCCCGTCTTCTGAAGCCCTGTGTACTGAAACCCCACGTCATCCTGGTCACGTCTTTTGAAGCCCTACTGAATCCCCACGGCACTCTGATCACGTCTTCTCAAGCCCTTCTGAATCCCCACGCCACCCTGATCACGTCTTCTGAAGCCCTACTGAGTTCGCACGCCACCCTGATCACGTCTTGTGAAGCCCTACTGAATTCCCACAGCACCCTGAATACGTCTGCTGAAGCCCTACGGGATCCCCACAACACCCTGATCACGTCTTCTTAGACCCTACTGAAACTCCACGTCACTCTGATCACGTCCTCTGAAGCCCTATTGAATTCCGACGACGCCATGATCACGTCTTCTGAAGTCGCACGCCACCCTGATCACGTCTTCTGAAGCCCTACTGAATTCCCACAGCACCCTGAATACGTCTGCTGAAGCCCTACTGGATCCCCACAACACCCTGATCACGTCTTCTAAGGCCCTACTGAAACTCCACGTCACTTTGATCACGTCCTCTGAAGCCCTATTTAATTTCGACGACGCCATGATCACGTCTTCTGAAACCCTACTGGATTCCCGCAGCACCCTGAACACGTCTGTTGGAGCCCTACTGAATCCCCACGCCACCCTTATCACGTCTTTTGAAGCCCTAAGTACTGAATCCCCACGTCATACTGATCACGTCTTCTAAAGCCCTACTGTGTTCGCACGCCACCCTGACCACGTCTTCTGAAGCCCTACTAGAATTCTACGTCACTCTGATCACGTCTTCTGAAGCTCTGTGTACTTAATCCCCACATCACCCTGATCACGTCCTCTGAAGCCCTACTGAATCCCCACGCCACCCTTATCACGTCTACTGGAGCCCTGTGTACTGAATCCCCACGTCATACTGATCACGTCTTCTGAAGCCCTACTGAGTTCGCACGCCACCCTGAACACGTCTTCTGAAGCCCTACTGGATTCCCAGAGCACCCTGAACACGTCTGTTAAAGCCCTACTGAATCCCCACGCCACCCTTATCACGTCTTCTGAAGCCCTGTGAAGTGAATCCCCACGTCATACTGATCACGTCTTCTGAAGCCCTACTGAGTTCGCACGCCACCCTGACCACGTCTTCTGAAGCCCTACTGAGACCACACATCACCCTGATCACGTCCTCTGAAACCCTACTGGATCCCCACGCCGCCCTTATCCCGTCTTCTGAAGCCCTGTGTACTGAAACCCCACGTCATCCTGATCACGTCTTCTGAGGCCCTACTGAAATTCCACGTCACCCTGGCCACGTCTTCAGAAGCTCTATTGAGTTTCGTCGACGCCCTGATCACGTCTTCTGAAGCCCTACTTAATCCCCACGTCATCCTGGTCACGTCTTTTGAAGCCCTACTGAATCCCCACGCCACCCTTATCACGTCTACTGGAGCCCTATGTACTGAATCCCCACGTCATACTGATCACGTCTTCTGAAGCCCTACTGGATTCC
Organism: Aplectana chamaeleonis; assembly: GCA_029168955.1. Lineage (NCBI taxonomy): Eukaryota > Metazoa > Nematoda > Chromadorea > Rhabditida > Cosmocercidae > Aplectana > Aplectana chamaeleonis. Next base: position 82,839 of record JAPDOI010000598.1, read on the forward strand.
CTCAGCACCCTGAACACGTCTGTTAAAGCCCTACTGAATCCCCACGCTACCCTGATCACGTCTTCTGAGGCCCTACTGAAATTCCACGTCACTCTGACCACGTCTTCTGAAGCTCTATTGAATTTCGACCACGCCCTGAGCACGTCTTCTGAAGCCCTACTGAATCCCCACGGCACTCTGATCACGTCTTCTGAAGCCCTTCTCAATCCTCACGCCACCCTGATCACGTCTTCTGAAGCCCTACTGGGTTCGCACAGCACCCTGAATACGTCTGCTGAAGCCCTACTGGATCCCCACAACACCCTGATCACGTCTTCTTAGACCCTACTGAAACTCCACGTCACTCTGATCACGTCCTCTGAAGCCCTATTGAATTTCGACGACGCCATGATCATGTCTTCTGAAGTCGCACGCCACCCTGATCACGTCTTCTGAAGCCCTACTGAATTCCCACAGCACCCTGAATACGTCTGCTGAAGCCCTACTGGATCCCCACAACACCCTGATCACGTCTTCTAAGGCCCTACTGAAACTCCACGTCACTTTGATCACGTCCTCTGAAGCCCTATTTAATTTCGACGACGCCATGATCACGTCTTCTGAAACCCTACTGGATTCCCGCAGCACCCTGAACACGTCTGTTGGAGCCCTACTGAATCCCCACGCCACCCTTATCACGTCTTTGAAGCCCTAAGTACTGAATCCCCACGTCATACTGATCACGTCTTCTGAAGCCCTACTATGTTCGCACGGCACCCTGACCACGTCTTCTGAAGCCCTACTGAGACCCCACATCACCCTGATCACGTCTTCTGAAGCCCTACTAGAATTCTACGTCACTCTGATCACGTCTTCTGAAGCTCTGTGTACTTAATCCCCACATCACCCTGATCACGTCCTCTGAAGCCCTACTGAATCCCCACGCCACCCTTATCACGTCTACTGGAGCCCTGTGTACTGAATCCCCACGTCATACTGATCACGTCTTCTGAAGCCCTACTGAGTTCGCACGCCACCCTGAACACGTCTTCTGAAGCCCTACTGGATTCCCAGAGCACCCTGAACACGTCTGTTAAAGCCCTACTGAATCCCCACGCCACCCTTATCACGTCTTCTGAAGCCCTGTGAAGTGAATCCCCACGTCATACTGATCACGTCTTCTGAAGCCCTACTGAGTTCGCACGCCACCCTGACCACGTCTTCTGAAGCCCTACTGAGACCACACATCACCCTGATCACGTCTTCTGAAGCCCTACTAAAACTCCACGTCACTCTGATCACGTCTTCTGAAGCCCTAGTAAATTTGGATCACTCTGATCACGTCTTCTGAAGCCCTGTGTACTTAATCCCCACATCACCCTGATCACGTCCTCTGAAACCCTACTGGATCCCCACGCCGCCCTTATCCCGTCTTCTGAAGCCCTGTGTACTGAAACCCCACGTCATCCTGATCACGTCTTCTGAGGCCCTACTGAAATTCCACGTCACCCTGGCCACGTCTTCAGAAGCTCTATTGAGTTTCGTCGACGCCCTGATCACGTCTTCTGAAGCCCTACTTAATCCCCACGTCATCCTGATCACGTCTTCTGAGGCCCTACTGAAATTCCACGTCACTCTGACCACGTCTTCAGAAGCTCTATTGAATTTCGTCGACGCCCTGATCACGTCTTCTGAAGCCCTACTTAATCCCCACGTCATCCTGGTCACGTCTTTTGAAGCCCTACTGAATCCCCACGGCACTCTGATCACGTCTTCTCAAGCCCTTCTGAATCCCCACGCCACCCTGATCACGTCTTCTGAAGCCCTACTGAGTTCGCACGCCACCCTGATCACGTCTTGTGAAGCCCTACTGAATTCCCACAGCACCCTGAATACGTCTGCTGAAGCCCTACGGGATCCCCACAACACCCTGATCACGTCTTCTTAGACCCTACTGAAACTCCACGTCACTCTGATCACGTCCTCTGAAGCCCTATTGAATTCCTACAACGCCATGATCACGTCTTCTGAAGTCGCACGCCACCCTGATCACGTCTTCTGAAGCCCTACTGAATTCCCAGAGCACCCTGAATACGTCTGCTGAAGCCCTACTGGATCCCCACAACACCCTGATCACGTCTTCTAAGGCCCTACTGAAACTCCACGTCACTTTGATCACGTCCTCTGAAGCCCTATTTAATTTCGACGACGCCATGATCACGTCTTCTGAAACCCTACTGGATTCCCGCAGCACCCTGAACACGTCTGTTGGAGCCCTACTGAATCCCCACGCCACCCTTATCACGTCTTTTGAAGCCCTAAGTACTGAATCCCCACGTCATACTGATCACGTCTTCTAAAGCCCTACTGTGTTCGCACGCCACCCTGACCACGTCTTCTGAAGCCCTACTAGAATTCTACGTCACTCTGATCACGTCTTCTGAAGCTCTGTGTACTTAATCCCCACATCACCCTGATCACGTCCTCTGAAGCCCTACTGAATCCCCACGCCACCCTTATCACGTCTACTGGAGCCCTGTGTACTGAATCCCCACGTCATACTGATCACGTCTTCTGAAGCCCTACTGAGTTCGCACGCCACCCTGAACACGTCTTCTGAAGCCCTACTGGATTCCCAGAGCACCCTGAACACGTCTGTTAAAGCCCTACTGAATCCCCACGCCACCCTTATCACGTCTTCTGAAGCCCTGTGAAGTGAATCCCCACGTCATACTGATCACGTCTTCTGAAGCCCTACTGAGTTCGCACGCCACCCTGACCACGTCTTCTGAAGCCCTACTGAGACCACACATCACCCTGATCACGTCCTCTGAAACCCTACTGGATCCCCACGCCGCCCTTATCCCGTCTTCTGAAGCCCTGTGTACTGAAACCCCACGTCATCCTGATCACGTCTTCTGAGGCCCTACTGAAATTCCACGTCACCCTGGCCACGTCTTCAGAAGCTCTATTGAGTTTCGTCGACGCCCTGATCACGTCTTCTGAAGCCCTACTTAATCCCCACGTCATCCTGGTCACGTCTTTTGAAGCCCTACTGAATCCCCACGCCACCCTTATCACGTCTACTGGAGCCCTATGTACTGAATCCCCACGTCATACTGATCACGTCTTCTGAAGCCCTACTGGATTCCCTCAGCACCCTGAACACGTCTGTTAAAGCCCTACTGAATCCCCACGCTACCCTGATCACGTCTTCTGAGGCCCTACTGAAATTCCACGTCACTCTGACCACGTCTTCTGAAGCTCTATTGAATTTCGACCACGCCCTGAGCACGTCTTCTGAAGCCCTACTGAATCCCCACGGCACTCTGATCACGTCTTCTGAAGCCCTTCTCAATCCTCACGCCACCCTGATCACGTCTTCTGAAGCCCTACTGGGTTCGCACGCCACCCTGATCACGTCTTCTGAAGCCCTACTGAATTCCCACAGCACCCTGAATACGTCTGCTGAAGCCCTACTGGATCCCCACAACACCCTGATCACGTCTTCTGAAGCCCTACTGGATTCCCACAGCACCCTGAATACGTCTGCTGAAGCCCTACTAAATTTGGATCACTCTGATCACGTCTTCTGAAGTCGCACGCCACCCTGATCACGTCTTCTGAAGCCCTACTAAAACTCCACGTCACTCTGATCACGTCTTCTGAAGCCCTAGTAAATTTGGATCACTCTGGTCACGTCTTCTGAAGCCCTGCGTACTTAATCCCCACAACACCCTGATCACGTCCTCTGAAACCCTACTGGATCCCCACGCCGCCCTTATCCCGTCTTCTGAAGCCCTGTGTACTGAGTCCCCACGTCATCCTGATCACGTCTTCTGAGGCCCTACTGAAATTCCACGTCACTCTGACCACGTCTTCAAAAGCTCTATTGAATTTCGTCGACGCCCTGATCACGTCTTCTGAAGCCCTACTTAATCCCCACGTCGTCCTGGTCACGTCTTTTGAAGCCCTACTGAATCCCCACGGCACTCTGATCACGTCTTTTCAAGCCCTTCTGAATCCCCACTCCACCCTGATCACGTCTTCTGAAGCCCTACTGAGTTCGCACGCCACCCTGATCACGTCTTCTGAAGCCCTACTGAATTCCCACAGCACACTGAATACGTCTGCTGAAGCCCTACTGGATCCCCTCAACACCCTGATCACGTCTTCTTAGACCCTACTGAAACTCCACGTCACTCTGATCACGTCCTCTGAAGCCCTATTGAATTTCGACGACGCCATGATCACGTCTTCTGAAGCCCTACTGAGTTCGCACGCCATCCTGAACACGTCTTCTGAAGCCCTACTGGATTCCCACAGCACCCTGAACACGTCTGTTGAAGCCCTACTGAATCCCCACGCCACCCTTATCACGTCTTCCGGAGCCCTGTGTACTGAATCCCCACTTCATACTGATCACGTCGTCTGAAGCCCTAGTAAATTTGGATCACTCTGATCACGTCTTCTGAAGCCCTGTGTACTTAATCCCCACATCACCCTGATCACGTCCTCTGAAGCCCTACTGAATCCCCACGCCACCCTTATCACGTCTTCTGAAGCCCTGTGTACTGAATCCCCACTTCATACTGATCACGTCTTCCCAAGCCCTAGTAAATTTGGATCACTCTGATCACGTCTTCTGAAGCCCTGTGTACTTAAACCCCACGTCATCCTGATCACGTCTTCTGAGGCCCTACTGAAATTCCAAGTCACTCTGACCACGTCTTCTGAAGCTCTATTGAATTTCGACGCCGCCCTTATCCCGTCTTCTGAAGCCCTGTGTACTGAAACCCCACGTCATCCTGGTCACGTCTTTGACGCCCTTCTGAATCTCCTCGGCACTCTGATCACGTCTCGTCAAGCCCTTCTGAATCCCCACCCCACCCTGATCACGTCCTCTGAAGCCCTACTGAGTTCGCACGCCACCCTGATCACGTCTTGTGAAGCCCTACTGAATTCCCACAGCACCCTGAATACGTCTGCTGAAGCCCTACGGGATCCCCACAACACCCTGATCACGTCTTCTAGACCCTACTGAAACTCCACGTCACTCTGATCACGTCCTCTGAAGCCCTATTGAATTCCGACGACGCCATGATCACGTCTTCTGAAGTCGCACGCCACCCTGATCACGTCTTCTGAAGCCCTACTGAATTCCCACAGCACCCTGAATACGTCTGCTGAAGCCCTACTGGATCCCCACAACACCCTGATCACGTCTTCTGAAGCCCTACTGAGTTCGCACGCCACCCTGATCACGTCTTGTGAAGCCCTACTGAATTCCCACAGCACCCTGAATACGTCTGCTGAAGCCCTACGGGATCCCCACAACACCCTGATCACGTCTTCTTAGACCCTACTGAAACTCCACGTCACTCTGATCACGTCCTCTGAAGCCCTATTGAATTCCGACGACGCCATGATCACGTCTTCTGAAGTCGCACGCCACCCTGATCACGTCTTCTGAAGCCCTACTGAATTCCCACAGCACCCTGAATACGTCTGCTGAAGCCCTACTGGATCCCCACAACACCCTGATCACGTCTTCTAAGGCCCTACTGAAACTCCACGTCACTTTGATCACGTCCTCTGAAGCCCTATTTAATTTCGACGACGCCATGATCACGTCTTCTGAAACCCTACTGGATTCCCGCAGCACCCTGAACACGTCTGTTGGAGCCCTACTGAATCCCCACGCCACCCTTATCACGTCTTTGAAGCCCTAAGTACTGAATCCCCACGTCATACTGATCACGTCTTCTAAAGCCCTACTGTGTTCGCACGCCACCCTGACCACGTCTTCTGAAGCCCTACTAGAATTCTACGTCACTCTGATCACGTCTTCTGAAGCTCTGTGTACTTAATCCCCACATCACCCTGATCACGTCCTCTGAAGCCCTACTGAATCCCCACGCCACCCTTATCACGTCTACTGGAGCCCTGTGTACTGAATCCCCACGTCATACTGATCACGTCTTCTGAAGCCCTACTGAGTTCGCACGCCACCCTGAACACGTCTTCTGAAGCCCTACTGGATTCCCAGAGCACCCTGAACACGTCTGTTAAAGCCCTACTGAATCCCCACGCCACCCTTATCACGTCTTCTGAAGCCCTGTGAAGTGAATCCCCACGTCATACTGATCACGTCTTCTGAAGCCCTACTGAGTTCGCACGCCACCCTGACCACGTCTTCTGAAGCCCTACTGAGACCACACATCACCCTGATCACGTCCTCTGAAACCCTACTGGATCCCCACGCCCCCCTTTTCCCGTCTTCTGAAGCCCTGCGCTCTGCAACCCCACCTCATCCTGATCACGTCTTCTGAGGCCCTACTGAAATTCCACGTCACCCTGGCCACGTCTTCAGAAGCTCTATTGAGTTTCGTCGACGCCCTGATCACGTCTTCTGAAGCCCTACTTAATCCCCACGTCATCCTGGTCACGTCTTTGAAGCCCTACTGAATCCCCACGCCACCCTTATCACGTCTACTGGAGCCCTATGTCCTGAATCCCCACGTCATACTGATCACGTCTTCTGAAGCCCTACTGGATTCCCTCAGCACCCTGAACACGTCTGTTAAAGCCCTACTGAATCCCCACGCTACGCTGATCACGTCTTCTGAGGCCCTACTGAAATTCCACGTCACCTGACCACGTCTTCTGAAGCTCTATTGAATTTCGACCACACCCTGAGCACGTCTTCTGAAGCCCTACTGAATCCCCACGGCACTCTGATCACGTCTTCTGAAGCCCTTCTCAATCCTCACGCCACCCTGATCACGTCTTCTGAAGCCCTACTGGGTTCGCACAGCACCCTGAATACGTCTGCTGAAGCCCTACTGGATCCCCACAACACCCTGATCACGTCTTCTTAGACCCTACTGAAACTCCACGTCACTCTGATCACGTCCTCTGAAGCCCTATTGAATTTCGACGACGCCATGATCACGTCTTCTGAAGTCGCACGCCACCCTGATCACGTCTTCTGAAGCCCTACTGAATTCCCACAGCACCCTGAATACGTCTGCTGAAGCCCTACTGGATCCCCACAACACCCTGATCACGTCTTCTAAGGCCCTACTGAAACTCCACGTCACTTTGATCACGTCCTCTGAAGCCCTATTTAATTTCGACGACGCCATGATCACGTCTTCTGAAACCCTACTGGATTCCCGCAGCACCCTGAACACGTCTGTTGGAGCCCTACTGAATCCCCACGCCACCCTTATCACGTCTTTGAAGCCCTAAGTACTGAATCCCCACGTCATACTGATCACGTCTTCTGAAGCCCTACTATGTTCGCACGCCACCCTGACCACGTCTTCTGAAGCCCTACCGAGACCCCACATCACCCTGATCACGTCTTCTGAAGCCCTACTAGAATTCTACGTCACTCTGATCACGTCTTCTGAAGCTCTGTGTACTTAATCCCCACATCACCCTGATCACGTCCTCTGAAGCCCTACTGAATCCCCACGCCACCCTTATCACGTCTACTGGAGCCCTGTGTACTGAATCCCCACGTCATACTGATCACGTCTTCTGAAGCCCTACTGAGTTCGCACGCCACCCTGAACACGTCTTCTGAAGCCCTACTGGATTCCCAGAGCACCCTGAACACGTCTGTTAAAGCCCTACTGAATCCCCACGCCACCCTTATCACGTCTTCTGAAGCCCTGTGAAGTGAATCCCCACGTCATACTGATCACGTCTTCTGAAGCCCTACTGAGTTCGCACGCCACCCTGACCACGTCTTCTGAAGCCCTACTGAGACCACACATCACCCTGATCACGTCTTCTGAAGCCCTACTAAAACTCCACGTCACTCTGATCACGTCTTCTGAAGCCCTAGTAAATTTGGATCACTCTGATCACGTCTTCTGAAGCCCTGTGTACTTAATCCCCACATCACCCTGATCACGTCCTCTGAAACCCTACTGGATCCCCACGCCGCCCTTATCCCGTCTTCTGAAGCCCTGTGTACTGAAACCCCACGTCATCCTGATCACGTCTTCTGAGGCCCTACTGAAATTCCACGTCACCCTGGCCACGTCTTCAGAAGCTCTATTGAGTTTCGTCGACGCCCTGATCACGTCTTCTGAAGCCCTACTTAATCCCCACGTCATCCTGATCACGTCTTCTGAGGCCCTACTGAAATTCCACGTCACTCTGACCACGTCTTCAGAAGCTCTATTGAATTTCGTCGACGCCCTGATCACGTCTTCTGAAGCCCTACTTAATCCCCACGTCATCCTGGTCACGTCTTTTGAAGCCCTACTGAATCCCCACGGCACTCTGATCACGTCTTCTCAAGCCCTTCTGAATCCCCACGCCACCCTGATCACGTCTTCTGAAGCCCTACTGAGTTCGCACGCCACCCTGATCACGTCTTGTGAAGCCCTACTGAATTCCCACAGCACCCTGAATACGTCTGCTGAAGCCCTACGGGATCCCCACAACACCCTGATCACGTCTTCTTAGACCCTACTGAAACTCCACGTCACTCTGATCACGTCCTCTGAAGCCCTATTGAATTCCGACAACGCCATGATCACGTCTTCTGAAGTCGCACGCCACCCTGATCACGTCTTCTGAAGCCCTACTGAATTCCCACAGCACCCTGAATACGTCTGCTGAAGCCCTACTGGATCCCCACAACACCCTGATCACGTCTTCTAAGGCCCTACTGAAACTCCACGTCACTTTGATCACGTCCTCTGAAGCCCTATTTAATTTCGACGACGCCATGATCACGTCTTCTGAAACCCTACTGGATTCCCGCAGCACCCTGAACACGTCTGTTGGAGCCCTACTGAATCCCCACGCCACCCTTATCACGTCTTTTGAAGCCCTAAGTACTGAATCCCCACGTCATACTGATCACGTCTTCTAAAGCCCTACTGTGTTCGCACGCCACCCTGACCACGTCTTCTGAAGCCCTACTAGAATTCTACGTCACTCTGATCACGTCTTCTGAAGCTCTGTGTACTTAATCCCCACATCACCCTGGTCACGTCCTCTGAAGCCCTACTGAATCCCCACGCCACCCTTATCACGTCTACTGGAGCCCTGTGTACTGAATCCCCACGCCATACTGATCCCGTCTTCTGAAGCCCTACTGAGTTCGCACGCCACCCTGAACACGTCTTCTGAAGCCCTACTGGATTCCCAGAGCACCCTGAACACGTCTGTTAAAGCCCTACTGAATCCCCACGCCACCCTTATCACGTCTTCTGAAGCCCTGTGAAGTGAATCCCCACGTCATACTGATCACGTCTTCTGAAGCCCTACTGAGTTCGCACGCCACCCTGACCACGTCTTCTGAAGCCCTACTGAGACCACACATCACCCTGATCACGTCCTCTGAAACCCTACTGGATCCCCACGCCGCCCTTATCCCGTCTTCTGAAGCCCTGTGTACTGAAACCCCACGTCATCCTGATCACGTCTTCTGAGGCCCCACTGAAATTCCACGTCACCCTGGCCACGTCTTCAGAAGCTCTATTGAGTTTCGTCGACGCCCTGATCACGTCTTCTGAAGCCCTACTTAATCCCCACGTCATCCTGGTCACGTCTTTTGAAGCCCTACTGAATCCCCACGCCACCCTTATCACGTCTACTGGAGCCCTATGTACTGAATCCCCACGTCATACTGATCACGTCTTCTGAAGCCCTACTGGATTCCCTCAGCACCCTGAACACGTCTGTTAAAGCCCTACTGAATCCCCACGCTACCCTGATCACGTCTTCTGAGGCCCTACTGAAATTCCACGTCACTCTGACCACGTCTTCTGAAGCTCTATTGAATTTCGACCACGCCCTGAGCACGTCTTCTGAAGCCCTACTGAATCCCCACGGCACTCTGATCACGTCTTCTGAAGCCCTTCTCAATCCTCACGCCACCCTGATCACGTCTTCTGAAGCCCTACTGGGTTCGCACGCCACCCTGATCACGTCTTCTGAAGCCCTACTGAATTCCCACAGCACCCTGAATACGTCTGCTGAAGCCCTACTGGATCCCCACAACACCCTGATCACGTCTTCTGAAGCCCTACTGGATTCCCACAGCACCCTGAATACGTCTGCTGAAGCCCTACTAAATTTGGATCACTCTGATCACGTCTTCTGAAGTCGCACGCCACCCTGATCACGTCTTCTGAAGCCCTACTAAAACTCCACGTCACTCTGATCACGTCTTCTGAAGCCCTAGTAAATTTGGATCACTCTGATCACGTCTTCTGAAGCCCTGCGTACTTAATCCCCACAACACCCTGATCACGTCCTCTGAAACCCTACTGGATCCCCACGCCGCCCTTATCCCGTCTTCTGAAGCCCTGTGTACTGAGTCCCCACGTCATCCTGATCACGTCTTCTGAGGCCCTACTGAAATTCCACGTCACTCTGACCACGTCTTCAAAAGCTCTATTGAATTTCGTCGACGCCCTGATCACGTCTTCTGAAGCCCTACTTAATCCCCACGTCGTCCTGGTCACGTCTTTTGAAGCCCTACTGAATCCCCACGGCACTCTGATCACGTCTTTTCAAGCCCTTCTGAATCCCCACTCCACCCTGTCACGTCTTCTGAAGCCCTACTGAGTTCGCACGCCACCCTGATCACGTCTTCTGAAGCCCTACTGAATTCCCACAGCACCCTGAATACGTCTGCTGAAGCCCTACTGGATCCCCACAACACCCTGATCACGTCTTCTTAGACCCTACTGAAACTCCACGTCACTCTGATCACGTCCTCTGAAGCCCTATTGAATTTCGACGACGCCATGATCACGTCTTCTGAAGCCCTACTGAGTTCGCACGCCATCCTGAACACGCCTTCTGAAGCCCTACTGGATTCCCACAGCACCCTGAACACGTCTGTTGAAGCCCTACTGAATCCCCACGCCACCCTTATAACGTCTTCTGAAGCCCTGTGTACTGAATCCCCACTTCATACTGATCACGTCGTCTGAAGCCCTAGTAAATTTGGATCACTCTGATCACGTCTTCTGAAGCCCTGTGTACTTAATCCCCACATCACCCTGATCACGTCCTCTGAAGCCCTACTGAATCCCCACGCCACCCTTATCACGTCTTCTGAAGCCCTGTGTACTGAATCCCCACTTCATACTGATCACGTCTTCCCAAGCCCTAGTAAATTTGGATCACTCTGATCACGTCTTCTGAAGCCCTGTGTACTTAAACCCCACGTCATCCTGATCACGTCTTCTGAGGCCCTACTGAAATTCCAAGTCACTCTGACCACGTCTTCTGAAGCTCTATTGAATTTCGACGACGCCCTGATCACGTCTTCTGAAGCCCTACTTAATCCCCACGTCATCCTGGTCACGTCTTTTGAAGCCCTACTGAATCCCAACGCCACCCTTATCACGTCTACTGGAGCCCTATGTACTGAATCCCCACGTCATACTGATCACGTCTTCTGAAGCCCTACTGAGTTCGCACGCCACCCTGATCACGTCTTCTGAAGCCCTAGTAAATTTGGATCACCCTGATCACGTCCTCTGAAACCCTACTGGATCCCCACGCCGCCCTTATCCCGTCTTCTGAAGCCCTACTGGATTCCCTCAGCACCCTGAACACGTCTGTTAAAGCCCTACTGAATCCCCACGCCACCCTTATCACGTCTACTGGAGCCCTATGTACTGAATCCCCACGTCATACTGATCACGTCTTCTGAAGCCCTACTTAATCCCCACGTCATCCTGGTCACGTCTTTTGAAGCCCTACTGAATCCCCACGCCACCCTTATCACGTCTACTGGAGCCCTATGTACTGAATCCCCACGTCATACTGATCACGTCTTCTGAAGCCCTACTGGATTCCCTCAGCACCCTGAACACGTCTGTTAAAGCCCTACTGAATCCCCACGCTACCCTGATCACGTCTTCTGAGGCCCTACTGAAATTCCACGTCACTCTGACCACGTCTTCTGAAGCTCTATTGAATTTCGACCACGCCCTGAGCACGTCTTCTGAAGCCCTACTGAATCCCCACGGCACTCTGATCACGTCTTCTGAAGCCCTTCTGAATCCTCACGCCACCCTGATCACGTCTTCTGAAGCCCTACTGGGTTCGCACGCCACCCTGATCACGTCTTCTGAAGCCCTACTGAATTCCCACAGCACCCTGAATACGTCTGCTGAAGCCCTACTGGATCCCCACAACACCCTGATCACGTCTTCTGAAGCCCTACTGGATTCCCACAGCACCCTGAATACGTCTGCTGAAGCCCTAGTAAATTTGGATCACTCTGATCACGTCTTCTGAAGTCGCACGCCACCCTGATCACGTCTTCTGAAGCCCTAATAAAACTCCACGTCACTCTGATCACGTCTTCTGAAGCCCTAGTAAATTTGGATCACTCTGATCACGTCTTCTGAAGCCCTGTGTACTTAATCCCCACATCACCCTGATCACGTCCTCTGAAACCCTACTGGATCCCCGCGCCGCCCTTATCCCGTCTTCTGAAGCCCTGTGTACTGAGTCCCCACGTCATCCTAATCACGTCTTCTGAGGCCCTACTGAAATTCCACGTCACTCTGACCACGTCTTCAGAAGCTCTATTGAATTTCGTCGACGCCCTGATCACGTCTTCTGAAGCCCTACTTAATCCCCACGTCATCCTGGTCACGTCTTTTGAAGCCCTACTGAATCCCCACGGCACTCTGATCACGTCTTCTCAAGCCCTTCTGAATCCCCACGCCACCCTGATCACGTCTTCTGAAGCCCTACTGAGTTCGCACGCCACCCTGATCACGTCTTCTGAAGCCCTACTGAAATTCCAAGTCACTCTGACCACGTCTTCTGAAGCTCTATTGAATTTCGACGACGCCCTGATCACGTCTTCTGAAGCCCTACTTAATCCCCACGTCATCCTGGTCACGTCTTTTGAAGCCCTACTGAATCCCAACGCCACCCTTATCACGTCTACTGGAGCCCTATGTACTGAATCCCCACGTCATACTGATCACGTCTTCTGAAGCCCTACTGAGTTCGCACGCCACCCTGATCACGTCTTCTGAAGCCCTAGTAAATTTGGATCACCCTGATCACGTCCTCTGAAACCCTACTGGATCCCCACGCCGCCCTTATCCCGTCTTCTGAAGCCCTACTGGATTCCCTCAGCACCCTGAACACGTCTGTTAAAGCCCTACTGAATCCCCACGCCACCCTTATCACGTCTACTGGAGCCCTATGTACTGAATCCCCACGTCATACTGATCACGTCTTCTGAAGCCCTACTTAATCCCCACGTCATCCTGGTCACGTCTTTTGAAGCCCTACTGAATCCCCACGCCACCCTTATCACGTCTACTGGAGCCCTATGTACTGAATCCCCACGTCATACTGATCACGTCTTCTGAAGCCCTACTGGATTCCCTCAGCACCCTGAACACGTCTGTTAAAGCCCTACTGAATCCCCACGCTACCCTGATCACGTCTTCTGAGGCCCTACTGAAATTCCACGTCACTCTGACCACGTCTTCTGAAGCTCTATTGAATTTCGACCACGCCCTGAGCACGTCTTCTGAAGCCCTACTGAATCCCCACGGCACTCTGATCACGTCTTCTGAAGCCCTTCTGAATCCTCACGCCACCCTGATCACGTCTTCTGAAGCCCTACTGGGTTCGCACGCCACCCTGATCACGTCTTCTGAAGCCCTACTGAATTCCCACAGCACCCTGAATACGTCTGCTGAAGCCCTACTGGATCCCCACAACACCCTGATCACGTCTTCTGAAGCCCTACTGGATTCCCACAGCACCCTGAATACGTCTGCTGAAGCCCTAGTAAATTTGGATCACTCTGATCACGTCTTCTGAAGTCGCACGCCACCCTGATCACGTCTTCTGAAGCCCTAATAAAACTCCACGTCACTCTGATCACGTCTTCTGAAGCCCTAGTAAATTTGGATCACTCTGATCACGTCTTCTGAAGCCCTGTGTACTTAATCCCCACATCACCCTGATCACGTCCTCTGAAACCCTACTGGATCCCCGCGCCGCCCTTATCCCGTCTTCTGAAGCCCTGTGTACTGAGTCCCCACGTCATCCTAATCACGTCTTCTGAGGCCCTACTGAAATTCCACGTCACTCTGACCACGTCTTCAGAAGCTCTATTGAATTTCGTCGACGCCCTGATCACGTCTTCTGAAGCCCTACTTAATCCCCACGTCATCCTGGTCACGTCTTTTGAAGCCCTACTGAATCCCCACGGCACTCTGATCACGTCTTCTGAATCCCCACGCCACCCTGATCACGTCTTCTGAAGCCCTACTGAGTTCGCACGCCACCCTGATCACGTCTTCTGAAGCCCTACTGAATTCCCACAGCACCCTGAATACGTCTGCTAAAGCCGTACTGGATCCCCACAACACCCTGATCACGTCTTCTTAGACCCTACTGAAACTCCACGTCACTCTGATCACGTCCTCTGAAGCCCTATTGAATTTCGACGACGCCATGATCACGTCTTCTGAAGCCCTACTGAGTTCGCACGCCATCCTGAACACGCCTTCTGAAGCCCTACTGGATTCCCACAGCACCCTGAACACGTCTGTTGAAGCCCTACTGAATCCCCACGCCACCCTTATAACGTCTTCTGAAGCCCTGTGTACTGAATCCCCACTTCAAACTGATCACGTCGTCTGAAGCCCTAGTAAATTTGGATCACTCTGATCACGTCTTCTGAAGCCCTGTGTACTTAATCCCCACATCACCCTGATCACGTCCTCTGAAGCCCTACTGAATCCCCACGCCACCCTTATCACGTCTTCTGAAGCCCTGTGTACTGAATCCCCACTTCATACTGATCACGTCTTCCCAAGCCCTAGTAAATTTGGATCACTCTGATCACGTCTTCTGAAGCCCTGTGTACTTAAACCCCACGTCATCCTGATCACGTCTTCTGAGGCCCTACTGAAATTCCAAGTCACTCTGACCACGTCTTCTGAAGCTCTATTGAATTTCGACGACGCCCTGATCACGTCTTCTGAAGCCCTACTTAATCCCCACGTCATCCTGGTCACGTCTTTTGAAGCCCTACTGAATCCCAACGCCACCCTTATCACGTCTACTGGAGCCCTATGTACTGAATCCCCACGTCATACTGATCACGTCTTCTGAAGCCCTACTGAGTTCGCACGCCACCCTGATCACGTCTTCTGAAGCCCTAGTAAATTTGGATCACCCTGATCACGTCCTCTGAGACCCTACTGGATCCCCACGCCGCCCTTATCCCGTCTTCTGAAGCCCTACTGGATTCCCTCAGCACCCTGAACACGTCTGTTAAAGCCCTACTGAATCCCCACGCCACCCTTATCACGTCTACTGGAGCCCTATGTACTGAATCCCCACGTCATACTGATCACGTCTTCTGAAGCCCTACTGAGTTCGCACGCCACCCTGAACACGTCTTCTGAAGCCCTACTGGATTCCCTCAGCACCCTGAACACGTCTGTTAAAGCCCTACTGAATCCCCACGCCACCCTGATCACGTCTTCTGAGGCCCTACTGAAATTCCACGCCACTCTGACCACGTCTTCTGAAGCTCTATTGAATTTCGACCACGCCCTGATCACGTCTTCTGAAGCCCTACTGAATCCCCACGGCACTCTGATCACGTCTTCTGAAGCCCTTCTGAATCCTCACGCCACCCTGATCACGTCTTCTGAAGCCCTACTGGGTTCGCACGCCACCCTGATCACGTCTTCTGAAGAACTACTGAATTCCCACAGCACCCTGAATACGTCTGCTGAAGCCCTACTGGATCCCCACACCACCCTGATCACGTCTTCTGAACCCCTACTGGGTTCCCAGAGCACCCTGAATACGTTTGCTGAAGCCCTAGTAAATTTGGATCACTCTGATCACGTCTTCTAAGCCCCTGTGTACTTAATCCCCACGTCATCCTGATCACGTCTTCTTAGACCCTACTGAAACTCCACGTCACTCTGATCACGTCCTCTGAAGCCCTATTGAATTTCGACGACGCCATGATCACGTCTTCTGGAGTCGCACGCCACCCTGATCACGTCTTGTGAAGCCCTACTGAATTCCCACAGCACCCTGAATTCGTCTGCTGAAGCCCTACTGGATCCCCACAACACCCTGATCACGTCTTCTTAGACCCTACTGAAACTCCACGTCACTCTGATCACGTCCTCTGAAGCCCTATTGAATTTCGACGACGCCATGATCACGTCTTCTGAAGTCGCACGCCACCCTGATCACGTCTTCTGAAGCCCTACTGAATTCCCACAGCACCCTGAATACGTCTGCTGAAGCCCTACTGGATCCCCACAACACCCTGATCACGTCTTCTAAGGCCCTACTGAAACTCCACGTCACTTTGATCACGTCCTCTGAAGCCCTATTTAATTTCGACGACGCCATAATCACGTCTTCTGAAACCCTACTGGATTCCCGCAGCACCCTGAACACGTCCGTTGGAGCCCTACTGAATCCCCACGCCACCCTTATCACGTCTTTTGAAGCCCTAAGTACTGAATCCCCACGTCATACTGATCACGTCTTCTGAAGCCCTACTGAGTTCGCACGCCACCCTGACCACGTCTTCTGAAGCCCTACTGAGACCACACATCACCCTGATCACGTCTTCTGAAGCCCTAGTAAATTTGGATCACTCTGATCACGTCTTCTGAAGCCCTGTGTACTTAATCCCCACATCACCCTGATCACGTCCTCTGAAACCCTACTGGATCCCCACAACACCCTGATCACGTCTTCTGAAGCCCTACTGGATTCCCACAGCACCCTGAATATGTCTGCTGAAGCCCTAGTAAATTTGGATCACTCTGATCACGTCTTCTGAAGCTCTGTGTACTTAATCCCCACGTCATCCTGATCACGTCTTCTTAGACCCTACTGAAACTCCACGTCACTCTGATCACGTCCTCTGAAGCCCTATTGAATTTCGACGACGCCATGATCACGTCTTCTGGAGTCGCACGCCACCCTAATCACGTCTTCTGAAGCCCTACTGAATTCCCACAGCACCCTGAATACGTCTGCTGAAGCCCTACTGGATCCCCACAACACCCTGATCACGTCTTCTAAGGCCCTATCACGTCTTCTGAAGCCCTACTGAGTTCGCACGCCACCCTGATCACGTCTTCTGGAACCCTACTGAATTCCCACAGCACCCTGAATACGTCTGCTGAAGCCCTACTGGATCCCCACAACACCCTGATCACGTCTTCTTAGACCCTACTGAAACTCCACGTCACTCTGAGCACGTCCTCTGAAGCCCTACTGAATTTCGACGACGCCATGATCACGTCTTCTGAAGCCCTACTGAGTTCGCACGCCATCCTGAACACGTCTCCTGAAGCCCTACTGGATTCCCACAGCACCCTGAACACGTCTGTTGAAGCCCTACTGAATCCCCACGCCACCCTTATCACGTCTTCTGAAGCCCTGTGTACTGAATCCCCACTTCATACTGATCACGTCGTCTGAAGCCCTAGAAAAATTTGGATCACTCTGATCACGTCTTCTGAAGCCCTGTGTACTTAATCCCCACATCACCCTGATCACGTCCTTTGAAGCCCTACTAAATCCCCACGCCACCCTTATCACGTCTTCTGAAGCTCTATTGAATTTCGACGACGCCCTGACCACGTCTTCTGAAGCCCTACTTAATCCCCACGTCATCCTGCTCACGTCTTTTGAAGCCCTACTGAATCCCCACGTCACCCTTATCACGTCTACTGGAGCCCTATGTACTGAATCCCCACGTCATACTGATCACGTCTTCTGAAGCCCTACTGAGTTCGCACGCCACCCTGAACACGTCTTCTGAAGCCCTACTAGATTCCCACAGCACCCTGAACACGTCTGTTAAAGCCCTACTGAATCCCCACGCCACCCTGATCACGTCTTCTGAGGCCCTACTAAAATTCCACGTCACTCTGACCACGTCTTCTGAAGCCCTATTGAATTTCGACGACGCCATGATCACGTCTTCTGGAGTCGCACGCCACCCTGATCACGTCTTGTGAAGCCCTACTGAATTCCCACAGCACCCTGAATTCGTCTGCTGAAGCCCTACTGGATCCCCACAACACCCTGATCACGTCTTCTTAGACCCTACTGAAACTCCACGTCACTCTGATCACGTCCTCTGAAGCCCTATTGAATTTCGACGACGCCATGATCACGTCTTCTGAAGTCGCACGCCACCCTGATCACGTCTTCTGAAGCCCTACTGAATTCCCACAGCACCCTGAATACGTCTGCTGAAGCCCTACTGGATCCCCACAACACCCTGATCACGTCTTCTAAGGCCCTACTGAAACTCCACGTCACTTTGATCACGTCCTCTGAAGCCCTATTTAATTTCGACGACGCCATAATCACGTCTTCTGAAACCCTACTGGATTCCCGCAGCACCCTGAACACGTCCGTTGGAGCCCTACTGAATCCCCACGCCACCCTTATCACGTCTTTTGAAGCCCTAAGTACTGAATCCCCACGTCATACTGATCACGTCTTCTGAAGCCCTACTGAGTTCGCACGCCACCCTGACCACGTCTTCTGAAGCCCTACTGAGACCACACATCACCCTGATCACGTCTTCTGAAGCCCTACTAAAACTCCACGTCACTCTGATCACGTCTTCTGAAGCCCTAGTAAATTTGGATCACTCTGATCACGTCTTCTGAAGCCCTGTGTACTTAATCCCCACATCACCCTGATCACGTCCTCTGAAACCCTACTGGATCCCCACAACACCCTGATCACGTCTTCTGAAGCCCTACTGGATTCCCACAGCACCCTGAATATGTCTGCTGAAGCCCTAGTAAATTTGGATCACTCTGATCACGTCTTCTGAAGCTCTGTGTACTTAATCCCCACGTCATCCTGATCACGTCTTCTTAGACCCTACTGAAACTCCACGTCACTCTGATCACGTCCTCTGAAGCCCTATTGAATTTCGACGACGCCATGATCACGTCTTCTGGAGTCGCACGCCACCCTAATCACGTCTTCTGAAGCCCTACTGAATTCCCACAGCACCCTGAATACGTCTGCTGAAGCCCTACTGGATCCCCACGCCACCCTAATCACGTCTTCTGAAGCCCTACTGAATTCCCACAGCACCCTGAATATGTCTGCTGAAGCCCTAGTAAATTTGGATCACTCTGATCACGTCTTCTGAAGCTCTGTGTACTTAATCCCCACGTCATCCTGATCACGTCTTCTTAGACCCTACTGAAACTCCACGTCACTCTGAGCACGTCCTCTGAAGCCCTACTGAATTTCGACGACGCCATGATCACGTCTTCTGAAGCCCTACTGAGTTCGCACGCCATCCTGAACACGTCTCCTGAAGCCCTACTGGATTCCCACAGCACCCTGAACACGTCTGTTGAAGCCCTACTGAATCCCCACGCCACCCTTATCACGTCTTCTGAAGCCCTGTGTACTGAATCCCCACTTCATACTGATCACGTCGTCTGAAGCCCTAGAAAATTTGGATCACTCTGATCACGTCTTCTGAAGCCCTGTGTACTTAATCCCCACATCACCCTGATCACGTCCTTTGAAGCCCTACTAAATCCCCACGCCACCCTTATCACGTCTTCTGAAGCTCTATTGAATTTCGACGACGCCCTGACCACGTCTTCTGAAGCCCTACTTAATCCCCACGTCATCCTGCTCACGTCTTTTGAAGCCCTACTGAATCCCCACGTCACCCTTATCACGTCTACTGGAGCGCTATGTACTGAATCCCCACGTCATACTGATCACGTCTTCTGAAGCCCTACTGAGTTCGCACGCCACCCTGAACACGTCTTCTGAAGCCCTACTAGATTCCCACAGCACCCTGAACACGTCTGTTAAAGCCCTACTGAATCCCCACGCCACCCTGATCACGTCTTCTGAGGCCCTACTAAAATTCCACGTCACTCTGACCACGTCTTCTGAAGCTCTATTGAATTTCGACGACGCCCTGATCACGTCTTCTGAAGCCCTACTGAATCCCCACGCACTCTGATCACGTCTTCTGAAGTCCTTCTGAATCCTCACGCCACCCTGATCACGTCTTCTGAAGCCCTGCTGGGTTCGCACGCCACCCTGATCACGTCTTCTGAAGCCCTACTGAATTCCCACAGCACCCTGAATACGTCTGCTGAAGCCCTACTGGATCCCCACAACACACTGATCACGTCTTCTGAAGCCCTACTGGATTCCCACAGCACCCTGAATACGTCTGCTGAAGCCCTAGTAAATTTGGATCACTCTGATCACGTCTTCTGAAGCCCTGTGTACTTAATCCCCACGTCATCCTGATCACGTCTTCTTAGACCCTACTGAAACTCCACGTCACTCTGATCACGTCCTCTGAAGCCCTATTGAATTTCGACGACGCCATGATCACGTCTTCTGGAGTCGCACGCCACCCTGATCACGTCTTCTGAAGCCCTACTGAATTCCCACAGCACCCTGAATACGTCTGCTGAAGCCCTACTGGATCCCCACAACACCCTTATCACGTCTTCTAAGGCCCTACTGAAACTCCACGTCACTTTGATCACGTCCTCTGAAGCCCTATTTGATTTCGACGACGCCATGATCACGTCTTCTGAAACCCTACTGGATTCCCGCAGCACCCTGAACACGTCTGTTGGAGCCCTACTGAATCCCCACGCCACCCTGATCACGTCTTCTGAAGCCCTACTGAATTCCCACAGCACCCTGAATACGTCTGCTGAAGCCCTACTGGATCCCCACAACACCATGATCACGTCTTCTAAGGCCCTACTGAAACTCCACGTCACTTTGATCACGTCCTCTGAAGCCCTATTTAATTTCGACGACGCCATTATCACGTCTTCTGAAGCCCTACTGAATCCCCACGGCACTCTGATCACGTCTTCTGAAGCCCTTCTGAATCCCCACGCCACCCTGATCACGTCTTCTGAAGCCCTACTGAGTTCGCACGCCACCCTGATCACGTCTTCTGGAACCCTACTGAATTCCTACAGCACCCTGAATACGTCTGCTGAAGCCCTACTGGATCCCCACAACACCCTGATCACGTCTTCTTAGACCCTACTGAAACTCCACGTCACTCTGATCACGTCCTCTGAAGCCCTACTGAATTTCGACGACGCCATGATCACGTCTTCTGAAGCCCTACTGAGTTCGCACGCCATCCTGAACACGTCTCCTGAAGCCCTACTGGATTCCCACAGCACCCTGAACACGTCTGTTGAAGCCCTACTGAATCCCCACGCCACCCTTATCACGTCTTCTGAAGCCCTGTGTACTGAATCCCCACTTCATACTGATCACGTCGTCTGAAGCCCTAGTAAATTTGGATCACTCTGATCACGTCTTCTGAAGCCCTGTGTACTTAATCCCCACATCACCCTGATCACGTCCTCTGAAGCCCTACTGAATCCCCACGCCACCCTTATCACGTCTTCTGAAGCCCTGTGTACTGAATCCCCACTTCATACTGATCACGTCTTCTCAAGCCCTAGTAAATTTGGATCACTCTGATCACGTCTTCTGAAGCCCTGTGTAATTAATCCCCACGTCATCCTGATCACGTCTTCTGAGGCCCTACTGAAATTCCAAGTCACTCTGACCACGTCTTCTGAAGCTCTATTGAATTTCGACGACGCCCTGATCACGTCTTCTGAAGCCCTACTTAATCCCCACGTGATCCTGGTCACGTCTTTTGAAGCCCTACTGAATCCCAACGCCACCCTTATCACGTCTACTGGAGTCCTATGTACTGAATCCCCACGTCATACTGATCACGTCTTCTGGAGCCCTACTGAGTTCGCACGCCACCCTGAACACGTCTTGTGAAGCCCTACTAGATTCCCACAGCACCCTGAACACGTCTGTTAAAGCCCTACTGAATCCCCACGCCACCCTGATCACGTCTTCTGAGGCCCTACTGAAATTCCACGTCACTCTGACCACGTCTTCTGAAGCTCTATTGAATTTCGACGACGCCCTGATCACGTCTTCTGAAGCCCTACTGAATCCCCACGCACTCTGATCACGTCTTCTGAAGTCCTTCTGAATCCTCACGCCTCCCTGATCACGTCTTCTGAAGCCCTGCTGGGTTCGCACGCCACCCTGATCACGTCTTCTGAAGCCCTACTGAATTCCCACAGCACCCTGAATACGTCTGCTGAGGCCCTACTGGATCCCCACAACACACTGATCACGTCTTCTGAAGCCCTACTGGATTCCCACAGCACCCTGAATACGTCTGCTGAAGCCCTAGTAAATTTGGATCACTCTGATCACGTCTTCTGAAGCCCTGTGTACTTAATCCCCACGTCATCCTGATCACGTCTTCTTAGACCCTACTGAAACTCCACGTCACTCTGATCACGTCCTCTGAAGCCCTATTGAATTTCGACGACGCCATGATCACGTCTTCTGGAGCACGCCACCCTGATCACGTCTTCTGAAGCCCTTCTGAATTCCCACAGCACCCTGAATACGTCTGCTGAAGCCCTACTGGATCCCCACAACACCCTGATCACGTCTTCTAAGGCCCTACTGAAACTCCACGTCACTTTGATCACGTCCTCTGAAGCCCTATTTAATTTCGACGACGCCATAATCACGTCTTCTGAAACCCTACTGGATTCCCGCAGCACCCTGAACACGTCCGTTGGAGCCCTACTGAATCCCCACGCCACCCTTATCACGTCTTTTGAAGCCCTAAGTACTGAATCCCCACGTCATACTGATCACGTCTTCTGAAGCCCTACTGAGTTCGCACGCCACCCTGACCACGTCTTCTGAAGCCCTACTGAGACCACACATCACCCTGATCACGTCTTCTGAAGCCCTACTAAAACTCCACGTCACTCTGATCACGTCTTCTGAAGCCCTAGTAAATTTGGATCACTCTGATCACGTCTTCTGAAGCCCTGTGTACTTAATCCCCACATCACCCTGATCACGTCCTCTGAAACCCTACTGGATCCCCACAACACCTGATCACGTCTTCTGAAGCCCTACTGGATTCCCACAGCACCCTGAATATGTCTGCTGAAGCCCTAGTAAATTTGGATCACTCTGATCACGTCTTCTGAAGCTCTGTGTACTTAATCCCCACGTCATCCTGATCACGTCTTCTTAGACCCTACTGAAACTCCACGTCACTCTGATCACGTCCTCTGAAGCCCTATTGAATTTCGACGACGCCATGATCACGTCTTCTGGAGTCGCACGCCACCCTAATCACGTCTTCTGAAGCCCTACTGAATTCCCACAGCACCCTGAATACGTCTGCTGAAGCCCTACTGGATCCCCACGCCACCCTAATCACGTCTTCTGAAGCCCTACTGAATTCCCACAGCACCCTGAATATGTCTGCTGAAGCCCTAGTAAATTTGGATCACTCTGATCACGTCTTCTGAAGCTCTGTGTACTTAATCCCCACGTCATCCTGATCACGTCTTCTTAGACCCTACTGAAACTCCACGTCACTCTGAGCACGTCCTCTGAAGCCCTACTGAATTTCGACGACGCCATGATCACGTCTTCTGAAGCCCTACTGAGTTCGCACGCCATCCTGAACACGTCTCCTGAAGCCCTACTGGATTCCCACAGCACCCTGAACACGTCTGTTGAAGCCCTACTGAATCCCCACGCCACCCTTATCACGTCTTCTGAAGCCCTGTGTACTGAATCCCCACTTCATACTGATCACGTCGTCTGAAGCCCTAGAAAAATTTGGATCACTCTGATCACGTCTTCTGAAGCCCTGTGTACTTAATCCCCACATCACCCTGATCACGTCCTTTGAAGCCCTACTAAATCCCACGCCACCCTTATCACGTCTTCTGAAGCTCTATTGAATTTCGACGACGCCCTGACCACGTCTTCTGAAGCCCTACTTCATCCCCACGTCCTCCTGCTCACGTCTTTTGAAGCCCTCCTGAATCCCCACGTCACCCCTCTCACGGCTACTGGAGCCCTATGTACTGAATCCCCACGTCATACTGATCACGTCTTCTGAAGCCCTACTGAGTTCGCACGCCACCCTGAACACGTCTTCTGAAGCCCTACTAGATTCCCACAGCACCCTGAACACGTCTGTTAAAGCCCTACTGAATCCCCACGCCACCCTGATCACGTCTTCTGAGGCCCTACTAAAATTCCACGTCACTCTGACCACGTCTTCTGAAGCTCTATTGAATTTCGACGACGCCCTGATCACGTCTTCTGAAGCCCTACTGAATCCCCACGCACTCTGATCACGTCTTCTGAAGTCCTTCTGAATCCTCACGCCACCCTGATCACGTCTTCTGAAGCCCTGCTGGGTTCGCACGCCACCCTGATCACGTCTTCTGAAGCCCTACTGAATTCCCACAGCACCCTGAATACGTCTGCTGAAGCCCTACTGGATCCCCACAACACACTGATCACGTCTTCTGAAGCCCTACTGGATTCCCACAGCACCCTGAATACGTCTGCTGAAGCCCTAGTAAATTTGGATCACTCTGATCACGTCTTCTGAAGCCCTGTGTACTTAATCCCCACGTCATCCTGATCACGTCTTCTTAGACCCTACTGAAACTCCACGTCACTCTGATCACGTCCTCTGAAGCCCTATTGAATTTCGACGACGCCATGATCACGTCTTCTGGAGTCGCACGCCACCCTGATCACGTCTTCTGAAGCCCTACTGAATTCCCACAGCACCCTGAATACGTCTGCTGAAGCCCTACTGGATCCCCACAACACCCTTATCACGTCTTCTAAGGCCCTACTGAAACTCCACGTCACTTTGATCACGTCCTCTGAAGCCCTATTTGATTTCGACGACGCCATGATCACGTCTTCTGAAACCCTACTGGATTCCCGCAGCACCTGAACACGTCTGTTGGAGCCCTACTGAATCCCCACGCCACCTGATCACGTCTTCTGAAGCCCTACTGAATTCCCACAGCACCCTGAATACGTCTGCTGAAGCCCTACTGGATCCCCACAACACCATGATCACGTCTTCTAAGGCCCTACTGAAACTCCACGTCACTTTGATCACGTCCTCTGAAGCCCTATTGAATTTCGACGACGCCATGATCACGTCTTCTGGAGTCGCACGCCACCCTAATCACGTCTTCTGAAGCCCTACTGAATTCCCACAGCACCCTGAATACGTCTGCTGAAGCCCTACTGGATCCCCACGCCACCCTAATCACGTCTTCTGAAGCCCTACTGAATTCCCACAGCACCCTGAATATGTCTGCTGAAGCCCTAGTAAATTTGGATCACTCTGATCACGTCTTCTGAAGCTCTGTGTACTTAATCCCCACGTCATCCTGATCACGTCTTCTTAGACCCTACTGAAACTCCACGTCACTCTGAGCACGTCCTCTGAAGCCCTACTGAATTTCGACGACGCCATGATCACGTCTTCTGAAGCCCTACTGAGTTCGCACGCCATCCTGAACACGTCTCTGAAGCCCTACTGGATTCCCACAGCACCCTGAACACGTCTGTTGAAGCCCTACTGAATCCCCACGCCACCCTTATCACGTCTTCTGAAGCCCTGTGTACTGAATCCCCACTTCATACTGATCACGTCGTCTGAAGCCCTAGAAAAATTTGGATCACTCTGATCACGTCTTCTGAAGCCCTGTGTACTTAATCCCCACATCACCCTGATCACGTCTTCTGAAGCCCTACTGAAATCCCCACGCCACCCTGACCACGTCTTCTGAAGCTCTATTGAATTTCGACGACGCCCTGACCACGTCTTCTGAAGCCCTACTTAATCCCCACGTCATCCTGCTCACGTCTTTTGAAGCCCTACTGAATCCCCACGTCACCCTTATCACGTCTACTGGAGCCCTATGTACTGAATCCCCACGTCATACTGATCACGTCTTCTGAAGCCCTACTGAGTTCGCACGCCACCCTGAACACGTCTTCTGAAGCCCTACTAGATTCCCACAGCACCCTGAACACGTCTGTTAAAGCCCTACTGAATCCCCACGCCACCCTGATCACGTCTTCTGAGGCCCTACTAAAATTCCACGTCACTCTGACCACGTCTTCTGAAGCTCTATTGAATTTCGACGACGCCCTGATCACGTCTTCTGAAGCCCTACTGAATCCCCACGCACTCTGATCACGTCTTCTGAAGTCCTTCTGAATCCTCACGCCACCCTGATCACGTCTTCTGAAGCCCTGCTGGGTTCGCACGCCACCCCTGATCACGTCTTCTGAAGCCCTACTGAATTCCCACAGCACCCTGAATACGTCTGCTGAAGCCCTACTGGATCCCCACAACACACTGATCACGTCTTCTGAAGCCCTACTGGATTCCCACAGCACCCTGAATACGTCTGCTGAAGCCCTAGTAAATTTGGATCACTCTGATCACGTCTTCTGAAGCCCTGTGTACTTAATCCCCACGTCATCCTGATCACGTCTTCTTAGACCCTACTGAAACTCCACGTCACTCTGATCACGTCCTCTGAAGCCCTATTGAATTTCGACGACGCCATGATCACGTCTTCTGGAGTCGCACGCCACCCTGATCACGTCTTCTGAAGCCCTACTGAATTCCCACAGCACCCTGAATACGTCTGCTGAAGCCCTACTGGATCCCCACAACACCCTTATCACGTCTTCTAAGGCCCTACTGAAACTCCACGTCACTTTGATCACGTCCTCTGAAGCCCTATTTGATTTCGACGACGCCATGATCACGTCTTCTGAAACCCTACTGGATTCCCGCAGCACCCTGAACACGTCTGTTGGAGCCCTACTGAATCCCCACGCCACCCTGATCACGTCTTCTGAAGCCCTACTGAATTCCCACAGCACCCTGAATACGTCTGCTGCTGAAGCCCTACTGGATCCCCACAACACCATGATCACGTCTTCTAAGGCCCTACTGAAACTCCACGTCACTTTGATCACGTCCTCTGAAGCCCTATTTAATTTCGACGACGCCATTATCACGTCTTCTGAAGCCCTACTGGATCCCCACGCCACTCTGATCACGTCCTCTGAAGCCCTTCTGAATCCCCACGCCACCCTGATCACGTCTTCTGAAGCCCTACTGAGTTCGCACGCCACCCCTGATCACGTCTTCTGGAACCCTACTGAATTCCTACAGCACCCTGAATACGTCTGCTGAAGCCCTACTGGATCCCCACAACACCCTGATCACGTCTTCTTAGACCCTACTGAAACTCCACGTCACTCTGATCACGTCCTCTGAAGCCCTACTGAATTTCGACGACGCCATGATCACGTCTTCTGAAGCCCTACTGAGTTCGCACGCCATCCTGAACACGTCTCCTGAAGCCCTACTGGATTCCCACAGCACCCTGAACACGTCTGTTGAAGCCCTACTGAATCCCCACGCCACCCTTATCACGTCTTCTGAAGCCCTGTGTACTGAATCCCCACTTCATACTGATCACGTCGTCTGAAGCCCTAGTAAATTTGGATCACTCTGATCACGTCTTCTGAAGCCCTGTGTACTTAATCCCCACATCACCCTGATCACGTCCTCTGAAGCCCTACTGAATCCCCACGCCACCCTTATCACGTCTTCTGAAGCCCTGTGTACTGAATCCCCACTTCATACTGATCACGTCTTCTCAAGCCCTAGTAAATTTGGATCACTCTGATCACGTCTTCTGAAGCCCTGTGTAATTAATCCCCACGTCATCCTGATCACGTCTTCTGAGGCCCTACTGAAATTCCAAGTCACTCTGACCACGTCTTCTGAAGCTCTATTGAATTTCGACGACGCCCTGATCACGTCTTCTGAAGCCCTACTTAATCCCCACGTCATCCTGGTCACGTCTTTGAAGCCCTACTGAATCCCAACGCCACCCTTATCACGTCTACTGGAGCCCTATGTACTGAATCCCCACGTCATACTGATCACGTCTTCTGGAGCCCTACTGAGTTCGCACGCCACCCTGAACACGTCTTCTGAAGCCCTACTAGATTCCCACAGCACCCTGAACACGTCTGTTAAAGCCCTACTGAATCCCCACGCCACCCTGATCACGTCTTCTGAGGCCCTACTGAAATTCCACGTCACTCTGACCACGTCTTCTGAAGCTCTATTGAAATTCGTCGACGCCCTGGTCACGTCTTCTGAAGCCCTACTGAATCCCCACGGCACTCTGATCACGTCTTCTGAAGCCCTTCTGAATCCTCACGCCACCCTGATCACGTCTTCTGAAGCCCTACTGAGTTCGCACGCCACCCTGATCACGTCTTCTGAAGCCCTACTGGATTCCCACACCACCCTTGAATACGTCTGCTGAGGCCCTACTGGATCCCCACAACACACTGATCACGTCTTCTGAAGCCCTACTAGCTTCCCACAGCACCCTAAATACGTCTGCTGAAGCCCTAGTAAATTTGGATCACTCTGATCACGTCTTCTGAAGCCCTGTGTACTTAATCCCCACGTCATCCTGATCACGTCTTCTGAAGCCCTACTGAAACTCCACGTCACTCTGATCACGTCCTCTGAAGCCCCTATTGAATTTCGACGACGCCATGATCACGTCTTCTGGAGCACGCCACCCCTGATCACGTCTTCTGAAGCCCTTCTGAATTCCCACAGCACCCTGAATACGTCTGCTGAAGCCCTACTGGATCCCCACAACACCCTGATCACGTCTTCTAAGGCCCTACTGAAACTCCACGTCACTTTGATCACGTCCTCTGAAGCCCTATTTAATTTCGACGACGCCATGATCACGTCTTCTGAAACCCTACTGGATTCCCGCAGCACCCTGAACACGTCTGTTGGAGCCCTACTGAATCCCCACGCCACCCTGATCACGTCTTCTGAAGCCCTACTGAATTCCCACAGCACCCTGAATACGTCTGCTGAAGCCCTACTGGATCCCCACAACACCATGATCACGTCTTCTAAGGCCCTACTGAAACTCCACGTCACTTTGATCACGTCCTCTGAAGCCCTATTTAATTTCGACCACGCCATGAACACGTCTTCTGAAGCCCTACTGGATTCCCAGAGCACCTTGAACACGTCTGTTAAAGCCCTACTGAATCCCCACGCCACCCTTATCACGTCTTCTGAAGCCCTGTGCACTGAATCCCCACGTCATACTGATCACGTCTTCTGAAGCCCTACTGAGACCCCACATCACCCTGATCACGTCTTCTGAAGCCCTACTAAAATTCTACGTCACTCTGATCACGTCTTCTGAAGCTCTGTGTACTTAATCCCCACGCCACCCTTATCACGTCTTCTGAAGCCCTAAGTACTGAATCCCCACGTCATACTGATCACGTCTTCTGAAGCCCTGCTGAGTTCGCACGCCACCCTGAACACGTCTTCTGAAGCCCTACTAGATTCCCACAGCACCCTGAACACGTCTGTTGAAGCCCTACTGAATCCCCACGCCACCCTTATCACGTCTTCTGAAGCCCTGTGTACTGAATCCCCACTTCATACTGATCACGTCTTCTCAAGCCCTAGTAAATTTGGATCACTCTGATCACGTCTTCTGAAGCCCTGTGTACTTAATCCCCACGTCATCTTGATCACGTCTTCTGAGGCCCTACTGAAATTCCAAGTCACTCTGACCACGTCTTCGGAAGCTCTATTCAATTTCGACGACGCCCTGATCACGTCTTCTGAAGCCCTACTTAATCCCCACGTCATCCTGGTCACGTCTTTTGAAGCCCTACAAAATCCCAACGCCACCCTTATCACGTCTACTGGAGCCCTATGTACTGAATCCCCACGTCATACTGATCACGTCTTCTGAAGCCCTTCTGAGTTCGCACGCCACCCTGAACACGTCTTCTGAAGCCCTACTAGATTCCCACAGCACCCTGAACACGTCTGTTAAAGCCCTACTGGATCCCCACGCCACCCTGATCACGTCTTCTGAGGCCCTACTGAAATTCCACGTCACTCTGACCACGTCTTCTGAAGCTCTATTGAATTTCGACGACGCCCTGATCACGTATTCTGAAGCCCTACTGAATCCCCACGGCACTCTGATCACGTCTTCTGAAGCCCTTCTGAATCCTCACGCCACCCTGATCACGTCTTCTGAAGCCCTGCTGGGTTCGCACGCCACCCTGATCACGTCTTCTGAAGCCCTACTGAATTCCCACAGCACCCTGAATACGTCTTCTGAAGCCCTACTGGATCCCCACAACACCCTGATCACGTCTTCTGAAGCCCTACTGGATTCCCACAGCACCCTGAATACGTCTGCTGAAGCCCTAGTAAATTTGGATCACTCTGATCACGTCTTCTGAAGCCCTGTGTACTTAATCCCCACGTCATTCTGATCACGTCTTCTTAGACCCTACTGAAACTCCACGTCTTCTTCTTCTTTGCAGCCACAGAGAGGGGTTCTGTCATAGGTTCAGAAACTCGGCCACTAGCACTGGGTTCGTCCACAGATCCATTGTCGTCAATGTAGTCGGTCTTTTCGGGCAATTGAACAGGTGCGCAGTAGTATGCCCTTGCATACCGCAATCAGGACACTCGTCAGGTTTGCTGTTGTCAATCCTATGCAAG
The DNA here is from genome assembly GCA_029168955.1 of Aplectana chamaeleonis. Classification (NCBI taxonomy): domain Eukaryota; kingdom Metazoa; phylum Nematoda; class Chromadorea; order Rhabditida; family Cosmocercidae; genus Aplectana; species Aplectana chamaeleonis. Next base: position 113,404 of record JAPDOI010000598.1, read on the forward strand.
TATGACATAAGCATGGGGGAGTGTCCACAGCGTAACGATGCAAGGGTGCACCTGGCACGCCTGCCAAGTTCCATCTCTGTCTCGGAGACCTTTGGAGGTGCGACTCCCAGGATGGGGTTTATGGCAACTCTGCTCAAGTGTTCGTTCACGAATCGGGTATGCTCCGCGCGCAAGAGACGGAGGCGTTCTTGTTGTGCTTCAGTCCATCTCTGCACATCTACTTTCGACGGAGCATCAGCGAAAGGCTTTCTGATACATCTCTCTCTCACCGGGTTTAGTACTCTTCGCGAAGGATGATTCGGCTGCTTCACGATGTTAATGTACATTTGTTGCGCCTGGAGTTGGCAGTGGTCTCTAACTGGCAATATGCGAGCTTCGGCATGTAAGTGCTCTATTGGAGAGCTTTTGGAACAGCTTGTTGCAATTCGCAGAGCACAATTTTGGACGCGCTGCAGCTTGGACCAAGAGGTGTCCGACACGATGTGCTGCCAGACTGGCGCAGCATACTCCAAGGCGGGTTGCACAATAGCCTTATACGTGGTCAGGATCGTTTCTTTATTGCATCCCCAGGACGTTCCACCGAGAGCACGCAGGACGTTGAGTCTTGTTTTCACTGTGGCTTGCTTCTGCTCAGTGTTCTTATGAAACTTCAACGAAGGATCCAACACGAGTCCAAGCAGCTTGGGGAATCGGGTGGCCTGCAATTGAGTTTCGTCCCATTTAACCATAGGATGGGCACTGTGCTCTGCATTATCAGTGGAAAAGATGGTGACGGACGATTTGGAGGCAGAGACTGTGAGCATTTTGCGATCGAAGAAACATTTCAACTCGATCAAGTAGTCATTGATCTTACTGGTGGCTACCTTAATGTCGCGATCTCGGCACAGAATAGTAATATCATCCGCGTATGCAACGACCTTGATGTCTTGAGGGGGAACGGGCAGATCATCTAGATATAAACTGAAAAGTGCAGGCGATAAAACTCCTCCTTGAGGGACACCAGCGGCGATGGTGATGCTATTGGAAACATGTCCCTGGAATAGCACATTTGCCCGACGTCCTTTAGTGAAGGCAGTTATCCACCGCTTCTGCCAGGGCTTGATGGTAGACTTCAACAGACTCTCTGATAGTAGGCCTAGATTGACAGTGTCAAATGCCTTTGTTAAGTCGAGGGCCACACCAACAGTACGTTGGGGTTTGATGGCATTGAAGCCGTCCAGCACATAGCTCACAATTTCCAACAAGGCCGTAGTGGTGGAATGTAATTTACGGAAACCATGTTGGTGCTGCTGTTGGCTGTTATGCTCGGCAAGCTCCTCCACAACCAGTTTTTCGGCCATTTTGGCGATGGGTGAGAGCAGACTGATCGGCCGGCACCCTTTAGCCGTGGATGGTGACTTTCCCGGCTTCGGCAGTGGAATAACACGAGCCACTTTCCAATTTTGGGGTAAAATGCATGTACGAAACGATGTATTTATGACGTCAGCAATAAAGGGCAGTAGTTCACTGGGCAGTCTCTTCAGGACTGCAGGGCTCAAACCGTCTGGCCCTAATGCCTTCGAGTTGCTCATCTCCTTTATCGCCTTCTCGACCTGTGCAGGCGTGACTGCATCATCTACATCCATGAGAGGCAACTTACAGAGTTCCCGTACAGTTATTCTGTTCTGTTTCTCTCTTTTGGTTCTAGTAATGAAAAAATGCTTCCCAAGAGCATTTGCGGCCTCCTTCCCTGATTTGAAGACTCCATCTTCAAACTCAATCGTGGAATTGTCGGCGGAGGTGAACTTTCCGGAGATCCTTTTCAAGGCCTTCCACGTTGCTGCTGCATCATTTCTGAATTTCATCTTCTCAGTGAACTTTTCCCAAGTTTCCTTCTTGTGCCTGTCAAGGTCGTTCCTGATCTCATCATCCAGCGCAGCGATGTCTGGGTCAAGATGATTTGCGGCTCTCTTTGCGTCCCTTGTCCTTATCTTCTGCAGTGTTTCCCTGGTGACATCGGGAAAGAAGGTCTTAACGCGGCCTTCAGGGATCGCAGCTTTCATAGACTTCAAGATAGCATCAGATAGGTGGCGCTCCTTCTGGTGTACATCGCCATTCCACGGATAATCAGCCGCTTGGCGGAGCGCAACCTCCCTGAACAGGCTCCAGTCTGCAAGGCCTAAATTAAGATAAGAACGATGACGAACACCTGTATAGGGAGCAAGAGAGTTAGAGAGATCAATATCGACAAAGACAGGGATGTGATCGCTGGAAAGAGTTGTGGATGTCGACCAAGAGCAGGCATTAGAGAGATTGGAAGAGACGAGGGAGATGTCTGGGCTAGATGATCGGCCGTTGGCAGGTAGACGAGTGGGCTGGCCATCGTTTAAGATAACCAGATCGCACTCCTCCGCCCATTCTTCGACGTCACCTCCTCTAGCATCAGAATCAAGCGACGAGCAGAACGTGTGCGCATTGAAGTCACCCGCAAAGACAATTGAGGGAGAAAGAGAGCAGTCATACAGCAGCCTGAGAAGGGGGATAGGATTGTATGTTGAGGGACAAGAGGAAAAAGGAGGGATATATATATTAAAAAGAGAAAGTGGTGTTTTAAGAGGTAGATGGATGGGGATGTACTCGAGAGTGCCATCCACTGGAGTGTTTGGAATAATGTGAGAGGGAAGAGAGGACAGAACAAAAGTAGAGACTCCGCCCCCTTGAGATGACCTGGGAGTATGATATGCAGTATAGCCCGGGATGTTTGGATGTTCAGAGGTAGCAGAGGGAGAGAGTTTGGTCTCCTGGACCATGATAACATCCGGGTGATGAGTACGGGCAAAGAGAGATAATTCAGAAAGCTTGGTCCGAAGGCCGTTTAGATTGATGTGTACAATAGACAGGGGCGGTTGGTAGATGAGGAATTTGAGTTACTGGAGGCGGAGCACACAATACAACGAAAGGAAGAATCGTGGTGCCTCACAGAACTGAGACCCGAACAAGAGAAGTGCACTCCACCTTTCGCATCCAAAACATTGGACGCTGGTTCCATACCAATTGACATCTCTGCCGCATGTGGCACATGGGTACTTCTTCTTCTTCGCGGGTCCTGGATTCCTTTCGACGCCGGCCATTTGTAGAAGAATCCTCAGGAGAGCTGCAGCCAGCCAGCACCTCTCCCATGACAAAAACCCTCTCCGCGGAGGGATTGACGTCGGTTTGCACGGAGGTGATCTTCTTTCCTCCACACTCCCACGGCACGAACGTACGACATCTCGGCAGCAAACTCCACGTCACTCTGATCACGTCCTCTGAAGCCCTATTGAATTTCGACGACGCCATGATCACGTCTTCTGGAGTCGCACGCCACCCTGATCACGTCTTCTGAAGCCCTACTGAATTCCCACAGCACCCTGAATACGTCTGCTGAAGCCCTACTGGATCCCCACAACACCATGATCACGTCTTCTAAGGCCCTACTGAAACTCCACGTCACTTTGATCACGTCCTCTGAAGCCCTATTTAATTTCGACGACGCCATGATCACGTCTTCTGAAGCCCTACTGAATTCCCACAGCACCCTGAACACGTCTGTTGGAGGCCTACTAAATCCCCACGCCACCCTTATCACGTCTTCTGAAGCCCTAAGTACTGAATCCCCACGTCATACTGATCACGTCTTCTGAAGCCCTACTGAGACCCCACATCACCCTGATCACGTCTTCTGAAGCCCTACTAAAATTCTACGTCACTCTGATCACGTCTTCTGAAGCTCTGTGTACTTAATCCCCACATCACCCTGATCACGTCCTCTGAAGCCCTACTGAATCCCCACGCCACCCTTATCACGTCTACTGGAGCCCTGTGTACTGAATCCCCACGTCATACTGATCACGCCTTCTGAAGCCCTACTGAGTTCGCACGCCACCCTGAACACGTCTTCTGAAGCCCTACTGGATGCCCAGAGCATCCTGAACACGTCTGTTAAAGCCCTACTAAATCCCCACGCCACCCTTACCACGTCTTCTGAAGCCCTACTGAATTCCCACAGCACCCTGATCGCGTCTGCTGAAGCCCTACTGGATCCCCACAACACCCTGAACACGTCTGTTAAAGCCCTACTGAATCCCCACGCCACCCTTATCACATCTTCTGAAGCCCTGTGTACTGAATCCCCACTTCATACTGATCACGTCTTCTGAAGCCCTAGTAAATTTGGATCACTCTGATCACGTCTTCTGAAGCCCTGTGTACTTAAACCCCACATCACCCTGATCACGTCCTCTGAAACCCTACTGGATCCCCACGCCGCCCTTATCCCGTCTTCTGAAGCCCTGTGTACTGAGTCCCCACGTCATCCTGATCACGTCTTCTGAGGCCCTACTGAAATTCCACGTCACTCTGACCACGTCTTCAGAAGCTCTATTGAATTTCGTCGACGCCCTGATCACGTCTTCTGAAGCCCTTCTTAATCCCCACGTCATCCTGGTCATGTCTTTGAAGCCCTACTGAATCCCCACGGCACTCTGATCACGTCTTCTGAAGCCCATCTGAATCCCCACGCCACCCTGATCACGTCTTCTGAAGCCCTACTGAGTTCGCACGCCACCCTGATCACGTCTCCTGAAGCCCTACTGAATTCCCACAGCACCCTGAATACATCTGCTGCAGCCCTACTGGATCCCCACAACACCCTGATCACGTCTTCTTAGACCCTACTGAAACTCCACGTCACTCTGATCACGTTCTCTGAAGCCCTATTGAATTTCGACGACGCCATGATCACGTCTTCTGAAGCCCCACTGAGTTCGCACGCCATCTTGAACACGTCTTCTGAAGCCCTACTGGATTCCCACAGCACCCTGAACACGTCTGTTGAAGCCCTACTGAATCCCCACGCCACCCTTATCACGTCTTCTAAAGCCCTGTGTACTGAATCCCCACTTCACACTGATCACGTCGTCTGAAGCCCTAGTAAATTTGGATCACTCTGATCACGTCTTCTGAAGCCCTGTGTACTTAATCCCCACATCATTCTGATCACGTCCTCTGAAGCCCTACTGAATCCCCACGCCACCCTTATCACGTCTTCTGAAGCCCTGTGTACTGAATCCCCACTTCATACTGATCGCGTCTTCTGAAGCCCTAGTAAATTTGGATCACTCTGATCACGTCTTCTGAAGCCCTGTGTACTTAATCCCCACGTCATCCTGATCACGTCTTCTGAGGCCCTACTGAAATTCCAAGTCACTCTGACCACGTTTTCTGAAGCTCTATTGAATTTCGACGACGCCCTGATCACGTCTTCTGAAGCCCTACTTAATCCCCACGTCATCCTGGTCACGTCTTTTGAAGCCCTACTGAATCCCCACGCCACCCTTATCACGTCTACTGGAGCCCTATGTACTGAATCCCCACATCCTACTGATCACGTCTTTTGAAGCCCTACTGAGTTCGCACGCCACCCTGAACACGTCTTCTGAAGCCCTGCTAGATTCCCACAGCACCCTGAACACGTCTGTTGAAGCCCTACTGAATCCCCACGCCACCCTTATCACGTCTTCTAAAGCCCTGTGTACTGAATCCCCACTTCATACTGATCACGTCGTCTGAAGCCCTAGTAAATTTGGATCACTCTGATCACGTCTTCTCAAGCCCTTTGTACTTAATCCCCACATCATTCTGATCACGTCCTCTGAAGCCCTACTGAATCCCCACGCCACCCTTATCACGTCTTCTGAAGCCCTGTGTACTGAATCCCCACTTCATACTGATCACGTCTTCTGAAGCCCTAGTAAATTTGGATCACTCTGATCACGTCTTCTGAAGCCCTGTGTACTTAATCCCCACGTCATCCTGATCACGTCTTCTGAGGCCCTACTGAAATTCCAAGTCCCTCTGACCACGTTTTCTGAAGCTCTATTGAATTTCGACGACGCCCTGATCACGTCTTCTGAAGCCCTACTTAATCCCCACGTCATCCTGGTCACGTCTTTTGAAGCCCTACTGAATCCCCACGCCACCCTTATCACGTCTACTGGAGCCCTATGTACTGAATCCCCACATCCTACTGATCACGTCTTTTGAAGCCCTACTGAGTTCGCACGCCACCCTGAACACGTCTTCTGAAGCCCTACTAGATTCCCACAGCACCCTGAACACGTCTGTTAAAGCCCTACTGAATCCCCACGCCACCCTGATCACGTCTTCTGAGGCCCTGCTGAAATTCCACGTCACTCTGACCACGTCTTCTGAAGCTCTATTGAATTTCGACGACGCCCTGATCACGTCTTCTGAAGCCCTACTGAATCCCCACGGCACTCTGATCACGTCTTCTGAAGCCCTTCTGAATCCTCACGCCACCCTGATCACGTCTTCTGAAGCCCTGCTGGGTTCGGGCACACGCCACCCTGATCACGTCTTCTGAAGCCCTACTGAATTCCCACAGCACCCTGATTACGTCTGCTGAAGCCCTACTGGATCCCCACAACACCCTGATCACGTCTTCTGAAGCCCTACTGGATTCCCACAGCACCCTAAATACGTCTGCTGAAGCCCTAGTAAATTTGGATCACTCTGATCACGTCTTCTGAAGCCCTGTGTACTTAATCCCCACGTCATCCTGATCACGTCTTCTGAAGCCCTACTGAAACTCCACGTCACTCTGATCACGTCCTCTGAAGCCCTATTGAATTTCGACGACGCCATGATCACGTCTTCTGGAGTCGCACGCCACCCTGATCACTTCTTCTGAAGCCCTACTAAATTACCACAGCACCCTGAATACGTCTGCTGAAGCCCTACTGGATCCCCACAACACCATGATCACGTCTTCTAAGGCCCTACTGAAACTCCACGTCACTTTGATCACGTCCTCTGAAGCCCTATTTAATTTCGACGACGCCATGATCACGTCTTCTGAAGCCCTACTGAATTCCCACAGCACCCTGAACACGTCTGTTGGAGCCCTACTAAATCCCCACGCCACCCTTATCACGTCTTCTGAAGCCCTAAGTACTGAATCCCCACGTCATACTGATCACGTCTTCTGAAGCCCTACTAAAATTCTACGTCACTCTGATCACGTCTTCTGAAGCTCTGTGTACTCAATCCCCACATCACCCTGATCACGTCCTCTGAAGCCCTACTGAATCCCCACGCCACCCTTATCACGTCTACTGGAGCCCTGTGTACTGAATCCCCACGTCATACTGATCACGTCTTCTGAAGCCCTACTGAGTTCGCACGCCACCCTGAACACGTCTTCTGAAGCCCTACTGGATGCCCAGAGCACCCTGAACACGTCTGTTAAAGCCCTACTAAATCCCCACGCCACCCTTACCACGTCTTCTGAAGCCCTGTGTACTGAATCCCCACGTCATACTGATCACGTCTTCTGAAGCCCTACTGAGTTCGCACGCCACCCTGATCACGTCTTCTGAAGCCCTAGTAAATTTGGATCACTCTGATCACATCTTCTGAAGCCCTGTGTACTTAATCCCCACATCACCCTGATCACGTCCTCTGAAGCCCTTCTGAATCCCCACGCCACCCTGATCACGTCTTCTGAAGCCCTACTGAGTTCGCACGCCACCCTGATCACGTCTTCTGAAGCCCTACTAAATTCCCACAGCACACTGAATACGTGTGCTGAAGCCCTACTGGATCCCCACAACACCCTGATCACGTCTTCTTAGACCCTACTGAAACTCCACGTCACTCTGATCACGTCCTCTGAAGCCCTATTGAATTTCGACGCCACCCTTATCACGTCTTCTGAAGCCCTGTGTACTGAATCCCCACTTCATACTGATCACGTCGTCTGAAGCCCTAGTAAATTTGGATCACTCTGATCACGTCTTCTGAAGCCCTATGTACTTAATCCCCACATCATTCTGATCACGTCCTCTGAAGCCCTACTGAGTTCGCACGCCACCCTGACCACGTCTTCTGAAGCCCTACTGAGACCACACATCACCCTGATCACGTCTTCTGAAGCCCTACTAAAACTTAACGTCACTCTGATCACGTCTTCTGAAGCCCTAGTAAATTTGGATCACTCTGATCACGTCTTCTGAAGCCCTGTGTACTTAATCCCCACATCACCCTGATCACGTCCTCTGAAACCCTACTGGATCCCCACGCCGCCCTTATCCCGTCTTCTGAAGCCCTGTGTACTGAGTCCCCACGTCGTACTGATCACGTCTTCTGGAGCCCTACTGAGTTCGCACGCCACCCTGACCACGTCTTCTGGAGCCCTACTGGGACCACACATCACCCTGATCACGTCTTCTGAAGCCCTACTAAAACTTCACGTCACTCTGATCACGTCTTCTAAAGCCCTAGTAAATTTGGATCACTCTGATCACGTCTTCTGAAGCCCTGTGTACTTAATCCCCACATCACCCTGATCACGTCCTCTGAAACCCTACTGGATCCCCACGCCGCCCTTATCCCGTCTTCTGAAGCCCTGTGTACTGAGTCCCCATGTCATCCTGATCACGTCTTCTGAGGCCCTACTAAAATTCCACGTCACTCTGACCACGTCTTCAGAAGCTCTATTGAATTTCGTCGACGCCCTGATCACGTCTTCTGAAGCCCTACTTAATCCCCACGTCATCCTGGTCAATCTTTTGAAGCCCTACTGAATCCCCACGGCACTCTGATCACGTCTTCTGAAGCCCTTCTGAATCCCCACGCCACCCTGATCACGTCTTCTGAAGCCCTACTGAGTTCGCACGCCACCCTGATCACGTCTTCTGAAGCAATACTGAATTCCCACAGCACCCTGAATACGTCTGCTGAAGCCCTACTGGATCCCCACAACACCCTGATCACGTCTTCTTAGACCCTACTGAAACTCCACGTCACTCTAATCACGTCCTCTGAAGCCCTATTGAATTTCGACGACGCCATGATCACGTCTTCTGAAGCCCTACTGAGTTCGCACGCCATCTTGAACACGTCTTCTGAAGCCCTACTGGATTCCCACAGCACCCTGAACACGTCTGTTGAAGCCCTACTGAATCCCCACGCCACCCTTATCACGTCTTCTGAAGCCCTGTGTACTGAATCCCCACTTCATACTGATCACGTCGTCTGAAGCCCTAGTAAATTTGGATCACTCTGATCACGTCTTCTGAAGCCCTGTGTACTTAATCCCCACATCACACTGATCACGTCCTCTGAAACCCTACTGGATCCCCACGCCGCCCTTATCCCGACTTCTGAAGCCCTGTGTACTGAGTCCCCACGTCATCCTGATCACGTCTTCTGAGGCCCTAGTGAAACTCCACGTCACTCTGATCACGTCCTCTGAAGCCCTATTGAATTTCGACGACGCCATGATCACGTCTTCTGAAGCCCTACTTAATCCCCACGTCATCCTGGTCACGTCTTTTAAAGCCCTACTGAATCCCCACGGCACTCTGATCACGTCTTCTGAAGCCCTTCTGAATCCCCACGCCACCCTGATCACGTCTTCTGAAGCCCTACTGAGTTCGCACGCCACCCTGATCACGTCTCCTGAAGCCCTACTGAATTCCCACAGCACCCTGAATACATCTGCTGCAGCCCTACTGGATCCCCACAGCACCCTGATGACGTCTTCTTAGACCCTACTGAAACTCCACGTCACTCTGATCACGTTCTCTGAAGCCCTATTGAATTTCGACGACGCCATGATCACGTCTTCTGAAGCCCTACTGAGTTCGCACGCCATCTTGAACACGTCTTCTGAAGCCCTACTGGATTCCCACAGCACCCTGAACACGTCTGTTGAAGCCCTACTGAATCCCCACGCCACCCTTATCACGTCTTCTAAAGCCCTGTGTACTGAATCCCCACTTCATACTGATCACGTCGTCCGAAGCCCTAGTAAATTTGGATCACTCTGATCACGTCTTCTGAAGCCCTGTGTACTTAATCCCCACATCATTCTGATCACGTCCTCTGAAGCCCTACTGAATCCCCACGCCACCCTTATCACGTCTTCTGAAGCCCTGTGTACTGAATCCCCACTTCATACTGATCACGTCTTCTGAAGCCCTAGTAAATTTGGATCACTCTGATCACGTCTTCTGAAGCCCTGTGTACTTAATCCCCACGTCATCCTGATCACGTCTTCTGAGGCCCTACTGAAATTCCAAGTCACTCTGACCACGTTTTCTGAAGCTCTATTGAATTTCGACGACGCCCTGATCACGTCTTCTGAAGCCCTACTTAATCCCCACGTCATCCTGGTCACGTCTTTTGAAGCCCTACTGAATCCCCACGCCACCCTTATCACGTCTACTGGAGCCCTATGTACTGAATCCCCACATTCTACTGATCACGTCTTTTGAAGCCCTACTGAGTTCGCACGCCACCCTGAACACGTTTTCTGAAGCCCTACTAGATTCCCACAGCACCCTGAACACGTCTGTTAAAGCCCTACTGAATCCCCACGCCACCCTGATCACGTCTTCTGAGGCCCTGCTGAAATTCCACGTCACTCTGACCACGTCTTCTGAAGCTCTATTGAATTTCGACGACGCCCTGATCACGTCTTCTGAAGCCCTACTGAATCCCCACGGCACTCTGATCACGTCTTCTGAAGCCCTTCTGAATCCCCACGCCACCCTGATCACGTCTTCTGAAGCCCTGCTGGGTTCGCACGCCACCCTGATCACGTCTTCTGAAGCCCTACTCAATTCCCACAGCACCCTGAATACGTCTGCTGAAGCCCTACTGGATCCCCACAACACCCTGATCACGTCTTCTGAAGCCCTACTGGATTCCCACAGCACCCTGAATACGTCTGCTGAAGCCCTAGTAAATTTGGATCACTCTGATCACGTCTTCTGAAGCCCTGTGTACTTAATCCCCACGTCATCCTGATCACGTCTTCTTAGACCCTACTGAAACTCCACGTCACTCTGATCACGTCCTCTGAAGCCCTATTGAATTTCGACGACGCCATGATCACGTCTTCTGGAGTCGCACGCCACCCTGATCACTTCTTCTGAAGCCCTACTAAATTACCACAGCACCCTGAATACGTTTGCTGAAGCCCTACTGGATCCCCACAACACCATGATCACGTCTTCTAAGGCCCTACTGAAACTCCACGTCACTTTGATCACGTCCTCTGAAGCCCTATTTAATTTCGACGACGCCATGATCACGTCTTCTGAAGCCCTACTGAATTCCCACAGCACCCTGAACACGTCTGTTGGAGCCCTACTAAATCCCCACGCCACCCTTATCACGTCTTCTGAAGCCCTAAGTACTGAATCCCCACGTCATACTGATCACGTCTTCTGAAGCCCTACTGAGACCCCACATCATCCTGATCACGTCTTCTGAAGCCCTACTAAAATTCTACGTCACTCTGATCACGTCTTCTGAAGCTCTGTGTACTTAATCCCCACATCACCCTGATCACGTCCTCTGAAGCCCTACTGAATCCCCACGCCACCCTTATCACGTCTACTGGAGCCCTGTGTACTGAATCCCCACGTCATACAGATCACGTCTTCTGAAGCCCTACTGAGTTCGCACGCCACCCTGAACACGTCTTCTGAAGCCCTACTGGATGCCCAGAGCACCCTGAACACGTCTGTTAAAGCCCTACTAAATCCCCACGCCACCCTTACCACGTCTTCTGAAGCCCTGTGTACTGAATCCCCACGTCATACTGATCACGTCTTCTGAAGCCCTACTGAGTTCGCACGCCACCCTGATCACGTCTTCTGAAGCCCTGGTAAATTTGGATCACTCTGATCACATCTTCTGAAGCCCTGTGTACTTAATCCCCACATCACCCTGATCACGTCCTCTGGAAGCCCTTCTGAATCCCCACGCCACCCTGATCACGTCTTCTGAAGCCCTACTGAGTTCGCACGCCACCCTGATCACGTCTTCTGAAGCCCTACTAAATTCCCACAGCACACTGAATACGTGTGCTGAAGCCCTACTGGATCCCCACAACACCCTGATCACGTCTTCTTAGACCCTACTGAAACTCCACGTCACTCTGATCACGTCCTCTGAAGCCCTATTGAATTTCGACGCCACACTTATCACGTCTTCTGAAGCCCTGTGTACTGAATCCCCACTTCATACTGATCACGTCGTCTGAAGCCCTACTGGGACCACACATCACCCTGATCACGTCTTCTGAAGCCCTACTAAAACTTCACGTCACTCTGATCACGTCTTCTGAAGCCCTAGTAAATTTGGATCACTCTGATCACGTCTTCTGAAGCCCTGTGTACTTAATCCCCACATCACCCTGATCACGTCCTCTGAAACCCTACTGGATCCCCACGCCGCCCTTATCCCGTCTTCTGAAGCCCTGTGTACTGAGTCCCCACGTCATCCTGATCACGTCTTCTGAGGCCCTACTAAAATTCCACGTCACTCTGACCACGTCTTCAGAAGCTCTATTGAATTTCGTCGACGCCCTGGTCACGTCTTCTGAAGCCCTACTGAATCCCCACGTCATCCTGGTCAATCTTTGAAGCCCTACTGAATCCCCACGGCACTCTGATCACGTCTTCTGAAGCCCTTCTGAATCCTCACGCCACCCTGATCACGTCTTCTGAAGCCCTACTGAGTTCGCACGCCACCCTGATCACGTCTTCTGAAGCCCTACTGAATTCCCACAGCACCCTGATTACGTCTGCTGAAGCCCTACTGGATCCCCACAACACCCTGATCACGTCTTCTTAGACCCTACTGAAACTCCACGTCACTCTAATCACGTCCTCTGAAGCCCTATTGAATTTCGACGACGCCATGATCACGTCTTCTGAAGCCCTACTGAGTTCGCACGCCATCTTGAACACGTCTTCTGAAGCCCTACTGGATTCCCACAGCACCCTGAACACGTCTGTTGAAGCCCTACTTAATCCCCACGCCACCCTTATCACGTCTTCTGAAGCCCTGTCTACTGAATCCCCACTTCATACTGATCACATCGTCTGAAGCCCCAGTAAATTTGGATCACTCTGATCACGTCTTCTTAAGCCCTGTGTACTTAATCCCCACATCACACTGATCACGTCTTCTGAAGCCCTACTGAGTTCGCACGCCATCTTGAACACGTCTTCTGAAGCCCTACTGGATTCCCACAGCACCCTGAACACGTCTGTTGAAGCCCTACTTAATCCCCACGCCACCCTTATCACGTCTTCTGAAGCCCTGTCTACTGAATCCCCACTTCATACTGATCACATCGTCTGAAGCCCTAGTAAATTTGGATCACTCTGATCACGTCTTCTTAAGCCCTGTGTACTTAATCCCCACATCACACTGATCACGTCCTCTGAAACCCTACTGGATCCCCACGCCGCCCTTATCCCGACTTCTGAAGCCCTGTGTACTGAGTCCCCACGTCATCCTGATCACGTCTTCTGAGGCCCTACTGAAATTCCACGTCACTCTGACCACGTCTTCAGAAGCTCTATTGAATTTCGTCGACGCCCTGATCACGTCTTCTGAAGCCCTACTTAATCCCCACGTCATCCTTGTCACGTCTTTGAAGCCCTACTGAATCCCCACGGCACTCTGATCACGTCTTCTGAAGCCCTTCTGAATCCCCACGCCACTCTGATCACGTCTTCTGAAGCCCTGTGTACTTAATCCCCACATCATTCTGATCACGTCCTCTGAAGCCCTACTGAATCCCCACGCCACCCTTATCACGTCTTCTGAAGCCCTGTGTACTGAATCCCCACTTCATACTGATCACGTCTTCTGAAGCCCTAGTAAATTTGGATCACTCTGATCACGTCTTTTGAAGCCCTGTGTACTTAATCCCCACGTCATCCTGATCACGTCTTCTGAGGCCCTACTGAAATTCCAAGTCACTCTGACCACGTTTTCTGAAGATCTATTGAATTTCGACGACGCCCTGATCACGTCTTCTGAAGCCCTACTTAATCCCCACGTCATCCTGGTCACGTCTTTTGAAGCCCTACTGAATCCCCACGCCACCCTTATCACGTCTACTGGAGCCCTATGTACTGAATCCCCACATTCTACTGATCACGTCTTTTGAAGCCCTACTGAGTTCGCACGCCACCCTGAACACGTCTTCTGAAGCCCTACTAGATTCCCACAGCACCCTGAACACGTCTGTTAAAGCCCTACTGAATCCCCACGCCACCCTGATCACGTCTTCTGAGGCCCTGCTGAAATTCCACGTCACTCTGACCACGTCTTCAGAAGCTCTATTGAATTTCGTCGACGCCCTGGTCACGTCTTCTGAAGCCCTACTGAATCCCCACGGCACTCTGATCACGTCTTCTGAAGCCCTTCTGAATCCTCACGCCACCCTGATCACGTCTTCTGAAGCCCTGCTGGGTTCGCACGCCACCCTGATCACGTCTTCTGAAGCCCTACTGAATTCCCACAGCACCCTGATTACGTCTGCTGAAGCCCTACTGGATCCCCACAACACCCTGATCACGTCTTCTGAAGCCCTACTGGATTCCCACAGCACCCTAAATACGTCTGCTGAAGCCCTAGTAAATTTGGATCACTCTGATCACGTCTTCTGAAGCCCTGTGTACTTAATCCCCACGTCATCCTGATCACGTCTTCTTAGACCCTACTGAAACTCCACGTCACTCTGATCACGTCCTCTGAAGCCCTATTGAATTTCGACGACGCCATGATCACGTCTTCTGGAGTCGCACGCCACCCTGATCACTTCTTCTGAAGCCCTACTAAATTACCACAGCACCCTGAATACGTCTGCTGAAGCCCTACTGGATCCCCACAACACCATGATCACGTCTTCTAAGGCCCTACTGAAACTCCACGTCACTTTGATCACGTCCTCTGAAGCCCTATTTAATTTCGACGACGCCATGATCACGTCTTCTGAAGCCCTACTGAATTCCCACAGCACCCTGAACACGTCTGTTGGAGCCCTACTAAATCCCCACGCCACCCTTATCACGTCTTCTGAAGCCCTAAGTACTGAATCCCCACGTCATACTGATCACGTCTTCTGAAGCCCTACTGAGACCCCACATCATCCTGATCACGTCTTCTGAAGCCCTACTAAAATTCTACGTCACTCTGATCACGTCTTCTGAAGCTCTGTGTACTTAATCCCCACATCACCCTGATCACGTCCTCTGAAGCCCTACTGAATCCCCACGCCACCCTTTATCACGTCTACTGGAGCCCTGTGTACTGAATCCCCACGTCATACAGATCACGTCTTCTGAAGCCCTACTGAGTTCGCACGCCACCCTGAACACGTCTTCTGAAGCCCTACTG
Source organism: Aplectana chamaeleonis (assembly GCA_029168955.1). Lineage (NCBI taxonomy): Eukaryota > Metazoa > Nematoda > Chromadorea > Rhabditida > Cosmocercidae > Aplectana > Aplectana chamaeleonis. Next base: position 128,656 of record JAPDOI010000598.1, read on the forward strand.
GATGCCCAGAGCACCCTGAACACGTCTGTTAAAGCCCTACTAAATCCCCACGCCACCCTTACCACGTCTTCTGAAGCCCTGTGTACTGAATCCCCACGTCATACTGATCACGTCTTCTGAAGCCCTACTGAGTTCGCACGCCACCCTGATCACGTCTTCTGAAGCCCTAGTAAATTTGGATCACTCTGATCACATCTTCTGAAGCCCTGTGTACTTAATCCCCACATCACCCTGATCACGTCCTCTGAAGCCCTTCTGAATCCCCCACGCCACCCTGATCACGTCTTCTGAAGCCCTACTGAGTTCGCACGCCACCCTGATCACGTCTTCTGAAGCCCTACTAAATTCCTAGCACACTGAATACGTGTGCTGAAGCCCTACTGGATCCCCACAACACCCTGATCACGTCTTCTTAGACCCTACTGAAACTCCACGTCACTCTGTTCACGTCCTCTGAAGCCCTATTGAAATTCGTCGCCACCCTTATCACGTCTTCTGAAGTCCTGTGTACTGAATCCCCACTTCATACTGATCACGTCGTCTGAAGCCCTAGTAACTTTGGATCACTCTGATCACGTCTTCTGAAGCCCTGTGTACTTAATCCCCACATCATTCTGATCACGTCCTCTGAAGCCCTACTGAGTTCGCACGCCACCCTGACCACGTCTTCTGAAGCCCTACTGAGACCACACATCACCCTGATCACGTCTTCTGAAGCCCTACTAAAACTTAACGTCACTCTGATCACGTCTTCTGAAGCCCTAGTAAATTTGGATCACTCTGATCACGTCTTCTGAAGCCCTGTGTACTTAATCCCCACATCACCCTGATCACGTCCTCTGAAACCCTACTGGATCCCCACGCCGCCCTTATCCCGTCTTCTGAAGCCCTGTGTACTGAGTCCCCATGTCATCCTGATCACGTCTTCTGAGGCCCTACTAAAATTCCACGTCACTCTGACCACGTCTTCAGAAGCTCTATTGAATTTCGTCGACGCCCTGGTCACGTCTTCTGAAGCCCTACTTAATCCCCACGTCATCCTGGCCACGTCTTCTGAGGCCCTACTAAAATTCCACGTCACTCTGACCACGTCTTCAGAAGCTCTATTGAATTTCGTCGACGCCCTGATCACGTCTTCTGAAGCCCTACATAATCCCCACGTCATCCTGGTCAATCTTTGAAGCCCTACTGAATCCCCACGGCACTCTGATCACGTCTTCTGAAGCCCTTCTGAATCCCCACGCCACCCTGATCACGTCTTCTGAAGCCCTACTGAGTTCGCACGCCACCCTGATCACGTCTTCTGAAGCAATACTGAATTCCCACAGCACCCTGAATACGTCTGCTGAAGCCCTACTGGATCCCCACAACACCCTGATCACGTCTTCTTAGACCCTACTGAAACTCCACGTCACTCTAATCACGTCCTCTGAAGCCCTATTGAATTTCGACGACGCCATGATCACGTCTTCTGAAGCCCTACTGAGTTCGCACGCCATCTTGAACACGTCTTCTGAAGCCCTACTGGATTCCCACAGCACCCTGAACACGTCTGTTGAAGCCCTACTGAATCCCCACGCCACCCTTATCACGTCTTCTGAAGCCCTGTCTACTGAATCCCCACTTCATACTGATCACATCGTCTGAAGCCCTAGTAAATTTGGATCACTCTGATCACGTCTTCTTAAGCCCTGTGTACTTAATCCCCACATCACACTGATCACGTCCTCTGAAACCCTACTGGATCCCCACGCCGCCCTTATCCCGACTTCTGAAGCCCTGTGTACTGAGTCCCCACGTCATCCTGATCACGTCTTCTGAGGCCCTACTGAAATTCCACGTCACTCTGACCACGTCTTCAGAAGCTCTATTGAATTTCGTCGACGCCCTGATCACGTCTTCTGAAGCCCTACTTAATCCCCACGTCATCCTTGTCACGTCTTTTGAAGCCCTACTGAATCCCCACGGCACTCTGATCACGTCTTCTGAAGCCCTTCTGAATCCCCACGCCACTCTGATCACGTCTTCTGAAGCCCTGTGTACTTAATCCCCACATCATTCTGATCACGTCCTCTGAAGCCCTACTGAATCCCCACGCCACCCTTATCACGTCTTCTGAAGCCCTGTGTACTGAATCCCCACTTCATACTGATCACGTCTTCTGAAGCCCTAGTAAATTTGGATCACTCTGATCACGTCTTTTGAAGCCCTGTGTACTTAATCCCCACGTCATCCTGATCACGTCTTCTGAGGCCCTACTGAAATTCCAAGTCACTCTGACCACGTTTTCTGAAGATCTATTGTATTTCGACGTCGCCCTGATCACGTCTTCTGAAGCCCTACTTAATCCCCACGTCATCCTGGTCACGTCTTTGAAGCCCTACTGAATCCCCACGCCACCCTTATCACGTCTACTGGAGCCCTATGTACTGAATCCCCACATTCTTCTGCTCAGGTCTTTTGAAGCCCTACTGAGTTCGCACGCCACCCTGAACACGTCTTCTGAAGCCCTACTAGATTCCCACAGCACCCTGAACACGTCTGTTAAAGCCCTACTGAATCCCCACGTCATCCTGATCACGTCTTCTGAGGCCCTACTAAAATTCCACGTCACTCTGACCACGTCTTCAGAAGCTCTATTGAATTTCGTCGACGCCCTGGTCACGTCTTCTGAAGCCCTACTGAATCCCCACGGCACTCTGATCACGTCTTCTGAAGCCCTTCTGAATCCTCACGCCACCCTGATCACGTCTTCTGAAGCCCTACTGAGTTCGCACGCCACCCTGATCACGTCTTCTGAAGCCCTACTGAATTCCCACAGCACCCTGATTACGTCTGCTGAAGCCCTACTGGATCCCCACAACACCCTGATCACGTCTTCTGAAGCCCTACTGGATTCCCACAGCACCCTAAATACGTCTGCTGAAGCCCTAGTAAATTTGGATCACTCTGATCACGTCTTCTGAAGCCCTGTGTACTTAATCCCCACGTCATCCTGATCACGTCTTCTTAGACCCTACTGAAACTCCACGTCACTCTGATCACGTCCTCTGAAGCCCTATTGAATTTCGACGACGCCATGATCACGTCTTCTGGAGTCGCACGCCACCCTGATCACTTCTTCTGAAGCCCTACTAAATTACCACAGCACCCTGAATACGTCTGCTGAAGCCCTACTGGATCCCCACAACACCATGATCACGTCTTCTAAGGCCCTACTGAAACTCCACGTCACTTTGATCACGTCCTCTGAAGCCCTATTTAATTTCGACGACGCCATGATCACGTCTTCTGAAGCCCTACTGAATTCCCACAGCACCCTGAACACGTCTGTTGGAGCCCTACTAAATCCCCACGCCACCCTTATCACGTCTTCTGAAGCCCTAAGTACTGAATCCCCACGTCATACTGATCACGTCTTCTGAAGCCCTACTGAGACCCCACATCATCCTGATCACGTCTTCTGAAGCCCTACTAAAATTCTACGTCACTCTGATCACGTCTTCTGAAGCTCTGTGTACTTAATCCCCACATCACCCTGATCACGTCCTCTGAAGCCCTACTGAATCCCCACGCCACCCTTATCACGTCTACAGGAGCCCTGTGTACTGAATCCCCACGTCATACAGATCACGTCTTCTGAAGCCCTACTGAGTTCGCACGCCACCCTGAACACGTCTTCTGAAGGCCTACTGGATGCCCAGAGCACCCTGAACACGTCTGTTAAAGCCCTACTAAATCCCCACGCCACCCTTACCACGTCTTCTGAAGCCCTGTGTACTGAATCCCCACGTCATACTGATCACGTCTTCTGAAGCCCTACTGAGTTCGCACGCCACCCTGATCACGTCTTCTGAAGCCCTAGTAAATTTGGATCACTCTGATCACATCTTCTGAAGCCCTGTGTACTTAATCCCCACATCACCCTGATCACGTCCTCTGAAGCCCTTCTGAATCCCCACGCCACCCTGATCACGTCTTCTGAAGCCCTACTGAGTTCGCACGCCACCCTGATCACGTCTTCTGAAGCCCTACTAAATTCCCACAGCACACTGAATACGTGTGCTGAAGCCCTACTGGATCCCCACAACACCCTGATCACGTCTTCTTAGACCCTACTGAAACTCCACGTCACTCTGATCACGTCCTCTGAAGCCCTATTGAATTTCGACGCCACCCTTTATCACGTCTTCTGAAGCCCTGTGTACTGAATCCCCACTTCATACTGATCACGTCGTCTGAAGCCCTAGTAAATTTGGATCACTCTGATAACGTCTTCTGAAGCCCTGTGTACTTAATCCCCACATCATTCTGATCACGTCCTCTGAAGCCCTACTGAGTTCGCACGCCACCCTGACCACGTCTTCTGAAGCCCTACTGAGACCACACATCACCCTGATCACGTCTTCTGAAGCCCTACTAAAACTTAACGTCACTCTGATCACGTCTTCTGAAGCCCTAGTAAATTTGGATCACTCTGATCACGTCTTCTGAAGCCCTGTGTACTTAATCCCCACATCACCCTGATCACGTCCTCTGAAACCCTACTGGATCCCCACGCCGCCCTTATCCCGTCTTCTGAAGCCCTGTGTACTGAGTCCCCATGTCATCCTGATCACGTCTTCTGAGGCCCTACTAAAATTCCACGTCACTCTGACCACGTCTTCAGAAGCTCTATTGAATTTCGTCGACGCCCTGGTCACGTCTTCTGAAGCCCTACTTAATCCCCACGTCATCCTGGCCACGTCTTTTGAAGCCCTACTAAAACTTCACGTCACTCTGATCACGTCTTCTGAAGCCCTAGTAAATTTGGATCACTCTGATCACGTCTTCTGAAGCCCTGTGTACTTAATCCCCACATCACCCTGATCACGTCCTCTGAAACCCTACTGGATCCCCACGCCGCCCTTATCCCGTCTTCTGAAGCCCTGTGTACTGAGTCCCCATGTCATCCTGATCACGTCTTCTGAGGCCCTACTAAAATTCCACGTCACTCTGACCACGTCTTCAGAAGCTCTATTGAATTTCGTCGACGCCCTGGTCACGTCTTCTGAAGCCCTACTTAATCCCCACGTCATCCTGGCCACGTCTTTTGAAGCCCTACTGAATCCCCACGGCACTCTGATTACGTCTGCTGAAGCCCTACTGGATCCCCACTACACCCTGATCACGTCTTCTGAAGCCCTACTGGATTCCCACAGCACCCTGAATACGTCTGCTGAAGCCCTAGTAAATTTGGATCACTCTGATAACGTCTTCTGAAGCCCTGTGTACTTAATCCCCACGTCATCCTGATCACGTCTTCTGAGGCCCTACTGAAATTCCACGTCACTCTGACCACGTCTTCTGGATTTCTATTGAATTTCGACGACGCCCTGATCACATCTTCTGAAGCCCTACTTAATCCCCACGTCATCCTGGTCACGTCTTTTGAAGCCCTACTGAATCCCCACGGCACTCTGATCACGTCTGCTGAAGCCCTACTGGATCCCCACAACACCCTGATCACGTCTTCTGAAGCCCTACTAGATTCCCACAGCACCCTGAATACGTCTGCTGAAGCCCTAGTAAATTTGGATCACTCTGATCACGTCTTCTGAAGCCCTACTGAGTTCGCACGCCACCCTGATCACGTCTGCTGAAGCCCTACTGGATCCCCACAACACCCTGATCACGTCTTCTAAGGCCCTACTGTAACTTCACGTCACTTTGATCACGTCCTCTGAAGCCCAATTGAATTTCGTCGACGCCATGATCACGTCTTCTGAAGCCCTACTGAGTTCGCACGCCGTCCCGAACACGTCTTCTGAAGCCCTACTGGATTTCCACAGCACCCTGAACACGTCTGTTGGAGCCCTACTGGATCCCCACGCCACCCTTATCACGTCTTCTGAAGCCCTACTTAATCCCCACGTCATCCTGGTCACGTCTTTTGAAGCCCTACTGAATCCCCACGGCACTCTGATCACGTCTTCTGAATCCCCACGCCACCCTGATCACGTCTTCTGAAGCCCTACTGAGTTCGCACGCCACCCTGATCACGTCTTCTGAGGCCCTGCGTACTGAATCCCCATTTCATACTGATCACGTCTTCTGAAGCCCTACTGAATTCCCACAGCACCCTGAATACGTCTGCTAAAGCCGTACTGGATCCCCACAACACCCTGATCACGTCTTCTGAAGCCCTACTGAATTCCCACAGCAGCCTGAATACGTCTGCTGAAGCCCTACTGAATCCCCACGCCACCCTTATCACGTCTTCTGAAGCCCTGTGTACTGAATCCCCACTTCATACTGATCACGTCTTCTGAAGCCCTACTGAATTCCCACAGCACCCTGATCACGTCTGCTGAAGCCCTACTGGATCCCCACAACACCCTGATCACGTCTTCCAAGGCCCTACTGAAACTCCAAGTCACTTTGATCACGTCCTCTGAAGCCCTATTGAATTTCGACGACGCCATGATCACGTCTTCTGAAGCCCTACTGAGTTCGCACGCCGTCCTGAACACGTCTTCTGAAGCCCTACTGGATTTCCACAGCACCCTGAACACGTCTGTTGGAGCCCTACTGAATCCCCACGCCACCCTTATCACGTCTTCTGAAGCCCTACTTAATCCCCACGTCATCCTGGTCACGTCTTTTGAAGCCCTACTGAATCCCCACGGCACTCTGATCACGTCTTCTGAAGCCCTTCTGAATCCCCACGCCACCCTGATCACGTCTTCTGAAGCCCTACTGAGTTCGCACGCCACCCTGATCACGTCTCCTGAAGCCCTACTGAATTCCCACAGCACCCTGGATACGTCTGCTGAAGCCCTACTGGATCCCCACAACACCCTGATCACGTCTTCTGAAGCCCTACTGAATTCCCACAGCAGCCTGAATACGTCTGCTGGAGCCCTACTGAATCCCCACGCCACCCTTATCACATCTTCTGAAGCCCTGTGTACTGAATCCCCACTTCATACTGATCACGTCTTCTGAAGCCCTAGTAAATTTGGATCACTCTGATCACGTCTTCTGAAGCCCTGTGTACTTAATCCCCACATCACCCTGATCACGTCCTCTGAAACCCTACTGGATCCCCACGCCGCCCTTATCCCGTCTTCTGAAGCCCTGTGTACTGAGTCCCCACGTCATCCTGATCACGTCTTCTGAGGCCCTACTGAAATTCCACGTCACTCTGACCACGTCTTCAGAAGCTCTATTGAATTTCGTCGACGCCCTGATCACGTCTTCTGAAGCCCTTCTTAATCCCCACGTCATCCTGGTCACGTATTTTGAAGCCCTACTGAATCCCCACGGCACTCTGATCACGTCTTCTGAAGCCCTACTGGATCCCCACAACACCCTGATCACGTCTTCTGAAGCCCTACTAGATTCCCACAGCAGCCTGAATACGTCTGCTGAAGCCCTAGTAAATTTGGATCACTCTGATCACGTCTTCCGAAGCCCTACTGAGTTCGCACGCCATCCTGAACACGTCTTCTGAAGCCCTACTAGATTCCCACAGCACCCTGAACACGTCTGTTGAAGCCCTACTGAATCCCCACGCCACCCTTATCACGTCTTCCGAAGCCCTGTGTACTGAATCCCCACTTCACACTGATCACTTCGTCTGAAGCCCTAGTAAATTTGGATCACTCTAATCACGTCTTCTGAAGCCCTGTGTACTTAATCCCCACATCATACTGATCACGTCTTCTGAAGCCCTAGTAAATTTGGATCACTCTGATCACGTCTTCTGTAGCCCTGTGTACTTAATCCCTACGTCATCCTGATCACGTCTTCTGAGACCCTACTGAAATTCCAAGTCACTCTGACCACGTCTTCAGAAGCTCTATTGAATTTCCACGACGCCCTGGTCACGTCTTTTGAAGCCCTACTGAATCCCCACGCCACCCTTATCACGCCTACTGGAGCCCTATGTACTGAATCCCCACAACATACTGATCACGTCTTCTGAAGCCCTACTGAGTTCGCACGCCACCCTGAACACGTCTTCTGAAGCCCTACTGGATTCCCACAGCACCCTGAACACGTCTGTTAAAGCCCTACTGAATCCCCACGCGACCCTTATCACGTCTTCTGAAGCCCTGTGTACTGAATCCCCACGTCGTACTGATCATGTCTTCTGAAGCCCTACTGAGTTCGCAGGCCACCCTGACCACGTCTTCTGAAGCCCTACCGGGACCACACATCACCCTGATCACGTCTTCTGAAGCCCTACTAAAACTTCACGTCACTCTGATCACGTCTTCTGAAGCCCTAGTAAATTTGGATCACTCTGATCACGTCTTCTGAAGCCCTGTGTACTTAATCCCCACATCACCCTGATCACGTCCTCTGAAACCCTACTGGATCCCCACGCCGCCCTTATCCCGTCTTCTGAAGCCCTGTGTACTGAGTCCCCACGTCATCCTGATCACGTCTTCTGAGGCCCTACTAAAATTCCACGTCACTCTGACCACGTCTTCAGAAGCTCTATTGAATTTCGTCGACGCCCTGGTCACGTCTTCTGAAGCCCTACTTGATCCCCACGCCGTCCTGAACACGTCTTCTGGAGCCCTACTGGATTTCCACAGCACCCTGAACACGTCTGTTGGAGCCCTACTGAATCCCCACGCCACCCTTATCACGTCTTCTGAAGCCCTACTTAATCCCCACGTCGTCCTGGTCACGTCTTCTGAAGCCCTACTGAATTCCCACAGCACCCTGATCACGTCTTCTGAAGCCCTACTGAATTCCCACAGCACCCTGATCACGTCTTCTGAAGCCCTACTGAATTCCACAGCAGCATGAATACGTCTGCTGAAGCCCTACTGAATCCCCACGCCACCCTTATCACGTCTTCTGAAGCCCTGTGTACTGAATCCCCACTTCATACTGATCACGTCTTCTGAAGCCCTGTGTACTTAATCCCCACATCACCCTGATCACGTCCTCTGAAACCCTACTGGATCCCCACGCCGCCCTTATCCCGTCTTCTGAAGCCCTGTGTACTGAGCCCCACGTCATCCTGATCACGTCTTCTGAGGCCCTACTGAAATTCCACGTCACTCTGACCACGTCTTCAGAAGCTCTATTGAATTTCGTCGACGCCCTGATCACGTCTTCTGAAGCCCTACTTAATCCCCACGTCATCCTGGTCACGTCTTTTGAAGCCCTATTGAATCCCCACGGCACTCTGATCACGTCTTCTGAAGCCCTACTGGATCCCCACAACACCCTGATCACGTCTTCTGAAGCCCTACCAGATTCCCACAGCACCCTGAATACGTCTGCTGAAGCCCTAGTAAATTTGGATCACTCTGATCACGTCTTCTGAAGCCCTACTGAGTTCGCACGCCACCCTGATCACGTCTGCTGAAGCCCTACTGGATCCCCACAACACCCTGATCACGTCTGTTGAAGCCCTACTGAATCCCCACGCCCCCTTATCACGTCTTCCGAAGCCCTGTGTACTGAATCCCCACTTCATACTGATCACGTCGTCTGAAGCCCTAGTAAATTTGGATCACTCTGATCACGTCTTCTGAAGACCTGTGTACTTAATCCCCACATCATTCTGATCACGTCTTCTGAAGCCCTACTTAATCCCTACGTCATCCTGGTCACGTCTTTTGAAGCCCTGTGTACTGAATCCCCACTTCATACTGATCACGTCTTCTGAAGCCCTAGTAAATTTGGATCACTCTGCTGCCGTCTGCTGTGGCCCTGTGTACTTACTCCCTACGTCATCCTGATCACGTCTTCTGAGGCCCTACTGAAATTCCAAGTCACTCTGACCACGTCTTCTGAAGCTCTATTGAATTTCGACGACGCCCTGATCACGTCTTCTGAAGCCCTACTTAATCCCTACGTCATCCTGGTCACGTCTTTTGAAGCCCTACTGAATCCCCACGCCACCCTTATCACGCCTACTGGAGCCCTATGCACTGAATCCTCACGTCATACTGATCACGTCTTCTGAAGCCCTACTGAGTTCGCACGCCACCCTGAACACGTCTTCTGAAGCCCTACTGGATTCCCACAGCACCCTGAACACGTCTGTTAAAGCCCTACTGAATCCCCACGCCACCCTTATCACGTCTTCTGAAGCCCTGTGTACTGAATCCCCACGTCGTACTGATCACGTCTTCTGAAGCCCTACTGAGTTCGCACGCCACCCTGACCACGTCTTCTGAAGCCCTACCGGGACCACACATCATCCTGATCACGTCTTCTGAAGCCCTACTAAAACTTCACGTCACTCTGATCACGTCTTCTGAAGCCCTAGTAAATTTGGATCACTCTGATCACGTCTTCTGAAGCCCTGTGTACTTAATCCCCACATCACCCTGATCACGTCCTCTGAAACCCTACTGGATCCCCACGCCGCCCTTATCCCGTCTTCTGAAGCCCTGTGTACTGAGTCTCCACGTCATCCTGATCACGTCTTCTGAGGCCCTACTAAAATTCCACGTCACTCTGACCACGTCTTCAGAAGCTCTATTGAATTTCGTCGACGCCCTGATCACGTCTTCTGAAGCCCTACTTAATCCCCACGCCGTCCTGAACACGTCTTCTGAAGCCCTACTGGATTTCCACAGCACCCTGAACACGTCTGTTGGAGCCCTACTGAATCCCCACGCCACCCTAATCACGTGTTCTGAAGCCCTACTTAATCCCCACGTCATCCTGGTCACGTCTTTTGAAGCCCTACTGAATTCCAACAGCACCCTCAATACGTCTGCTGATGCCCTACTGGATCCCCACAACACCCTGATCACGTCTTCTGAAGCCCTACTGAATTCCCACAGCAGCCTCAATACGTCTGCTGGAGCCCTACTGAATCCCCACGCCACCCTTATCACGTCTTCTGAAGCCCTGTGTACTGAATCCCCACTTCATACTGATCACGTCTTCTGAAGCCCTAGTAAATTTGGATCACTCTGATCACGTCTTCTGAAGCCCTGTGTACTTAATCCCCACATCACCCTGATCACGTCCTCTGAAACCCTACTGGATCCCCACGCCGCCCTTATCCCGTCTTCTGAAGCCCTGTGTACTGAGTCCCCACGTCATCCTGATCACGTCTTCTGAGGCCCTACTGAAATTCCACGTCACTCTGACCACGTCTTCAGAAGCTCTATTGAATTTCGTCGACGCCCTGATCACGTCTTCTGAAGCCCTACTTTATCCCCACGTCATCCTGTTCACGTCTTTTGAAGCCCTACTGAATCCCCACGGCACTCTGATCACGTCCTCTGAAGCCCTATTGAATTTCGACGACGCCATGATCACGTCTTCTGAAGCCCTACTGAGTTCGCACGCCATCTTGAACACGTCTTCTGAAGCCCTACTGGATTCAAACAGCACCCTGAACACGTCTGTTGAAGCCCTACTGAATCCCCACGCCACCCTTATCACGTCTTCCGAAGCCCTGTGTACTGAATCCCCACTTCATACTGATCACGTCGTCTGAAGCCCTAGTAAATTTGGATCACTCTGATCACGTCTTCTGAAGCCCTGTGTACTTAATCCCCACATCATTCTGATCACGTCCTCTGAAGCCCTACTGAATCCCCACGCCACCCTTATCACGTCTTCTGAAGCCCTGTGTACTGAATCCCCACTTCATACTGATCACGTCTCCTGAAGCCCTAGTAAATTTGGATCACTCTGATCACGTCTTCTGAAGCCCTGTGTACTTAATCCCTACGTCATCCTGATCACGTCTTCTGAGGCCCTACTGAAATTCCAAGTCACTCTGACCACGTCTTCTGAAGCTCTATTGAATTTCGACGACGCCCTGATCACGTCTTCTGAAGCCCTACTTAATCCCCACGTCATCCTGGTCACGTCTTTCGAAGCCCTACTGAATCCCCACGCCACCCTTATCACGCCTACTGGAGCCCTATGTACTGAATCCCCACGTCATACTGATCACGTCTTCTGAAGCCCTACTGAGTTCGCACGCCACCCTGAACACGTCTTCTGAAGCCCTACTGGATTCCCACAGCACCCTGAACACGTCTGTTAAAGCCCTACTGAATCCCCACGCCACCCTTATCACGTCTTCTGAAGCCCTACTGGGACCACACATCACCCTGATCACGTCTTCTGAAGCCCTACTAAAACTTCACGTCACTCTGATCACGTCTTCTGAAGCCCTAGTAAATTTGGATCACTCTGATCACGTCTTCTGAAGCCCTACTGAGTTCGCACGCCACCCTGAACACGTCTTCTGAAGCCCTACTGGATTCCCACAGCACCCTGAACACGTCTATTAAAGCCCTACTGAATCCCCACGCCACCCTTATCACGTCTTCTGAAGCCCTACTGGGACCACACATCACCCTGATCACGTCCTCTGAAACCCTACTGAATCCCGACGCCACCCTTATCACGTCTTCTGAAGCCCTGTGTACTGAATCCCCACTTCATACTGATCACGTCTTCTGAAGCCCTACTGAATTCCCACAGCACCCTGATCACGTCTGCTGAAGCCCTACTGGATCCCCACAACACCCTGATCACGTCTTCTAAGGCCCTACTGAAACTCCACGTCACTTTGATCACGTCCTCTGAAGTCCTATTGAATTTCGAGGACGCCATGATCACGTTTTCTGAAGCCCTACTGAGTTCGCACGCCGTCCTGAACACGTCTTCTGAAGCCCTACTGGATTTCCACAGCACCCTGAACACGTCTGTTGGAGCCCTACTGAATCCCCACGCCACCCTTATCACGTCTTCTGAAGCCCTACTTAATCCCCACGTCGTCCTGGTCACGTCTTTGAAATCCTACTGAATCCCCACGGCACTCTGATCACGTCTTCTGAAGCCCTTCTGAATCCCCCACGCCACCCTGATCAGGTCTTCTGACGCCCTCCTGAGTTCGCACGCCCCCCTGATCACGTCTTCTGAAGCCCTACTGAATTCCCACAGCAGCCTGAATACGTCTGCTGGAGCCCTACTGAATCCCCACGCCACCCTTATCACATCTTCTGAAGCCCTGTGTACTGAATCCCCACTTCATACTGATCACGTCTTCTGAAGCCCTAGTAAATTTGGATCACTCTGATCACGTCTTCTGAAGCCCTGTGTACTTAAACCCCACATCACCCTGATCACGTCCTCTGAAACCCTACTGGATCCCCACGCCGCCCTTATCCCGTCTTCTGAAGCCCTGTGTACTGAGTCCCCACGTCATCCTGATCACGTCTTCTGAGGCCCTACTGAAATTCCCACGTCACTCTGACCACGTCTTCAGAAGCTCTATTGAATTTCGTCGACGCCCTGATCACGTCTTCTGAAGCCCTTCTGAATCCCCACGCCACCCTGATCACGTCTTCTGAAGCCCTACTGAGTTCGCACGCCACCCTGATCACCTCTTCTGAAGCCCTACTGAATTCCTCCACAGCAGCCTGAATACGTCTGCTGGAGCCCTACTGAATCCCCACGCCACCCTTATCACATCTTCTGAAGCTCTGTGTACTGAAGCCCCACTTCATACTGATCACGTCTTCTGAAGCCCTAGTAAATTTGGATCACTCTGATCACGTCTTCTGAAGCCCTGTGTACTTAAACCCCACATCACCCTGATCACGTCCTCTGAAACCCTACTGGATCCCCACGCCGCCCTTATCCCGTCTTCTGAAGCCCTGTGTACTGAGTCCCCACGTCATCCTGATCACGTCTTCTGAGGCCCTACTGAAATCTCCACGTCACTCTGACCACGTCTTCAGAAGCTCTATTGAATTTCGTCGACGCCCTGATCACGTCTTCTGAAGCCCTACTTTATCCCCACGTCATCCTGTTCACGTCTTTTGAAGCCCTACTGAATCCCCACGGCACTCTGATCACGTCCTCTGAAGCCCTATTGAATTTCGACGACGCCATGATCACGTCTTCTGAAGCCCTACTGAGTTCGCACGCCATCTTGAACACGTCTTCTGAAGCCCTACTGGATTCAAACAGCACCCTGAACACGTCTGTTGAAGCCCTACTGAATCCCCACGCCACCCTTATCACGTCTCTCCGGAGCCCTGTGTACTGAATCCCCACTTCATACTGATCACGTCGTCTGAAGCCCTAGTAAATTTGGATCACTCTGATCACGTCTTCTGAAGCCCTGTGTACTTAATCCCCACATCATTCTGATCACGTCCTCTGAAGCCCTACTGAATCCCCACGCCACCCTTATCACGTCTTCTGAAGCCCTGTGTACTGAATCCCCACTTCATACTGATCACGTCTCCTGAAGCCCTAGTAAATTTGGATCACTCTGATCACGTCTTCTGAAGCCCTGTGTACTTAATCCCTACGTCATCCTGATCACGTCTTCTGAGGCCCTACTGAAATTCCAAGTCACTCTGACCACGTCTTCTGAAGCTCTATTGAATTTCGACGACGCCCTGATCACGTCTTCTGAAGCCCTACTTAATCCCCACGTCATCCTGGTCACGTCTTTCGAAGCCCTACTGAATCCCCACGCCACCCTTATCACGCCTACTGGAGCCCTGTGTACTGAGTCTCCACGTCATCCTGATCACGTCTTCTGAGGCCCTACTAAAATTCCACGTCACTCTGACCACGTCTTCAGAAGCTCTATTGAATTTCGTCGACGCCCTGATCACGTCTTCTGAAGCCCTACTTAATCCCCACGCCGTCCTGAACACGTCTTCTGAAGCCCTACTAGATTTCCACAGCACCCTGAACACGTCTGTTGGAGCCCTACTGAATCCCCACGCCACCCTTATCACGTCTTCTGAAGCCCTACTTAATCCCCACGTCATCCTGGTCACGTCTTTTGAAGCCCTACTGAATTCCAACAGCACCCTCAATACGTCTGCTGAAGTCCTACTGGATCCCCACAACACCCTGATCACGTCTTCTGAAGCCCTACTGAATTCCCACAGCAGCCTGAATACGTCTGCTGGAGCCCTACTGAATCCCCACGCCACCCTTATCACGTCTTCTGAAGCCCTGTGTACTGAATCCCCACTTCATACTGATCACGTCTTCTGAAGCCCTAGTAAATTTGGATCACTCTGATCACGTCTTCTGAGGCCCTGTGTACTTAATCCCCACATCACCCTGATCACGTCCTCTGAAACCCTACTGGATCCCCACGCCGCCCTTATCCCGTCTTCTGAAGCCCTGTGTACTGAGTCCCCACCTCATCCTGATCACGTCTTCTGGAGGCCCTACTGAAATTCCACGTCACTCTGACCACGTCTTCAGAAGCTCTATTGAATTTCGTCGACGCCCTGATCACGTCTTCTGAAGCCCTACTTTATCCCCACGTCATCCTGTTCACGTCTTTGAAGCCCTACTGAATCCCCACGGCACTCTGATCACGTCCTCTGAAGCCCTATTGAATTTCGACGACGCCATGATCACGTCTTCTGAAGCCCTACTGAGTTCGCACGCCATCTTGAACACGTCTTCTGAAGCCCTACTGGATTCAAACAGCACCCTGAACACGTCTGTTGAAGCCCTACTGAATCCCCACGCCACCCTTATCACGTCTTCCGAAGCCCTGTGTACTGAATCCCCACTTCATACTGATCACGTCGTCTGAAGCCCTAGTAAATTTGGATCACTCTGATCACGTCTTCTGAAGCCCTGTGTACTTAATCCCCACATCATTCTGATCACGTCCTCTGAAGCCCTACTGAATCCCCACGCCACCCTTATCACGTCTTCTGAAGCCCTGTGTACTGAATCCCCACTTCATACTGATCACGTCTCCTGAAGCCCTAGTAAATTTGGATCACTCTGATCACGTCTTCTGAAGCCCTGTGTACTTAATCCCTACGTCATCCTGATCACGTCTTCTGAGGCCCTACTGAAATTCCAAGTCACTCTGACCACGTCTTCTGAAGCTCTATTGAATTTCGACGACGCCCTGATCACGTCTTCTGAAGCCCTACTTAATCCCTACGTCATCCTGGTCACGTCTTTTGAAGCCCTACTGAATCCCCACGCCACCCTTATCACGCCTACTGGAGCCCTATGCACTGAATCCTCACGTCATACTGATCACGTCTTCTGAAGCCCTACTGAATTCCCACAGCACCCTGATCGCGTCTGCTGAAGCCCTACTGGATCCCCACAACACCCTGAACACGTCTGTTAAAGCCCTACTGAATCCCCACGCCACCCTTTATCACGTCTTCTGAAGCCCTACTGGGACCACACATCACCCTGATCACGTCTTCTGAAGCCCTACTAAAACTTCACGTCACTCTGATCACGTCTTCTGAAGCCCTAGTAAATTTGGATCACTCTGATCACGTCTTCTGAAGCCCTACTGAGTTCGCACGCCACCCTGAACACGTCTTCTGAAGCCCTACTGGATTCCCACAGCACCCTGAACACGTCTATTAAAGCCCTACTGAATCCCCACGCCACCCTTATCACGTCTTCTGAAGCCCTACTGGGACCACACATCACCCTGATCACGTCCTCTGAAACCCTACTGGATCCCCACGCCGCCCTTATCACGTCTTCTGAAGCCCTGCGTACTGAATCCCCACTTCATACTGATCACGTCTTCTGAAGCCCTACTGAATTCCCACAGCACCCTGATCACGTCTGCTGAAGCCCTACTGGATCCCCACAACACCCTGATCACGTCTTCTAAGGCCCTACTGAAACTCCACGTCACTTTGATCACGTCCTCTGAAGTCCTATTGAATTTCGAGGACGCCATGATCACGTTTTCTGAAGCCCTACTGAGTTCGCACGCCGTCCTGAACACGTCTTCTGAAGCCCTACTGGATTTCCACAGCACCCTGAACACGTCTGTTGGAGCCCTACTGAATCCCCACGCCACCCTTATCACGTCTTCTGAAGCCCTACTTAATCCCCACGTCATCCTGGTCACGTCTTTTGAAATCCTACTGAATCCCCACGGCACTCTGATCACGTCTTCTGAAGCCCTTCTGAATCCCCACGCCACCCTGATCACGTCTTCTGAAGCCCTACTGAGTTCGCACGCCCCCCTGATCACGTCTTCTGAAGCCCTACTGAATTCCCACAGCAGCCTGAATACGTCTGCTGGAGCCCTACTGAATCCCCACGCCACCCTTATCACATCTTCTGAAGCCCTGTGTACTGAAGCCCCACTTCATACTGATCACGTCTTCTGAAGCCCTAGTAAATTTGGATCACTCTGATCACGTCTTCTGAAGCCCTGTGTACTTAAACCCCACATCACCCTGATCACGTCCTCTGAAACCCTACTGGATCCCCACGCCGCCCTTATCCCGTCTTCTGAAGCCCTGTGTACTGAGTCCCCACGTCATCCTGATCACGTCTTCTGAGGCCCTACTGAAATTCCACGTCACTCTGACCACGTCTTCAGAAGCTCTATTGAATTTCGTCGACGCCCTGATCACGTCTTCTGAAGCCCTTCTGAATCCCCACGCCACCCTGATCACGTCTTCTGAAGCCCTACTGAGTTCGCACGCCACCCTGATCACGTCTTCTGAAGCCCTACTGAATTCCCACAGCAGCCTGAATACGTCTGCTGGAGCCCTACTGAATCCCCACGCCACCCTTATCACATCTTCTGAAGCTCTGTGTACTGAAGCCCCACTTCATACTGATCACGTCTTCTGAAGCCCTAGTAAATTTGGATCACTCTGATCACGTCTTCTGAAGCCCTGTGTACTTAAACCCCACATCACCCTGATCACGTCCTCTGAAACCCTACTGGATCCCCACGCCGCCCTTATCCCGTCTTCTGAAGCCCTGTGTACTGAGTTCCCACGTCATCCTGATCACGTCTTCTGAGGCCCTACTGAAATCTCCACGTCACTCTGACCACGTCTTCAGAAGCTCTATTGAATATCGACGACGCCCTGATCACGTCTTCTGAAGCCCTACTGGATCCCCACGCCACTCTGATCACGTCCTCTGAAGCCCTTCTGAATCCCCACGCCACCCTGATCACGTCTGCTGAAGCCCTATTGAATTTCGACGACGCCATGATCACGTCTTCTGAAGCCCTACTGAGTTCGCACGCCGTCCTGAACACGTCTTCTGAAGCCCTACTGGATTTCCACAGCACCCTGAACACGTCTGTTGGAGCCCTACTGAATCCCCACGCCACCCTTATCACGTCTTCCGAAGCCCTGTGTACTGAATCCCCACTTCATACTGATCACGTCGTCTGAAGCCCTAGTAAATTTGGATCACTCTGATCACGTCTTCTGAAGACCTGTGTACTTAATCCCCACATCATTCTGATCACGTCTTCTGAAGCCCTACTTAATCCCCACGCCACCCTTATCACGTCTTCTGAAGCCCTGTGTACTGAATCCCCACTTCATACTGATCACGTCTCCTGAAGCCCTAGTAAATTTGGATCACTCTGATCACGTCTTCTGAAGCCCTGTGTACTTAATCCCTACGTCATCCTGATCACGTCTTCTGAGGCCCTACTGAAATTCCAAGTCACTCTGACCACGTCTTCTGAAGCTCTATTGAATTTCGACGACGCCCTGATCACGTCTTCTGAAGCCCTACTTAATCCTTACGTCATCCTGGTCACGTCTTTTGAAGCCCTACTGAATCCCCACGCCACCCTTATCACGCCTACTGGAGCCCTATGCACTGAATCCTCACGTCATACTGATCACGTCTTCTGAAGCCCTACTGAGTTCGCACGCCACCCTGAACACGTCTTCTGAAGCCCTACTGGATTCCCACAGCACCCTGAACACGTCTGTTAAAGCCCTACTGAATCCCCACGCCACCCTTATCACGTCTTCTGAAGCCCTACTGGGACCACACATCACCCTGATCACGTCTTCTGAAGCCCTACTAAAACTTCACGTCACTCTGATCACGTCTTCTGAAGCCCTAGTAAATTTGGATCACTCTGATCACGTCTTCTGAAGCCCTACTGAGTTCGCACGCCACCCTGAACACGTCTTCTGAAGCCCTACTGGATTCCCACAGCACCCTGAACACGTCTATTAAAGCCCTACTGAATCCCCACGCCACCCCTATCACGTCTCTCTGAAGCCCTACTGGGACCACACATCACCCTGATCACGTCCTCTGAAGCCCTACTGAATCCCCACGCCACCCTTATCACGTCTTCTGAAGCCCTGTGTACTGAATCCCCACTTCATACTGATCACGTCTTCTGAAGCCCTACTGAATTCCCACAGCACCCTGATCGCGTCTGCTGAAGCCCTACTGGATCCCCACAACACCCTGATCACGTCTTCTAAGGCCCTACTGAAACTCCAAGTCACTTTGATCACGTCCTCTGAAGCCCTATTGAATTTCGACGACGCCATGATCACGTCTTCTGAAGCCCTACTGAGTTCGCACGCCGTCCTGAACACGTCTTCTGAAGCCCTACTGGATTTCCACAGCACCCTGAACACGTCTGTTGGAGCCCTACTGAATCCCCACGCCACCCTTATCACGTCTTCTGAAGCCCTACTTAATCCCCACGTCATCCTGGTCACGTCTTTTGAAATCCTACTGAATCCCCACGGCACTCTGATCACGTCTTCTGAAGCCCTTCTGAATCCCCACGCCACCCTGATCACGTCTTCTGAAGCCCTACTGAGTTCGCACGCCACCCTGATCACGTCTTCTGAAGCCCTACTGAATTCCCACAGCAGCCTGAATACGTCTGCTGGAGCCCTACTGAATCCCCACGCCACCCTTATCACATCTTCTGAAGCCCTGTGTACTGAATCCCCACTTCATACTGATCACGTCTTCTGAAGCCCTAGTAAATTTGGATCACTCTGATCACGTCTTCTGAAGCCCTGTGTACTTAAACCCCACATCACCCTGATCACGTCCTCTGAAACCCTACTGGATCCCCACGCCGCCCTTATCCCGTCTTCTGAAGCCCTGTGTACTGAGTCCCCACGTCATCCTGATCACGTCTTCTGAGGCCCTACTGAAATTCCACGTCACTCTGACCACGTCTTCAGAAGCTCTATTGAATTTCGTCGACGCCCTGATCACGTCTTCTGAAGCCCTACTAGATTCCCACAGCAGCCTGAATACGTCTGCTGAAGCCCTACTGAATCCCCACGCCACCCTTATCACGCCTACTGGAGCCCTATGTACTGAATCCCCACGTCATACTGATCACGTCTTCTGAAGCCCTACTGAGTTCGCACGCCACCCTGAACACGTCTTCTGAAGCCCTACTGGATTCCCACAGCACCCTGAACACGTCTGTTAAAGCCCTACTGAATCCCCACGCCACCCTTATCACGTCTTCTGAAGCCCTACTGGGACCACACTTTGACTTACTTGACTTAATCGGTTGGCTTTCGCCTGACGCGGTCATTCCGCATCTTCACCGAGGTGTGCCGTCCTAGTAGTCAGCCGTGTCCATTTTTCACGGTCTTCAGCCACAATTTGAACACATTCCATCCAGCTGTCACTATTCCATTTCCTGCGAAACGAAACATCGCGCCTGAACTGTCTTTCGATGCCGAGTGACTTTAAATCCTCTTTAACCACATCCGTCCAGAACTTTCGCCTACGCCCAGGTGGCCGTTTCCAGACAGGATTTGGAAGCATTTTTAAAGCGTGTTGTACGAGACGATCCGGCGTTCTTCTTAGTATATGCCCGAGCAGTCGAAGTCGACTTTCCATTGCTGCTTGAGATGGCGTTAGGAGATGCTGGCACCTCCCTCGTGTCAAGCGTTGATGTACTGCGTCGATTTCCTTGTAAAGGTGTTCGTTATGGCATACACGCGGCCAGAAATATCCAAGCAAACGCCTAAAAAGCTTCCTCTCGGTGCAATCCAACCTTTCCATCTGCGTTTTCGGTGCTGCCCACGTCTCCGATCCGTACATCATGATAGGGCGAATAGCGGATAGGTAGACGCGCAACTTGACTTCCTTCGCGATGGTGGTAGACCACAAACACTTGGTTAGAGAATTGAATGCAGACGTAGCTTTCGCACATCGTTGTCGAATATCCGCTGCATAACTACCATCGTTCTTCAGCAAACAGCCCAAATAACAGAAATCGTCCACCAGTTCGATACGTTGTCCGTCCACACAAACTCCAGTTGAAGGCCTCTGAGAGACCCACATCTGCTTGCATTTGTCGGGACGAAGACGAAGTCCATAGGCTGCGGCATACTTCGAAACGAGGTTCACAATCCTTTGCAGTTTGCGTTGTTTTCAGCGAATAACACAATGTCGTCGGCGTACTCCAGGTCGACAAGAGAGCGTCCTGATGGTGTTAGATCACATCCGCAGGAAACTGTTCTGCAACTCTACGCATGATGTCATCAACGGCGAAGTTGAAAAGAAAAGGTCCTGCAACGGCTCCTTGCCTTACTCCTGTTTTCACCTCGAAAGCTGACGTAAATCCGACAGGTGTACGAACTGCTGCTGTTGTTCCTTTTGTTCATGTCCTCGATTAACCGAACATACTTTTCCGGGACTCCATCTGCTCGCAGAGCATTGAGCAATCGATCACGATGAAGGAGAGTCGAACGCGGCTTCAAAGTCCAAAAAAGCAAGCTGTAATGGCTTCGAAAACCGCTGCCACGATTCAATTACTCTTCTCGACGAACACTTGGTCGATGGCCGATCTTCCAGGTCGAAAACCGGCTTGCTCATCTCTGGTCGTTCCTTCACGATGTTTGATAAGTCGCTCGAGAATGATACGTTCTAAAACCTTGTACATGACAACGAAGTAGAGAGATTCCTCTGTAGTTCTTAGGATCCGTGACGGATAGCTTCTTGTGAAGAGGTACGATGATCGCATGTCTCCACGAATCGGGTATCCTTTCGGCTCATCCATATGGCACGGATGGTGTTGGTCATTTCACGAATCCCAGACGGAGGAAGAGCTTTCAGCATTTCAGCAGTGATGTTGTCATCTCCACCTGCCTTTCCATTCTTCATTTTCCGGACACAATCCAAAAACTTCAGACTCAGTCGGCGGTTCCTCACTGACATCGTAATGTGCTCTCTGAACATGCGGGAGCTCAGGTACTGATGGCGCTGGACGATTCAGTAGTGAACTGAAGTAATCCTTCCATATTGGCAGCGTCGCATCACCAACTGCAACTCCATTGGTGAGTGTTCAAGACAGGAGAACATCTCTTCATCTTCCCGCTATACTGTCGCAGCAACGTGTAGGCTTTCTTCGGATTCTTCTCCTCCCAAGCCTTCTCGAACTCCTTAGCTCTACACGTCCACTCTCGTTCGCGGTCACTTTGAAGCTGCCGACGCAACTTCCTCGTCAGACGCTTCTCCTCCACGAAGTTTCCTGCAGTTCGGAGAGCACATAATCTGTTGTAGGTAGATGTTGTTTCTTCTGAGACGTAGGCGAACTTCTTCTTAGGCTGTACAACCGGGAGTGCCTCTTTCGAAGCGTCCTGGATGCACTTGACAAAAGAATCCGCGTCATAAAGTTTCTTCTTAGTCCGTACTCCGATGTGAATAGAAACGCGTTGTCGGAAATTCCTTCTGCACTCTTCATCTCTGAGACTTGTCATGTCAATCCTCTGGAGAGGCTGAGCCCTCGCTTCCTCTTATTAATCCTCGCAGTGAAGTTCAACAGAACAGGACGGTGATCCGAATCGAATGCGACATCCCACACAGCTCTAGATCTTCGAATGTCCGATACTGGAATATTCCTCGTCAGGACATAGTCAAGCTGTAGTTTCAAAGTTGTCATCTTCCGCTTCCGCTGCTCTTCTGGAGATAGCCGGGTTGGCCCCTGCCACGTAAGCTGATGGCGGCGATGATTCCTCTTGAATGTCGATGCAATAATCAGACCACTGCGTTCACAAAAGTCGACAAGGCGGTAGCCATTGGTCCGATGTTTGCTCCACTGGGTAGAACCATTTACCGAGTACTTCGGATTCCTGATCAAGTCCCATCTTCGCATTTGCGTCAATCCCGACAACAGCATGTTGACAAGGTATCCTGGCCAGCAACGTATTGGAGGTTCCTCATAAAACGCATCCTTCAAATTGTCTTCGGCGGTTTCAGTGGGCGCATGAGCACTCACTATCCACAGATTGAATCCTCTGTGATCCCGCAGTCGTACGAATGCATTCCGACATGACGTTGAGCCGAACTCCCTTGACCATACCATTGAAATCCTTCCCTTACAGCTATTGCACAGCCTCCCACTCTCCTATCGTCAGCGTTACCGCAGTAGATGGTGTACTCTCCGACGCTGATGACGGGTCTATCCTTGAGGCGGGTTTCCTGCAAAGCAGCAAACGGTGCATGGAAATAGCTCAGAAGTCTGGATAGCGCAGTTTTTTGGATATCACTCGACAGCGATCGACAGTTCAGGGTGGCGAAATTGTGGCTTGTGGCCAAAGACTCCATGACTCCCTAGGTACGGATCCTAAGGTGTTATGGACCAGAGGCCTTAGTGTGCCGGACGGCGACACCTTTATGCAATGTGCGGGATACTTTCGCGATATAGTTGTGCACGCTATATCGCTCAAATCACGTCACCCTGATCACGTCTTCTGAAGCCCTACTAAAACTTCACGTCACTCTGATCACGTTTTCTGAAGCCCTAGTAAATTTGGATCACTCTGATCACGTCTTCTGAAGCCCTACTGAGTTCGCACGCCACCCTGAACACGTCTTCTGAAGCCCTACTGGATTCCCACAGCACCCTGAACACGTCTATTAAAGCCCTACTGAATCCCCACGCCACCCTGATCACGTCTTCTGAAGCCCTACTGGGAATTTCCACATCACCCTGATCACGTCCTCTGAAACCCTACTGGATCCCCACGTCGCCCTTATCACGTCTTCTGAAGCCCTGCGTACTGAATCCCCACTTCACTGATCACGTCTTCTGAAGCCCTACTGAATTCCCACAGCACCCTGATCACGTCTGCTGAAGCCCTACTGGATCCCCACAACACCCTGATCACGTCTTCTAAGGCCCTACTGAAACTCCAAGTCACTTTGATCACGTCTTCTGAAGCCCTACTGAGTTCGCACGCCGTCCTGAACACGTCTTCTGAAGCCCTACTGAGTTCGCACGCCGTCCTGAACACGTCTTCTGGAGCCCTACTGGATTTCCACAGCACCCTGAACACGTCTGTTGGAGCCCTACTGAATCCCCACGCCACCCTTATCACGTCTTCTGAAGCCCTACTGAAATTCCACGTCGTCCTGGTCACGTCTTCTGAAATCCTACTGAATCCCCACGTCACTCTGATCACGTCTTCTGAAGCCCTGTGTACTTAATCCCCACGTCATCCTGATCACGTCTTCTGAAGCCCTACTGAGTTCGCACGCCACCCTGATCACGTCTTCTGAAGCCCTACTGAATTCCACAGCAGCATGAATACGTCTGCTGAAGCCCTACTGAATCCCCACGCCACCCTTATCACGTCTTCTGAAGCCCTACTGAATCCTCACGTCATACTGATCACGTCTTCTGAAGCCCTACTGAATTTGGATCACTCTGATCACGTCTTCTGAAGCCCTACTTAAACCCCACATCACCCTGATCACGTCTTCTGAAACCCTACTGAATTTCCACGTCACCCTGATCCCGTCTTCTGAAGCCCTACTGAGTCCCCACGTCATCCTGATCACGTCTTCTGAGGCCCTACTGAAATTCCACGTCACTCTGACCACGTCTTCTGAAGTCCTACTGAATTTCGTCGACACCCTTATCACGTCTTCTGAAGCCCTACTTAATCCCCACGTCGTCCTGGTCACGTCTTCTGAAGCCCTACTGAATTCCCACAGCACCCTGATCACGTCTTCTGAAGCCCTACTGAATTCCCACAGCACCCTGATCACGTCTGCTGAAGCCCTACTGAATTCCACAGCAGCATGAATACGTCTGCTGAAGCCCTACTGAATCCCCACGCCACCCTTATCACGTCTTCTGAAGCCCTACTGAATTTCCACTTCATACTGATCACGTCTTCTAAAGTCCTACTGAATTCCTCTCACCCTGATCACGTCTTCTGAAGACCTGTGTACTTAATCCCCACATCATTCTGATCACGTCTTCTGAAGCCCTACTTAATCCCGTCATCCTGATCACGTCTTCTGAAGCCCTACTGAATTTCCACGTCACCCTGATCACGTCTGCTGAAGCCCTAACTGAATCCTCACGTCATACTGATCACGTCTTCTGAAGCCCTACTGAGTTCGCACGTCACCCTGATCACGTCTTCTGAAGCCCTACTGGATTTCCCACGTCATACCCTGATTACGTCTGTTAAAGCCCTACTGAATTTCCACGTCACCCTGATCACGTCTTCTGAAGCCCTACTGAATCCCCACGTCATACTGATCACGTCTTCTGAAGCCCTACTGAGTTCGCACGTCACCCTGACCACGTCTTCTGAAGCCCTACCGGGATTTCCACACATCATCCTGATCACGTCTTCTGAAGCCCTACTTAATCCCCACGTCACCCTGATCACGTCTTCTGAAACCCTACTGGATCCCCACGCCGCCCTGATCACGTCTTCTGAAGCCCTACTGAGTTTCCACGTCATCCTGATCACGTCTTCTGAAGCCCTACTGAATTTCCACGTCACCCTGATCACGTCTTCTGAAGCCCTACTGAATTTCCACGTCACCCTGATCACGTCTTCTGAAGCCCTACTGAATTTCCACGTCACCCTGATCACGTCTTCTAAAGCCCTACTGAATTTCACGTCACCCTGATCACGTCTTCTGAAGCCCTACTGAATTCCCACGTCACCCTGATCACGTCTTCTGAAGCCCTACTGAATTCCCACAGTCACCCTGATTACGTCTGCTGAAGCCCTACTGAATCCCCACGTCACCCTGATCACGTCTTCTGAAGCCCTACTGAATTTCCACGTCACCCTGATCACGTCTGCTGAAGCCCTACTGAATTTCCACGTCACCCTGATTACGTCTTCTGAAGCCCTGTGTACTTAATCCCCACGTCGCCCTGATCGCGTCTTCTGAAGCCCTACTGAATTTCCACGTCACCCTGATCACGTCTGCTGAAGCCCTACTAAGTTCCCAAGTCATTTTGACCACGTCTTCTAAAGTCCTACTGACTTTCCACGTCACCCTGATCACGTCTGCCAAAGCCCTACTGAATCCTCACGTCATACTGATCACGTCTTCTGAAGTCCTACTGAATTTCCACGTCACCCTGATCACGTCTGCTAAAGCCCTACTGGATCCCCACAAGTCACCCTGATCACGTCTGTTAAAGCCCTACTGAATTTCCACGTCACCCTGATCACGTCTTCTGAAGCCCTGTGTACTGAATCCACTTCATACTGATCACGTCTTCTGAAGCCCTACTGAATTTCCACGTCACCCTGATCACGTCTTCTGAAGCCCTGTGTACTTAAACCCCACGTCACCCTGATCACGTCTTCTGAAGCCCTACTGAATCCCCACGTCACCCTGATCCCGTCTTCTGAAGCCCTGTGTACTGAGTCCCCACGTCATCCTGATCACGTCTTCTGAAGCCCTACTGAAATTCCACGTCACTCTGACCACGTCTTCTGAAGCTCTACTGAATTTCCACGTCACCCTGATCACGTCTTCTGAAGCCCTACTGAATCCCCACGTCATCCTGATCACGTCTTCTAAAGTCCTACTGAATTTCCACGTCACCCTGATCACGTCTTCTGAAGCCCTACTGAATTTCCACGTCACCCTGATCACGTCTTCTGAAGCCCTACTAAGTTCCCACGTCACCCTGATCACGTCTTCTGAAGCCCTACTGAATTTCCACGTCACCCTGATCACGTCTTCTAAAGCCCTACTGAATTTCCACGTCATATTGATCACGTCTTCTGAAGCCCTACTAAATTTCCAGTCACCCTGACCACGTCTTCTGGAGTCCTACTGAATTTCCACGTCACCCTGATCACGTCCTCTGAAGCCCTACTAAATTTCCACGTCTCCCTGATCACGTCCTCTGAAGCCCTACTGAATTTCCACGTCACCCTGGGTACGTCTTCTAAACTCCTAGTGAATTTCCACGTTACCCTGATCATGCCTTCTGGAGCCCTACTGAATTTCCACGTCACCCTGATCACGTCCTCTGAAGCCCTACTAAGTTTCCTCGTCGCCCTGATCGCGTCTTCTGAAGCCCTACTGAATTTCCACGCCACCCTGATTACGTCTTCTAAAGCCCTACTAAGTTTCCTCGTCGCCCTGATCGCGTCTTCTGAAGCCCTACTGAATTTCCACGCCACCCTGATTACGTCTTCTAAACTTCTACTGAATTTCCACGTCACCCTGATCATGCCTTCTGGAGCCCTACTGAATTTCCACGTCACCCTGATCACGTCTTCTAAGGCTCTACTAAATTTCAGTGTCACATTGATTACGTCTTCTGAAGCCCTACTGAATTTCCACGTCACCCTGATCATGCCTTCTGGAGCCCTACTAAATTTCCACGTCACCCTGATCACGTCCTCTGAAGCCCTACTGAATTTCCACGTCACCCTGATCGCGTCTTCTGAAGCCCTGTGTACTGAGTCCCCACGTCATCCTGATCACGTCTTCTGAAGCCCTACTGAATTTCCACGTCACCCTGACCACGTCTTCTGAAGTCCTACTGAATTTCCACGTCACCCTGATCACGTCTTCTGAAGCCCTACTAAATTTCCACGTCATCCTGATTACGTCTTCTGAAGCCCTACTGAATTTCCACGTCACCCTGATCACGTCCTCTGAAGCTCTACTGAATTTCCACAATACCCTGATCACGTCTTCTGAAGCCCTACTCAATTTCGACGGCACCCTGGTCACGTCTTTCGAAGCTCTACTAAATTTCCACTGCACCCTGATCACGTCTTCTGAAGTCCTACTGATTTCCGCGTCATACTGATCACGTCTTCTGAAGCCCTACTGAATTTCCACGTCACCCTGATCACGTCTTCTGAAGCCCTACTGAATTTCCACGTCACCCTGATCACGTCTTCTGAAGCCCTACTGAATTTCCACGTCATCCTGATCACGTCTTCTGAAGCCCTACTGAATTTCCACGTCACCCTGATCACGTCTTCTGAAGCCCTACTGAATTTCCACGTCATATTGATCACGTCTTCTGAAGCCCTACTGAATTTCCACGTCACCCTGATCACGTCTTCTGAAGCCCTACTGAATTTCCACGTCACCCTGATCACGTCTTCTGAAGCCCTACTGAATTTCCACGTCACCTGATCACGTCTTCTGAAGCCCTACTGAATTTCCACGTCACCCTGATCACGTCTTCTGAAGCCCTACTGAATTTCCACGTCACCCTGACCACGTCTTCTGAAGTCCTACTGAATTTCCACGTCACCCAAATCACGTCTTCTGAAGCCCTACTGAATTTCCACGTCACCCTGATCACGTCTTCTGAAGCCCTACTGAATTTCCACGTCACCCTGATCACGTCTTCTGAAGCCCTACTGAATTTCCACGTCACCCTGATCACGTCTTCTGAAGCCCTACTGAATTTCCACGTCACCCTGACCACGTCTTCTGAAGCCCTACTGAATTTCCACGTCACCCTGATCACGTCTTCTGAAGCCCTACTGAATTTCCACGTCACCCTGATCACGTCTTCTGAAGTCCTACTGAATTTTCACGTCACCCTGATTACGTCTTCTGAAGCCCTACTGAAGTTTCACGTCACCCTGACCACGTCTTTTGAAGCCCCACCCGATTTCCACGTTATCCTGATCATGCCTTCTGGAGCCCTACTAAATTTTCACGTCACCCTGATCACGTCTGCTAAAGCCCTACTAAGTTCCCAAGTCATATTGACCACGTCTTCTGAAGTCCTACTGAATTTCCACGTCACCCTGATCACGTCTTCCAAAGCCCTACTAAATTTCAGTGTCACATTGATTACGTCTTCTGAAGCCCTACTGAATTTCCACGTCACCCTGATCACGTCCTCTGAAGCCCTACCAAGTTTCCACGTCGCCCTGATTGCGTCTTCTGAAGCCTTACTGAATTTCCTCGTTACATTTACCGCGACTTCTAAAGTCCTACTGAATTTCCACGCCACCCTGATCACGTCCTCTGAAGCCCTACTAAGTTTCCACGTCGCCCTGATCGCGTCTTCTGAAGCCCTACTGAATTTCCACGTCACCCTGATTACGTCTTCTAAACTCCTACTGAATTTCCACGTTACCCTGATCATGCCTTCTAAAGTCCTACTGAATTTCCTCGTCACATTTACCGCGCCTTCTAAAGTCCTTCTGAATTTACACGTCGCCCTGATCGCGTCTTCTAAAGCCCTACTGAATTTCCACGTCACCCTGATTACGTCTTCTAAACTCCTAGTAAATTTCCACGTTACCCTGATCATGCTTTCTGGAGCCCTACTGATTTTTCACGTCACCCTGATCACGTCTTCTAAAGCCCTACTAAATTTCCACGTCACCCTGATCATGCCTTCTGGAGCCATACTGATATTCCACGTCACCTTGATTACGTCTTCTAAAGTCCTACTGAATTTCCTTGTCACATTGACCACGTCTTCTAAAGTCCTTCTGAGTTTCCACGTCACCCTGATCACGTTTTCTAAAGCCCTACTAAATTTCCACGTCACCCTGATCACGTCTTCTGAAGCCCTACTGAATTTCCACGTCACCCTGATCACGTCTTCTGAAGCCCTACTGAATTTCCACGTCACCCTGATCACGTCTTCTGAAGTCCTACTGAATTTCCACATCACCCTGATCACGTCTTCTGAAGTCCTACTGAATTTCCACGTCACCCTGATCACGTTTTCTAAGGCCCCACTAAATTTCAATGTCACATTGATTACGTCCCCTGAAGCCCTACTAGGTTTCCACGTCGCCCTGATCGCGTCTTCTGGAGCCCTACTGAATATCCACTTCACCCTGATTACGTCTTCTAAACTCCTACTGAATTTCCACGTCACCCTGATCACGTCTTCTGAAGCCCTACTGGATTTTCACGTCACCCTGATCACGTCTTCTGAAGCCCTACTGAATTTCCACGTCGCCCTGATCACGTCTTCTGAAGCCCTACTGGATTTCCACGTCACCCTGATCACGTCTTTTGAAGCCCTACTGGATTTTCACGTCACCCTGATCACGTCTTCTGAAGCCCTACTGAATTTCCACGTCACCCTGATCGCGGCTTCTGAAGCCCTACTAAGTTCCCAAGTCATATTGACCACGTCTTCTGAAGCCCTACTAAATTTTCACGTCACTCTGAACACGTCTGCTAAAGCCCTACTAAGTTTCCAAGTCATATTGACCACGTCTTCTGAAGTCCTACTGAATTTCCACGTCACCCTGATCATGCTTTCTGGAGCCCTACTGAATTTTCACGTCACCCTGATCACGTCTGCTAAAGCCCTACTAAATTTCCACGTCACCCTGATCACGTCTGCTAAAGCCCTACTAAATTTCATTGTCACATTAAATACGTTTTCTGAAACCCTACTGAATTTCACGTCACCCTGATCATGCCTTCTGGAGCCCTACTGAATTTCCACGTCACCCTGATCACGTCTTCTAAAGCTCCACTAAATTTCAATGTCACATTGATTACGTCCTCTGAAGCCCTACTAAGTTTCCACGTCGCCCTGATCGCGTCTTCTGGAGCCCTACTGAATTTCCACTTCACCCTGATTACGTCTTCTAAACTCCTACTGAATTTCCACGTCGCCCTGATCGCGTCTTCTGGAGCCCTACTGAATTTCCACTTCACCCTGATTACGTCTTCTAAACTCCTACTGAATTTCCACGTCACCCTGATCATGCCTTCTTGAGCCCTACTGAATTTCCACGTCACCTTGATTACGTCTTCTAAAGTCCTTCTGAATTTCCACGTCACCCTGATCACGTCTGCTAAAGCCCTACTAAGTTTCCGAGTCATATTGACCACGTCTTCTAAAGCCCTACTGATTTTCCACGTCACCCTGATCACGTCCTCTGAAGCCCTACCAAGTTTCCACGTCGCCCTGATTGCGTCTTCTGAAGCCCTACTGAATTTCCTCGTCACATTTACCGCGACTTCTAAACTCCTACTGAATTTCCACGTCACCCTGATCATGCCTTCTGGAGCCATACTGATATTCCACGTCACCTTGATTACGTCTTCTAAAGTCCTACTGAATTTCCTCGTCACCCTGACCACGTCTTCTGAAGCTCCCCTCGATTTCCACGTCATCCTGATCACGTCCTCTGAAGCCCTACTAAGTTTCCACGTCGCCCTGATCGCGTCTTCTGAAGCCCTACTGAATTTCCACGTCACCCTGATCACGTCCTCTGAAGCCCTACTAAGTTTCCACGTCGCCCTGATCGCGTCTTCTGAAGCCCTACTGAATTTCCACGTCACCCTGATTACGTCTTCTAAACTCCTACTGAATTTCCACGTCACCCTGATTACGTCTTCTAGAGTCCTACTGAATTTCCACGTCTTCCTGATCACGTCCTCTGAAGCCCTACTAGTTTTCCACGTCACCCTGATCATGCCTTCTGAAGTCCTACTGAATTTCCACGTCACCCTGATCACGTCCTCTGAAGCCCTACTAAGTTTCCACGTCGCCCTGATCGCGTCTTCTGAAGCCCTACTGAATTTCCACGTCACCCTGATCACGTCTGCTAAAGCCCTACTAAGTTCCCAAGTCATATTGACCACGTCTTCTGAAGTCCTACTGAATTTCCACGTCACCCTGATCACGTCTGCTAAAGCCCTATTAAATTTCCAAGTCATATTGACCACGTCTTCTGAGGCCCCACTCGATTTCCACGTCATTCTGATCACGTCTGCTAAAGCCCTACTGAATTTCCACGTCACATTGATTCCGTCCTCTGAAGCCCTACTGATATTCCACGTCACCTTGATTACGTCTTCTGAAGCTCCCCTCGATTTTCCTCGTCACACTGACCACGTCTTCTGAAATCCTACTGAAATTCCACGTCACCCTGATCACGTCTTCTGAAGCTCCCCTCGATTTCCACGTCATCCTGACCACGTCTTCTGAAGCCCTACTGAATTTCCACGTCACCCTGATTACGTCTTCTAAACTCCTACTGAATTTCCACGTCACCCTGATCATGCCTTCTGGAGCCCTACTGATTTTTCACGTCACCCTGATCAAGTCTTCTGAAGCCCTACTAAATTTCCACGTCACTCTGAACACGTCTGCTAAAGCCCTACTAAATTTCCACGTCAACCTGATCACGTCTTCTGAAGCCCTACTGAATTTCCACGTCACCCTGATCACGTCTTCTGAAGTCCTACTGAATTTCCACGTCACCCGGATCACGTCTTCTGAAGCCCTACTAAGTTTCCACGTCGCCCTGATCATGCCTTCTGGAGCCCTACTGAATTTCCACGTCACCCTGATCACGTCTGCTAAAGCCCTACTAAGTTCCCAAGTCATATTGACCACGTCTTCTGAAGTCCTACTGAATTTCCACGTCACCCTGATCACGTCCTCTGAAGCCCTACTAAGTTTCCACGTCGCCCTGATCGCGTCTTCTGAAGCCCTACTGAATTTCCACGTCACCCTGATCATGCCTTCTGGAGCCCTACTGAATTTCCACGTCACCCTGATTACGTCTTCTGAAGCCCTACTGAAGTTTCACGTCACCCTGACCACGTCTTTTGAAGCCCCACTCGATTTCCACGTCATCCTGACCACGTCCTCTGAAGCCCTACTAAGTTTCCACGTCGCCCTGATCGCGTCTTCTGAAGCCCTACTGAATTTCCACGTCACCCTGATTACGTCTTCTAAACTCCTACTGAATTTCCACGTCACCCTGATCATGCCTTCTGGAGCCCTACTGAATTTCCACGTCACCTTGATTACGTCTTCTAAAGTCCTACTGAATTTCCTCGTCACCCTGATCATGCCTTCTGGAGCCCTACTGAATTTCCACGTCACCCTGATCACGTCTGCTAAAGCCCTACTAAATTTCCACGTCACCCTGATTACGTCTTCTAGAGTCCTACTGAATTTCCTCGTCACCCTGATCACGTCTGCAAAAGCCCCACTAAATTTCAATGTCACATTGATTACGTCTTCTGAAGTCCTGCTGAATTTCCACGTCACCCTGATCACGTCTGCTAAAGCCCTACTAAGTTCCCAAGTCATATTGACCACGTCTTCTGTCGTCCTACTGAATTTCCACGTCACCCTAATCATGCCTTCTGGAGCCCTACTGAATCTCCACGTCACCCTGATAACGTCCTCTGAAGCCCTACTAAGTTTCCTCGTCGCCCTGATCGCGTCTTCTAAAGCCCTACTAAATTTACAAGTCACCCTTATCACGTCTTCTGAAGCCCTACTGAATTTCCACGTCACCCTGATCACGTCTTTTGAAGCGCTACTAAATTTCCACGTCACCCTGATCACGTCTTTTGAAGCGCTACTGAATTTCCTCGTCACCGTGATCACGTCTTTTGAAGCCCTACTGAAT
Organism: Aplectana chamaeleonis; assembly: GCA_029168955.1. Taxonomy (NCBI): domain Eukaryota; kingdom Metazoa; phylum Nematoda; class Chromadorea; order Rhabditida; family Cosmocercidae; genus Aplectana; species Aplectana chamaeleonis. The sequence continues at coordinate 162,063 of JAPDOI010000598.1, forward strand.
CGCCACGTCCCCCTGCTCACGTCTCCTGAAGCCCTACTGAATTTCCACGTCACCCTGCTCACGTCTTCTGAAGCCCTACTGAATTTCCACGTCACCCTGATCACGTCTTTTGAAGCGCTACTGAATTTCCTCGTCACCCTGATCACGTCTTCTGAAGCCCTACTGAATTTCCACGTCACCCTGATCACGTCTTCTGAAGCCCTACTGAATTTCCACGTCACCCTGATCACGTCTTCTGAAGCCCTACTGAATTTCCACGTCACCCTGATCACGTCTTCTAAAGTCCTACTAAATTTCCACGTCACCCTGATCGCGTCTACTGGAGCCCTGCTGAATATCCCGTCACCCTGATTACGTCTTCTAAAGTCCTAGTGAATTTCCTCGTCACATTGACCACGTCTTCTGAAGTCCTACTGAATTTACACGTCACCCTGATCACGTCTTCTAAAGCCCTACTAAGTTCCCAAGTCATATTGACCACGTCTTCTGAAATCCTACTGAAATTCCACGTCACCCTGATCACGTCTTCTGAAGCCCTACTGAATTTCCACGCCACCCTGATTACGTCTTCTAAACTTCTACTGAATTTCCACGTCACCCTGATCATGCCTTCTGGAGCCCTACTGAATTTTCACGTCACCCTGATCACGTCTGCTAAAGCCCTACTAAGTTCCCAAGTCATATTGACCACGTCTTCTGAAATCCTACTGAAATTCCACGTCACCCTGATCACGTCTTCTAAAGCTCCACTAAATTTCAATGTCACCCTGATCACGTCCTCTGAAGCCCTACTAAGTTCCCAAGTCATATTGACCACGTCTTCTGAAGTCCTACTGAATTTACACGTCACCCTGATCACGTCTTCTAAAGCCCTACTGACTTTCCGCGTCGCCCTGATCACGTCTTCTGGAGCCCTACTGAATTTCCACTTTACCCTGATTACGTCTTCTGAAGTCCTACTGAATTTCCACGTCACCCTGATCACGTCTGCTAAAGCCCTACTAAGTTCCCAAGTCATATTGACCACGTCTTCTAAAGTCCTACTGAATTTCCACGTCACCCTGATCACGTCTGCTAAAGCCCTACTAAGTTTCCAAGTCATATTGACCACGTCTTCTGAAGTCCTACTGAATTTCCACGTCACCCTGATCACGTCTGCTAAAGCCCTACTAAGTTTCCAAGTCATATTGACCACGTCTTCTGAAGTCCTACTGAATTTCCACGTCACCCTGATCACGTCCTCTGAAGCCCTACTGATTTTCCACGTCACCCTGATTACGTCTTCTGAAGCCTCACTCGATTTCCACGTCACCCTGATCATGCCTTCTGCAGCCCTACTGAATTTTCACGTCACCCTGATTACGTCTTGCAAAGCCCTACTAAGTTCCCAAGTCATATTGACCACGTCTTCTGATGACCTACTGAATTTCCACGTCACCCTGATCACGTCTGCTAAAGCCCTACTAAGTTTCCAAGTCATAATGACCACGTCTTCTGAAGTCCTACTGAATTTCCACGTCACCCTGATCACGTCTTCTGAAGCCCTACTGAATTTCCACGTCACCCCGATCACGTCTTCTGAAGCCCTACTGAATTTCCACGTCAACCTGATCACGTCTTCTGAAGTCCTACTGAATTTCCACGTCACCCTGATCACGTCTTCTGAAGCCCTACTGAATTTCCACGTCACCCTGATCACGTCTTCTGAAGTCCTACTGAATTTCCACGTCACCCTGATCACGTCTTCTGAAGCTCCACTGAATTTCCACGTCACCCTGATTACGTCTTCTGAAGCCCTACTGAATTTCCACGTCACCCTGATTACGTCTTCTGAACTCCTAGTAAATTTCCACGTTACCCTGATCATGCTTTCTGGAGCCCTACTGAATTTCCTCGTCACACTGACCACGTCTTCTGAAGCCCTACTGAATTTCCACGTCACCCTGATTACGTCTTCTAAACTCCTACTGAATTTCCACGTCAGACTTACCGCGCCTTCTAAAGTCCTTCTGAAGTTACACGTCATCCTGATCACGTCTGCAAAAGCCCTACCAAGTTCCCAAGTCATATTGACCACGTCTTCTGAAGTCCTACTGAATTTCCACGTCACCCTGATCACGTTTTCTAAGGCCCCACTAAATTTCAATGTCACATTGATTACGTCCTCTGAAGCCCTACTGATATTCCACGTCACCTTGATTACGTCTTCTAAAGTCCTACTGAATTTCCTCGTCACACTGACCACGTCTTCTGAAGCCCTACTGAATTTCCACGTCACCCTGATCACGTCTTCTAAAGCCCTACTGAATTTACACGTCACCCTGATCACGTCTTCTAAAGCCCTACTAAGTTCCCAAGTCATATTGACCACGTCTTCTGAAGTCCTACTGAATTTACACGTCACCCTGATCACGTCTTCTAAAGCCCTACTAAGTTCCCAAGTCATATTGACCACGTCTTCTGAAATCCTACTAAATTTCCACGTCACCCTGATCACGTCTTCTAAACTCCTACTGAATTTCCACGTCACCCTGATCATGCCTTCTAAAGTCCTACTGAATTTCTACCTCACCCTGATCATGCCTTCTGAAGCCCTACTAAATTTCCACGTCACCCTGATCATGCCTTCTGGAGCCCTACTGAATTTCCACGTCATCCTGACCACGTCCTCTGAAGCCCTACTAAGTTTCCACGTTGCCCTGGTCGCGTCTTCTGAAGCCCTACTGAATTTCCACGTCACCCTGATCACGTCTTCTAAAGCCCTACTAAATTTCAGTGTCACATTGATTACGTCTTCTGAAGCCCTACTGAATTTCCACGTCACCCTGATCACGTCTGCTAAAGCCCTACTAAGTTCCCAAGTCATATTGACCACGTCTTCTGAAGTCCTACTGAATTTCCACGTCACCCTGATCACGTCTTCTAAAGCCCTACTAAATTTCAGTGTCACATTGATTACGTCTTCTGAAGCCCTACTGAAGTTTCACGTCACCCTGACCACGTCTTTTGAAGCCCCACTCGATTTCCACGTTATCCTGATCATGCCTTCTGGAGCCCTACTAAATTTTCACGTCACCCTGATCACGTCTTCTGAAGTCCTACTGAATTTCCACGTCACCCTGATCATGCCTTCTGGAGCCCTACTGAATTTTCACGTCACCCTGATCACGTCTGCTAAAGCCCTACTAAGTTCCCAAGTCATATTGACCACGTCTTCTAAAGTCCTACTGAATTTCCACGTCACCCTGATCACGTCTTCTAAAGCCCTACTAAATTCTAGTGTCACATTGATTACGTCTTCTGAAGCCCTACTGAATTTTCACGTTACCCTGATCACGTCTTCTAAAGCCCTACTAAATTTCCAAGTCATATTGACCACGTCTTCTGAAGCCCTACTGAATTTCCACGTCACCCTGATCACGTCTGCTAAAGCCCTACTAAGTTCCCAAGTCATATTGACCACGTCATCTGAAGTCCTACTAAATTTCCACGTCACCCTGATCACGTCCTCTGAAGCCCTACTGAATTTCCACGTCACCCTGGGTACGTCTTCTAAACTCCTAGTGAATTTCCACGTTACCCTGATCATGCCTTCTGGAGCCCTACTGAATTTCCACGTCACCCTGATCACGTCCTCTGAAGCCCTACTGAATTTCCACGTCACCCTGGGTACGTCTTCTAAACTCCTAGTGAATTTCCACGTTACCCTGATCATGCCTTCTGGAGCCCTACTGAATTTCCACGTCGCCCTGATTGCGTCTTCTGAAGCCTTACTGAATTTCCTCGTTACATTTACCGCGACTTCTAAAGTCCTACTGAATTTCCACGCCACCCTGATCACGTCCTCTGAAGCCCTACCAAGTTTCCACGTCGCCCTGATCGCGTCTTCTGAAGCCCTACTGAATTTCCACGTCACCCTGATCACGTCTGCTAAAGCCCTACTAAGTTCCCAAGTCATATTGACCACGTCTTCTGAAGTCCTACTGAATTTCCACGTCACCCATATCACGTCTGCTAAAGCCCTACTAAATTTCCACGTCACCCTGATTACGTCTTCTAGAGTCCTACTGAATTTCCTCGTCACCCTAATCATGCCTTCTGGAGCCCTACTGAATCTCCACGTCACCCTGATAACGTCCTCTGAAGCCCTACTAAGTTTCCTCGTCGCCCTGATCGCGTCTTCTGAAGCCCTACTGAATTTCCACGTCACCCTGATCATGCCTTCTGGAGCCCTACTGAATTTCCACGTCACCCTGATTACGTCTTCTAAAGTCCTACTGAATTTCCTCGTCACATTTACCGCGCCTTCTAAAGTCCTACTGAATTTCCACGTCACCCTGATCACGTCTGCTAAAGCCCTACTAAGTTTCCAAGTCATATTGACCACGTCTTCTGAAGTCCTACTGAATTTCCACGTCACCCTGATCACGTCTGCTAAAGCCCTACTGAATTTCCACGTCACCCTGATCACGTCTTCTGAAGCCCTACTGAATTTCCACGTCACCCTGATCACGTCTTCTGAAGCCCTACTGAATTTCCACGTCACCCTGATCACGTCCTCTGAAGCCCTACTAAGTTTCCACGTCGCCCTGATCGCGTCTTCTGAAGCCCTACTGAATTTCCACGTCACCCTGATTACGTCTTCTGAAGTCCTACTGAATTTCCACGTCACCCTGATCACGTCTGCTAAAGCCCTACTAAGTTCCCAAGTCATATTGACCACGTCTTCTGAAGTCCTACTAAATTTCCACGTCACCCTGATCACGTCCTCTGAAGCCCTACTAAGTTCCCAAGTCATATTGACCACGTCTTCTGAAGTCCTACTGAATTTACACGTCACCCTGATCACGTCTTCTAAAGCCCTACTAAGTTCCCAAGTCATATTGACCACGTCTTCTGAAATCCTACTGAAGTTTCACGTCACCCTGATCACGTCTTTTAAAGCCCCACCCGATTTCCACGTTATCCTGATCATGCCTTCTGGAGCCCCACTAAATTTTCACGTTACCCTGATCACGTCTTCTGAAGCCCTACTGAATTTCCACAAGTCATATTGACCACGTCTTCTGAAGCCTCACTCGATTTCCACGTCATCCTGATCACGTCTTCTGAAGCCCTACTAAGTTTCCACGTCGCCCTGATCGCGTCTTCTGAAGCCCTACTGAATTTCCACGTCACCCTGATCGCGTCTTCTGAAGCCCTACTGAATTTCCACGTCACCCTGATTACGTCTTCTAAACTCCTACTGAATTTCCACGTCACCCTGATCACGTCCTCTGAAGCCCTACTAAGTTTCCACGTCGCCCTGATCGCGTCTTCTGAAGCCCTACTGAATTTCCACGTCACCCTGATTACGTCTTCTAAACTCCTACTGAATTTCCACGTCACCCTGATCATGCCTTCTGGAGCCCTACTGAATTTCCACGTCACCCTGATTACGTCTTCTGAAGCCCTACTGATTTTCCACGTCACCCTGATTACGTCTTCTGAAGCCTCACTCGATTTCCACGTCACCCTGATCATGCCTTCTGCAGCCCTACTGAATTTTCACGTCACCCTGATTACGTCTTGCAAAGTCCTACTGAATTTCCTCGTCACATTTACCGCGCCTTCTAAAGTCCTACTGAATTTCCACGTCACCCTGATCACGTCTGCTAAAGCCCTACTAAGTTCCCAAGTCATATTGACCACGTCTTCTGAAGTCCTACTGAATTTCCACGTCACCCTGATCACGTCCTCTGAAGCCCTACTAAGTTTCCACGTCGCCCTGATCGCGTCTTCTGAAGCCCTACTGAATTTCCACGTCACCCTGATTACGTCTTCTGGAGCCCTACTGAATTTCCACGTCACCCTGATTACGTCTTCTGAAGTCCTACTGAATTTCCACGTCACCCTGATCACGTCTGCTAAAGCCCTACCAAGTTTCCAAGTCATATTGACCACGTCTTCTGAAGTCCTACTGAATTTCCACGTCACCCTGATCACGTCTTCTGAAGCCCTACTGAATTTCCACGTCACCCTGATTACGTCTTCTAAAGTCCTACTGAATTTCCACGTCACCCTGATCATGCCTTCTGGAGCCCTACTGAATTTTCACGTCGCCCTGATCGCGTCTTCTGAAGCCCTACTGAATTTCCACGTCACCCTGATTACGTCTTCTGAAGTCCTACTGAATTTCCACGTCACCCTGATCACGTCCTCTGAAGCCCTACTAAGTTTCCACGTCGCCCTGATCGCGTCTTCTGAAGCCCTACTGATTTTCCACGTCACCCTGATTACGTCTTCTTAAGTCCTACTGAATTTCCACGTCACCCTGATCACGTCTGCTAAAGCCCTACTAAGTTCCCAAGTCATATTGACCACGTCTTCTGAAGTCCTACTGAATTTCCACGTCACCCTGATCACGTCTGCTAAAGCCCTACTAAGTTCCCAAGTCATATTGACCACGTCTTCTGAAGTCCTACTGAATTTCCACGTCACCCTGATCACGTCTTCTAAAGCTCCACTAAATTTCAATGTCACATTGATTACGTCCTCTGAAGCCCTACTGATATTCCACGTCACCTTGATTACGTCTTCTAAAGTCCTACTGAATTTCCTCGTCACACTGACCACGTCTTCTGAAGCCCTACTGAATTTCCACGTCACCCTGATTACGTCTTCTAAACTCCTACTGAATTTCCACGTCACCCTGATCACGTCTGCTAAAGCCCTACTAAGTTCCCAAGTCATATTGACCACGTCTTCTGAAGTCCTACTGAATTTCCACGTCACCCTGATCACGTCTGCTAAAGCCCTACTAAGTTCCCAAGTCATATTGACCACGTCTTCTGAAGTCCTACTGAATTTCCACGTCACCCTGATCACGTCCTCTGAAGCCCTACTAAGTTTCCACGTCGCCCTGATCGCGTCTTCTGAAGCCCTACTGAATTTCCACGTCACCCTGATTACGTCTTCTAAACTTCTACTGAATCTCCACGTCACCCTGATCATGCCTTCTGGAGCCCTACTGAATTTCCACGTCACCCTGATTACGTCTTCTGAAGCCCTACTGAATTTCCACGTTACCCTGATTACGTCTTCTAAACTCCTACTGAATTTCACGTTGCCCTGATCATGCCTTCTGAAGCCCTACTGAATTTCCACGTCACCCTGATCACGTCCTCTGAAGCCCTACTAAGTTTCCTCGTCGCCCTGATCGCGTCTTCTGAAGCCCTACTGAATTTCCACGCCACCCTGATTACGTCTTCTAAACTTCTACTGAATTTCCACGTCACCCTGATCATGCCTTCTGGAGCCCTACTGAATTTTCACGTCACCCTGATCATGCCTTCTGAAGTCCTATTGAATTTCCACGTCACCCTGATCACGTCTTCTAAAGCCCTACTGAATTTCAGTGTCACATTGATTACGTCTTCTGAAGCCCTACTGAAATTTCACGTCACCCTGATCACGTCTGCTAAAGCCCTACTAAGTTCCCAAGTCATATTGACCACGTCATCTGAAGTCCTACTAAATTTCCACGTCTCCCTGATCACGTCCTCTGAAGCCCTACTGAATTTCCACGTCACCCTGGGTACGTCTTCTAAACTCCTAGTGAATTTCCACGTTACCCTGATCATGCCTTCTGAAGCCCTACTGAATTTCCACGTCACCCTGATCACGTCCTCTGAAGCCCTACTGAATTTCCACGTCACCCTGATCACGTCTTCTGAAGTCCTACTGAATTTCCACGTCACCCTGATCACGCCTTCTGAAGCCCTACTGAATTTCCACGTCACCCTGATCACGTCTTCTGAAGCCCTCCTGAATTTCCACGTCACCCTGATCACGTCTTCTGAAGCCCTACTGAATTTCCACGTCACCCTGATCACGTCTTCTGAAGCCCTACTGAAATTTCACGTCACCCTGATCACGTCTTCTAAAGCCCTACTGAATTTCCACGTCACCCTGATCACGTCCTCTGAAGCCCTACTGAATTTCCACGTCACCCTGGGTACGTCTTCTAAACTCCTAGTGAATTTCCACGTTACCCTGATCATGCCTTCTGGAGCCCTACTGAATTTCCACGTCACCCTGATTACGTCTTCTAAAGTCCTACTGAATTTCCACGTCACCCTGATCACGTCTTCTAAAGCTCCACTAAATTTCAATGTCACATTGATTACGTCTTCTGAAGCCCTACTGAGTTTCCACGTCACCCTGATCACGTCTTCTAAAGCCCTACTAGGTTTCCACGTCGCCCTGATCGCGTCCTCTGAAGCCCTACTGATTTTCCACGTCACCCTGGGTACGTCTTCTAAACTCCTAGTGAATTTCCACGTTACCCTGATCATGCCTTCTGGAGCCCTACTGAATTTCCACGTCACCCTGATCACGTCCTCTGAAGCCCTACTGAATTTTCACCTCACCCTGATCACGTCTTCTGAAGTCCTACTGAATTTCCACGTCGCCCTGATCGCGTCTTCTGAAGCCCTACTGAATTTCCACGTCACCCTGATTACGTCTTCTAAACTCGTACTGAATTTCCACGTCACCCTGATCATGCCTTCTGGAGCCCTACTGAATTTCCACGTCACCCTGATCACGTCTGCTAAAGCCCTACTAAGTTTCCAAGTCATATTGACCACGTCTTCTGAAGTCCTACTGAATTTCCACGTCACCCTGATCACGTCCTCTGAAGCCCTACTAAGTTTCCACGTCGCCCTGATCGCGTCTTCTGAAGCCCTACTGAATTTCCACGTCACCCTGATTACGTCTTCTAAACTCGTACTGAATTTCCACGTCACCCTGATCACGTCTGCTAGAGCCCTACTAAATTTCCACGTCACCCTGATTACGTCTTCTAGAGTCCTACTGAATTTCCTCGTCACCCTGACCGCGCCTTCTTAAGTTCTATTGAATTTCCACGTCACCCTGATCACGTCTGCTAAAGCCCTACTAAATTTCCACGTCACCCTGATTACGTCTTCTGAAGCCCTACTGAAATTTCACGTCACCCTGATCACGTCTTCTAAAGCCCTACTAAATTTCCAAGTCATATTGACCACGTCTTCTGAAGTCCTACTGAATTTCCACGTCACCCTGATCACGTCCTCTGAAGCCCTACTAAGTTTCCACGTCGCCCTGATCGCGTCTTCTGAAGCCCTACTGAATTTCCACGTCACCCTGATTACGTCTTCTAAAGTCCTACTGAATTTCCACGTCACCCTGATCGCGTCTTCTGAAGCCCTACTGAATTTCCACGTCACCCTGATTACGTCTTCTAAACTCGTACTGAATTTCCACGTCACCCTGATCACGTCTGCTAGAGCCCTACTAAATTTCCACGTCACCCTGATTACGTCTTCTAGAGTCCTACTGAATTTCCTCGTCACATTTACCGCGCCTTCTAAAGTTCTACTGAATTTTATACGTCACCCTGATCACGTCTGCTGAAGCCCTACCAAGTTTCCAAGTCATATTGGCCACGTCTTCTGAAGTCCTACTGAATTTCCACGTCACCCTGATCACGTCCTCTGAAGCCCTACTAAGTTTCCACGTCGCCCTGATCGCGTCTTCTGAAGCCCTACTGAATTTCCACGTCACCCTGATTACGTCTTCTAAACTCGTACTGAATTTCCACGTCACCCTGATCATGCCTTCTGGAGCCCTACTGAATTTCCACGTCACCCTGATCACGTCTTCTAAAGCCCTACTAAATTTCAGTGTCACATTGATTACGTCTTCTGAAGCCCTACTGAAATTTCACGTCACCCTGATCACGTCTTCTAAAGCCCTACTGAATTTCCACGTCACCCTGATTACGTCTTCTAAACTCCTACTGAATTTCCACGTCACCCTGATCATGCCTTCTGGAGCCCTACTGAATTTCCACGTCACCCTGATCACGTCTTCTGAAATCCTACTGAATTCCCACGTCACCCTGCTCATGTCTTCTGAAGCCCTACTGAGTTTTCCACGTCACTCTGATCACGTCTTTTGAAGCCCTACTGGATTTCCAGGACACCCTGCTCATGTCTTCTGAAGCCCTACTGAATTTTCCACGTCACCCTGCTCATGTCTTCTGAAGCCCTACTGAATTTCCACGTCACCCTGATCACGTCTTCTGAAATCCTACTGAATTCCCACGTCACCCTGCTCATGTCTTCTGAAGCCCTACTGAGTTTTCCACGTCACCCCGATCACGTCTTCTGAAGCCCTACTGAACTTCCACGTCACCCTGATCACGTCTTCTGAAGCCCTACTGAATTTCCACGTCACCCTGATCACGTCTTCTGAAGCCTTACTGAATTTCCACGTCACTCTTATCACGTCTTCTGAAGCCCTACTGAAGTTTCCACGTCACCCTGATCACGTCTTCTGAAGCCCTACTGAATTTCCACGTCACACTGATCACGTCTCCTGTAGCCCTACTGAATTTCCACGTCAACCTTATCACGTCTTCTAAAGCCCTACTGAATTTCCACGTCACTCTTCTCACGTCTTCTGAAGTCCTACTGAATTTACACGTCACCCTGATCACGTCTTCTAAAGCCCTACTAAGTTCCCAAGTCATATTGACCGCGCCTTCTAAAGCCCTACTAAATTTCCACGTCACCCTGATCACGTCTGCTAAAGCCCTACTAAGTTTCCAAGTCATATTGACCACGTCTTCTGAAATCCTACTGAAATTCCACGTCACCCTGATCACGTCTGCTAAAGCCCTACTTAGTTTCCAAGTCATATTGATCACGTCTTCTGAAGTCCTACTGACTTTCCGCGTCGCCCTGATTACGTCTTCTGAAGTCCTACTGAATTTCCACGTCACCCTGATCACGTCTTCTGAAACCCTACTGAATTTCACGTCACCCTGATCATGCCTTCTGGAGCCCTACTGAATTTCCACGTCACCCTGATCGCGTCTTCTGAAGCCCTACTGAATTTCCACGTCACCCTGATTACGTCTTCTAAACTCCTACTGATTTTCCACGTCACCCTGATCACGTCTTCTAAAGCCCCACTAAATTTCAATGTCACATTGATTACGTCTTCTGAAGTCCTACTGAATTTCCACGTCACCCTGATCACGTCTTCTAAAGCCCTACTAAGTTTCCAAGTCATATTGACCACGTCTTCTGAAGTCCTACTGAATTTCCACGTCACCATGATCACGTCCTCTGAAGCCCTACTAAGTTCCCAAGTCATTTTGACCACGTCTTCTAAAGTCCTACTGAATTTCCACGTCACCCGGATCACGCCCTCTGAAGCCCTACTAAGTTTCCACGTCACCCTGATCATGCCTTCTGAAGCCCTACTGAATTTCACGTCACCCTGATCATGCCTTCTGGAGCCCTACTGAATTTCCACGTCACCCTGATCGCGTCTTCTGAAGCCCTACTGAATTTCCACGTCACCCTGATCACGTCTGCTAAAGCCCTACTAAGTTTCCAAGTCATATTGACCACGTCTTCTGAAGTCCTACTGAATTTCCACGTCACCCTGATCACGTCTTCTGAAGCCCTACTGAATTTCCACGTCACCCTGATCGCGTCTTCTGAAGCCCTACTGAATTTCCACGTCACCCTGATTACGTCTTCTAAAGTCCTACTGAATTTCCACGTCACCCTGATCACGTCTGCTAAAGCCCTACTAAGTTCCCAAGTCATATTGACCACGTCTTCTGAAGTCCTACTGAATTTCCACGTCACCCTGATCACGTCTTCTAAAGCCCTACTAAATTTCCACGTCACCCTGATCACGTCTGCTAAAGCCCTACTAAATTTCACGTCACCCTGATCATGCCTTCTGGAGCCCTACTGAATTTCCACGTCACCCTGATCGCGTCTTCTGAAGCCCTACTGAATTTCCACGTCACCCTGATCACGTCTTCTGTAGCCCTACTAAATTCTCACGTCACCCTGATCACGTCATCTAGCCCTACTGAATTCCCACGACACCCTGTTCACGTCTTTTGGAGCCCTACCTAATTTCCACAACACCCTGTTCACGTCTTCTAAAGCCCTACTGAATTTCCACGTCACCCTGATCATGCCTTCTGAAGCCCTACTGAATTTCCACGTCACCCTGATCACGTCTGCTGAAGCCCTACCAAGTTTCCAAGTCATATTGGCCACGTCTTCTGAAGTCCTACTGAATTTCCACGTCACCCTGATCACGTCCTCTGAAGCCCTACTGAATTTCCACGTCGCCCTGATCGCGTCTTCTGAAGCCCTACTGAATTTCCACGTCACCCTGATCACGTCTGCTAGAGCCCTACTAAATTTCCACGTCACCCTGATCACGTCCTCTGAAGCCCTACTAAGTTTCCACGTCGCCCTGATCGCGTCTTCTGAAGCCCTACTGAATTTCCACATCTCCTGATCACGTCTTCTGAAGCCCTACTGAATTTCGACGGCACCCTGATCACGTCTTCTAAAGTCCTACTGAATTTCCACGCCACCCTGATCACGTCTGCTTAAGCCCTACTAAATTTCCAGGTCACCCTGATCACGTCTTCTGAAGTCCTACTAAATTTCCAGGTCACCCTCATCACGTCTTCTAAAGCCCTACTGAATTTCCACGTCACCCTGATCACGTCTTCTGAAGCCCTACTGAATTTCCACGTCACCCTGATCACGTCTTCTGAAGCCCTACTGAATTCCCACGACACCCTGTTCACGTCCTTTGGAGCCCTACCTAATTTCCACAACACCCTGTTCACGTCTTCTAAAGCCCTACTGAATTTCCACGTCACCCTTATCACGTCTTCTGAAGCCCTACTGAATTTCCACGTCACCCTGATCACGTCTTCTAAAGTCCTACTGAATTCCCACGTCACCCTTATCACGTCTTCTAGCCCTACTGAATTTCCAACGACACCCTGTTCACGTCTTCTGAAGCCCTACTGAATCCCCACGTGACCCTGATCACGTCTTCTGTAGCCCTACTGAATTTCCACGTCACTCTTCTCACGTCTTCTGAAGGACACCTGAATCCCCACGTGACAATGATCACGTCTTCTGTAGCCCTACCAAAATCCCATGACACCCTGATCACGTCTCCTGTAGCCCTACTGAATTTCCACGTCACCCTTATCACGTCTTCTGAAGCCCTACTGAATTTCCACGTCACTCTTCTCACGTCTTCTGAAGCCCTACTGAATTTCCACGTCACCCTGATCACGTCTTCTGAAGCCTTACTGAATTTCCACGTCACCCGATCACGTCTTCTGAAGTCCTACTGAATTTCCACGTCACCCTGTTCACGTCTTCTGAAGCCCTACTAAGTTCCCACGTCATATTGATCACGTCTTCTGAAGTCCTACTGAATTCTCACGTCACCCTGATCACGTCATCTAGCCCTACTGAATTCCCACGACACCCTGTTCACGTCTTTTGGAGCCCTACCTAATTTCCACAACACCCTGTTCACGTCTTCTAAAGCCCTACTGAATTTCCACGTCACTCTTCTCACGTCTTCTGAAGAACACCTGAATCCCCACATGACCCTGATCACGTCTTCTGTAGCCCTACTGAATCCCCACGTGACCCTGATCACGTCTTCTGTAGCCCTACTGAATTCCCACGTCACCCTTATCACGTCTTCTAGCCCTACTGATTTTCCTACGACACCCCGATCACGTCTTCTGAAGCCCTACTGAATTTCCACGTCACCCTGATCACGTCTTCTGAAGCCCTACTGAATTTCCACGTCACCCTGATCACGTCTTCTGAAGCCCTACTGAATTCCACGTCACCCTGATCACGTCTTCTGAAGCCCTACTGAATTTCCACGTCACCCTGATCACGTCTTCTGAAGCCCTACTGAATTTCCACGTCACCCTGATCACGTCTTCTGAAGCCTTACTAAATTTCCACGTCACCCTGATTACGTCTTCTAAAGCCTTACCGAATTTCCGCAACACCCTGATCACGTCTTCTGGAGCCCTACTGAATTTCCACGTCGCCCTGATCGCGTCTTCTGAAGCCCTACTGAATTTCCACGTCACCCTGATCACGTCTTCTGAAGCCCTTCTGAATTCCCACGCCACCCTTATCACGCCTTCTGAAGCCTTACTGAATTTCCACGTCACCCTGATCACGTCTTTTGAAGCGCTACTAAATTTCCACGTCACCCTGATTACGTCTTTTGAAGCGCTACTGAATTTCCTCGTCACCCTGATCACGCCTTTTCAAGCGCTACTGAATTTCCTCGTCACCCTGATCACGTCTTCTGAAGCCCTACTGAATTTCCACGTCACCCTGATCACGTCTTCTGAAGCCCTACTGAATTTCCACGTCACCCTGATCACGTCTTCTGAAGCCCTACTGAATTTCCACGTCACCCTGATCACGTCTTCTGAAGCCCTACTGAATTTCCACGTCACCCTGATCACGTCTTCTGAAGCCCTACTGAATTTCCACGTCACCCTGATCACGTCTTCTGAAGCCCTACTGAATTTCCACGTCACCCTGATCACGTCTTCTGAAGCCCTACTGAATTTCCACGTCACCCTGATCACGTCTTCTAAAGCCCTACTGAATTTCCACGTCACCCTGATCACGTCTTCTGAAGCTCTACTGAAATTTCACGTCATCCTGATCACGTCTTCTAAAGCCCTACTTAATTTCCAAGTCATATTGACCACGTCGTCTGAAGTCCTACTGAATTTCCACGTCACCCTGATCACGTCTTCTGAAGCCCTACTAAGTTTCCACGTCGCTCTGATCGCGTCTTCTGGAGCCCTACTGACTTTCCACGTCACCCTGATCACGTCTTTTGAAGCTCTACTGAATTTCCACGTCACCCTGATCACGTCTTCTGAAGCCCTACTGCATTTCCACGTCACCCTGATCGCGTCTTCTGAGGCCCTACTGAATTTCCGTGTCACCCTGATCACGTCTTCTGAAGCCCTACTGAATTTCCACGTCACCCTGATCACGTCTTCTGAAGCCCTACTGAATTTCCACGTCACCCTGATCACGTCTTCTGAAGCCCTACTGAATTTCCACGTCACTCTGATCACGTCTTCTAAAGCACTACTGAGTTTTCCGCGTCACCCTGCTCATGTCTTCTAAAGCCCTACTGAGTTTTCCACGTCACTCTGATAACGTCTTTTGAAGCCCTACTGAATTTCCACGTCACCCCGATCACGTCTTCTGAAGCCCTCCTGAATTTCCACGTCACCCAAATCACGTCTTCTGAAGCCCTACTGAATTTCCACGTCACCCCGATCACGTCTTCTGAAGCCCTCCTGAACTTCCACGTCACCCTGATCACGTCTTCTGAAGCCCTACTGAATTTCCACGTCACCCTGATCACGTCTTCTGAAGCCTTACTGAATTTCCACGTCACCCGATCACGTCTTCTGAAGTCCTACTGAATTTCCACGTCACCCTGATCACGTCTTCTGAAGCCCTACTGAATTTCCACGTCACCCTGATCACGTCTTCTGAAGTCCTACTGAATTTCCACGTCACCCCGATCACGTCTTCTGAAGTCCTACTGAATTTCCACGTCACCCCGATCACGTCTTCTAAAGTCCTACTGAATTTCCACGTCACCCGGATCACGCCCTCTGAAGCCCTACTAAGTTTCCACGTCACCCTGATCACGTCTTCCAAAGCCCTACTAAATTTCAGTGTCACATTGATTACGTCTTCTGAAGCCTCACTCGATTTCCACGTCATCCTGATCACGTCTTCTGAAGCCCTACTAAATTTCCAAGTCATATTGACCACGTCTTCTGAAGCCTCACTCGATTTCCACGTCATCCTGATCACGTCTTCTGAAGCCCTACTAAGTTTCCACGTCGCCCTGATCGCGTCTTCTGAAGCCCTACTGAATTTCCACGTCACCCTGATTACGTCTTCTGAAGTCCTACTAAGTTTCCACGTCGCCCTGATCGCGTCTTCTGAAGCCCTACTGAATCTCCACGTCACCCTGATCACGTCTTCTGTAGCCCTACCGAAATCCCACGACACCCTGTTCACGTCTTCTGAAGCCTAACTGAATTTCCACGTCACTCTTATCACGTCTTCTGAAGGACACCTGAATCCCCACGTGACAATGATCACGTCTTCTGTAGCCCTACTGAATTTCCACGTCAACCTTATCACGTCTTCTAAAGCCCTACTGAATTTCCACGTGACCCTGATCACGTCTTCTGTAGCCCTACTGAATCCCCACGTGACAATGATCACGTCTTCTGTAGCCCTACCGAAATCGCACGACACCCTGTTCACGTCTTCTGAAGCCTAACTGAATTTCCACGTCACTCTTCTCACGTCTTCTGAAGCCCTCCTGAATTTCCCCGTCACCCTTACCTCCTCTTCTGAAGCCCTACTGAATTTCCACGTCACTCTTCTCACGTCTTCTGAAGGACACCTGAATCCCCACGTGACACTGATCACGTCTTCTGTAGCCCTACTGAATTTCCACGTCAACCTTATCACGTCTTCTAAAGCCCTACTGAATTTCCACGTCACTCTTCTCACGTCTTCTGAAGCCCTACTGAATTTCCACGTCACCCAAATCACGTCTTCTGAAGCCCTACTGAATTTCCACGTCACCCCGATCACGTCTTCTGAAGCCCTCCTGAACTTCCACGTCACCCTGATCAAGTCTTCTGAAGCCCTACTGAATTTCCACGTCACCCCGATAACGTCTTCTGAAGCCCTCCTGGATTCCAACGTCACCCGATCACGTCTTCTGAAGCCCTACTGAATTTCCACGTCACCCAAATCACGTCTTCTGAAGCCCTACTGAATTTCCACGTCACCCCGATCACGTCTTCTGAAGCCCTCCTGAACTTCCACGTCACCCTGATCACGTCTTCTGAAGCCCTACTGAATTTCCACGTCACCCTGATCACGTCTTCTGAAGCCTTACTGAATTTCCACGTCACCCGATCACGTCTTCTGAAGTCCTACTGAATTTCCACGTCACCCTGATCCCGCCTTCTGAAGCCCTACTGAATTTCCACGTCACCCGATCACGTCTTCTGAAGTCCTCCTGAATTTCCACGTCACCCTGATCACGTCTTCTGAAGCCCTACTGAATTTCCACGTCACCCTGATCACGTCTTCTGAAGCCCTACTGAATTTCCACGTCACCCTGATCACGTCTTCTGAAGCCCTACTGAATTTCCACGTCACCCTGATCACGTCTTCTGAAGCCCTCCTAGATTCCCACGTCACCCGATCACGTCTTCTGCAGCCCTACTGAATTTCCACGTCACCCTGATCACGTCTTCTGAAGCCCTACTGAATTTCCACGTCACCCTGATCACGTCTTCTGAAGTCCTACTGAATTTCCACGTCACCCTGATCACGTCTTCTGAAGCCCTACTGAATTTCCACGTCATCCTGATCACGTCTTCTGAAGCCCTACTGAAATTCCACGTCACCCTGACCACGTCTTCTGAAGCCCTACTGAATTTCCACGTCACCCTGATCACGTCTTCTGAAGCCCTACTGAGTTCGCACGTCACCCTGATCACGTCTTCTGAAGCCCTACTGAATTTCCACGTCACCCTGATCACGTCTGCTAAAGCCCTACTGAATCCCCTCATATTGATCACGTCTTCTGAAGCCCTACTGAATTTCCACGTCACCCTGATCACGTCTTCTGAAGCCCTACTGAATTTCCACGTCACCCTGATCACGTCTTCTGAAGCCCTACTGAATTCGCACGTCACCCTGACCACGTCTTCTGAAGCCCTACTGAATTTCCACGTCACCCTGATCACGTCTTCTGAAGCCCTACTAAATTTTCACGTCACCCGATCACGTCTTCTGAAGCCCTACTGAATTTCCACGTCACCCCGATCACGTCTTCTGAAGCCCCCTGGATTCCCACGTCACCCCGATCACGTCTTCTGAAGCCCTACTGAATTTCCACGTCAACCTGATCACGTCTTCTGAAGCCCTACTGAATTTCCACGTCACCCTGATCACGTCTTCTGAAGCCCTACTGAATTTCCACGTCACCCTGATCACGTCCTCTGAAGCCCTCCTAGATTCCCACGTCACCCGATCACGTCTTCTGAAGCCCTACTGAATTTCCACGTCACCCTGATCACGTCTTCTGAAGCCCTACTTAATTTCCACGTCACCCTGATCACGTCTTCTCAAGCTCTACTGAATTTCCACGTCACCCTGATCACGTCTTCTGAAGCCCTACTGAGTTTCCACGTCATATCCTGATCACGTCTTCTGAAGCCCTACTAAATTCCCACGACACCCTGTTCACGTCTTCTGAAGCCCTACTGAATCCCCACGTGACCCTGATCACGTCTTCTGTAGCCCTACTGAATTCCCACGTCACCCTTATCACGTGTTCTAGCCCTACTGAATTTCCACGTCACTCTTCTCACGTCTTCTGAAGGACACCTGAATCCCCACGTGACAATGATCACGTCTTCTGTAGCCCTACCGAAATCCCACGACACCCTGTTCACGTCTTCTGAAGCCTAACTGAATTTCCACGTCACTCTTATCACGTCTTCTGTAGCCCTACTGAATTTCCACGTTACCCTGATCACGTCTCCTGTAGCCCTACTGAATTTCCACGTCACCCTTATCACGTCTTCTGAAGCCCTACTGAATTTCCACGTCACTCTTCTCACGTCTTCTGAAGCCCTACTGAAACTCCAAGTCACTTTGATCACGTCTTCTGAAGCCCTACTGAGTTCGCACGCCACCCTGATCACGTCTTCTGAAGCCCTACTGAATTCCCACAGCACCCTGAATACGTCTGCTAAAGCCGTACTGGATCCCCACAACACCCTGATCACGTCTTCTGAAGCCCTACTGAATTCCCACAGCAGCCTGAATACGTCTGCTGAAGCCCTACTGAATCCCCACGCCACCCTTATCACGTCTTCTGAAGCCCTGTGTACTGAATCCCCACTTCATACTGATCACGTCTTCTGAAGCCCTACTGAATTCCCACAGCACCCTGATCGCGTCTGCTGAAGCCCTACTGGATCCCCACAACACCCTGATCACGTCTTCTAAGGCCCTACTGAAACTCCAAGTCACTTTGATCACGTCCTCTGAAGCCCTACTGAATTTCGACGACGCCATGATCACGTCTTCTGAAGCCCTACTGAGTTCGCACGTCGTCCTGATCACGTCTTCTGAAGCCCTACTGAATTTCCACAGCACCCTGAACACGTCTGTTGGAGCCCTACTGAATTTCCACGTCACCCTTATCACGTCTTCTGAAGCCCTACTTAATCCCCACGTCAACCTTATCACGTCTTCTAAAGCCCTACTGAATTTCCACGTCACTCTTCTCACGTCTTCTGAAGCCCTAATGAATCTCCACGCCACCCTGATCACGTCTTCTGAGGCCCTACTGAGTTCGCACGCCACCCTGATCGCGTCTCCTGAAGCCCTACTCAATTCCCACAGCACCCTGGATCACGTCTTCTGAAGCCCTACTGAATCCCCACAACACCCTGATCACGTCTTCTGAAGCCCTACTGAATTCCCAAAGTCAGCCTGATCACGTCTGCTGGAGCCCTACTGAATTTCCACGCCACCCTGATCACGTCTTCTGAAGCCCTACTTAATTTCCACATCACCCTGATCACGTCCTCTGAAACCCTACTGGATCCCCACGCCGCCCTTATCCCGTCTTCTGAAGCCCTGTGTACTGAGTCCCCACGTCATCCTGATCACGTCTTCTGAAGCCCTACTGAGTTCGCACGCCACCCTGATCACGTCTTCTGAAGCCGTACTGAATTCCCACAGCACACTGAATACGTCTGCTGAAGCCCTACTGGATCCCCTCAACACCCTGATCACGTCTTCTTAGACCCTACTGAAACTCCACGTCACTCTGATCACGTCCTCTGAAGCCCTATTGAATATCGACGTCGCCCTGATCACGTCCTCTGAAGCCCTTCTGAATCCCCACGCCACCCTGATCACCTCCTCTGGAGCCCTACTGGGACCACACGTCACCCTGATCACGTCTTCTGAAGCCCTACTAAAACTTCACGTCACTCTGATCACGTCTTCTGAAGCCCTACTGAATTTGGATCACTCTGATCACGTCCTCTGAAGCCCTATTGAATATCGACGACGCCCTGATCACGTCTTCTGAAGCCCTACTGAATCCCCACGCCACTCTGATCACGTCCTCTGAAGCCCTACTGAATCCCCACGCCACCCTTATCACGTCTTTTGAAGCCCTGTGTACTTAATCCCCACATCACCCTGATCACGTCCTCTGAAGCCCTTTTGATTCTCCACGCCACCCTGATCACGTCTTCTAAAGCCCTCCTGAATTCCCACGTAACCCTTATCACGTCTTCTGAAGCCCTGTGTACTTAATCCCCACATCACCCTGATCACGTCCTCTCAAGCTCTACTTAATCCCCACGCCACCCTTATCACGTCTTCTGAAGCCCTGTGTACTGAGTCCCCACGTCATTCCGATCACGTCTTCTGAAGCCCTATTGAATTTCGACGAGACCCTGATCACGTCTTCTGAAGCGCTATTGAATATCGACGACGCCCTGATCACGTCTTCTGAAGCCCTACTGGATCCCCACGCCACTCTGATCACGTCCTCTGAAGCCCTTCTGAATCCCCACGCCACCCTGATCACGTCTTCTGAAGCCCTACTGAGTTCGCACGCCACCCTGATCACGTCTCCTGAAGCCCTACTGAATTCCCACAGCACCCTGGATACGTCTGCTGAAGCCCTACTGGATCCCCACAACACCCTGATCACGTCTTCTGAAGCCCTACTGAATTCCCAAAGCAGCCTGAATACGTCTGCTGGAGCCCTACTGAATCCCCACGCCACCCTTATCACATCTTCTGAAGCCCTGTGTACTTAATCCCCACATCACCCTGATCACGTCCTCTGAAACCCTACTGGATCCCCACGCCGCCCTTATCCCGTCTTCTGAAGCCCTGTGTACTGAGTCCCCACGTCATCCTGATCACGTCTTCTGAGGCCCTACTGAAATTCCACGTCACTCTGACCACGTCTTCAGAAGCTCTATTGAATTTCGTCGACGCCCTGATCACGTCTTCTGAAGCCCTACTGAGTTCGCACGCCACCCTGATCACGTCTTCTGAAGCCGTACTGAATTCCCACAGCACACTGAATACGTCTGCTGAAGCCCTACTGGATCCCCTCAACACCCTGATCACGTCTTCTTAGACCCTACTGAAACTCCACGTCACTCTGATCACGTCCTCTGAAGCCCTATTGAATTTCGACGACGCCATGATCACGTCTTCTGAAGCCCTACTGAGTTCGCACGCCACCCTGACCACGTCTTCTGAAGCCCTACTGGGACCACACATCACCCTGATCACGTCTTCTGAAGCCCTACTAAAACTTCACGTCACTCTGATCACGTCTTTTGAAGCCCTAGTAAATTTGGATCACTCTGATCACGTCTTCTGAAGCTATTGAATATCGACGACGCCCTGATCACGTCTTCTGAAGCCCTACTGAATCCCCACGCCACTCTGATCACGTCCTCTGAAGCCCTACTGAATCCCCACGCCACCCTTATCACGTCTTTTGAAGCCCTGTGTACTTAATCCCCACATCACCCTGATCACGTCCTCTGAAGCCCTTTTGATTCTCCACGCCACCCTGATCACGTCTTCTAAAGCCCTCCTGAATTCCCACGTAACCCTTATCACGTCTTCTGAAGCCCTGTGTACTGAGTCCCCACGTCATTCCGATCACGTCTTCTGAAGCCCTATTGAATTTCGACGAGACCCTGATCACGTCTTCTGAAGCGCTATTGAATATCGACGACGCCCTGATCACGTCTTCTGAAGCCCTACTGAATCCCCACGCCACTCTGATCACGTCCTCTGAAGCCCTACTGAATCCCCACGCCACCCTTATCACGTCTTTTGAAGCCCTGTGTACTGAGTCCCCACGTCATTCTGATCACGTCTTCTGAAGCCCTATTGAATTTCGACGACGCCCTGATGACGTCTTCTGAAGCCCTACTGAATCCCCACGCCACTCTTATCACGTCTTCTGAAGCCCTATTGAATTTCGACGACGCCCTGATCACGTCTTCTGAAGCCCTATTGAATTTCGACGACGCCCTGATCACGCCTGTTGAAGCCCTACTGAATCCCCACGCCACTCTTATCACGTCTTTTGAAGCCCTGTGTACTGAGTCCCCACGTCATCCTGATCACGTCTTCTGAAGCCCTACTGAAATTCCACGTCACTCCCATCACGTCTTCTGAAGCCCTATTGAATTTCGACGACGCCCTCATAACGTCTTCTGAAGCCCTACTGAATCCCCACGCCACCCTTATCACGTCTTCTGAAGCCCTATTGAATCTCGACGACGCCCTGAATACGTCTGCTGAAGCCCTACTGAATTCCCACAGCACCCTGAATACGTCTGCTGAAGCCCTTTTGATTCTCCACGCCACCCTGATCACGTCTTCTAAAGCCCTCCTGTATTCCCACGTAACCCTTATCACGTCTTCTGAAGCCCTGTGTACTTAATCCCCACATCACCCTGATCACGCCCTCTGAAGCTCTACTTAATCCCCACGCCACCCTTATCACGTCTTCTGAAGCCCTGTGTACTGAGTCTCCACGTCATTCTGATCACGTCTTCTGAAGCCCTACTGAATCCCCACGCCACTCTGATCGTGTCTGTTGAAGCCCTACTGAATCCCCATGCCACTCTTATCACGTCTTCCGAAGCCCTACTTAATTTCGACGACGCCCTGAACCCCCCCCCCACTCCCGACTCCCTTCGCAGCTCAGACCCTGTGGAGCTCCATACCCCCGCCAAACCCTGCCATGGGTCTCTGCCTGCGTCAACGAGCTTCAAACTTCAGAGTGAATTATGCATTCGGATACCCGGGAACATATCGGAATGTTCAAACAGCAATTGAATGAGTATTCCATTTCGTCCCAAGTAACCAGCACTGCAAATTTCAGACGTCCAAAACAACTTGTTCACTCTAGTCATCATTAAAACAACGCAACTGGGTGAACGAAGCAATATGAACAGTTCGTACCACGTTGTCCAATAATTCTTATCCGAAAATTTCACCATTTTTTTTTCAACTTTATTGAAAAACGAGTTTAATCAGCAATATAATCACCACAGTTATCCACAACAGCGGCCTAACGATTGGGAAGGTCGCCGATACCCTTCGCCCAGAACTCTGGGGGCTGCGACTCGAAGAAGTCCGCGATGTCAGATTTGAGGTTGTCGAAGTTGGTGAATTTTCTTCCGGCCAAATGGTGCTTCAGCGGGCGGAACAAGTGGTAGTCGGAGGGAGCGAGGTCCGGGGAATAAGGTGGATGGGCAACCGTCTCCCAGCCGAGCGTCGCCAACTTCTGCTGGGTCTTCTTCGCCACGTGGGGGCGCGCGTTGTCGTGCAGCAGGTGGACCGAGGCCCGTCGGGGACGCTTTTCTCGGATGGCGGCGGCTAGTTTCTCGAGTTGATCGGTGTAGATGGAGGCGGTGACCGTCCTGCCTTGCGGGAGCAGCTCGAAGTACAGCATGCACTTGGTGTCCCACCAGCAGCAGAGCATGATCTTCAGCGGGTGCAGATCGGCTTTCGGCGTCGTCGGCGGCTCTTCTCCGCAGCGGGATCCAGACGGCACGGCGGGCGACGTTGTCATAGAGGACCCAGCTCTCATCCCCAGTGACCAGGTCCTCGAAAAACTCCTTGCGATGCGGACGAAGGAGGAGGGACTGGCAGACGGCCACGCGGCTCTGCTTGTTGGCGTCCGTCAGACAGTGGAGGATCCAACGGGCCAGAAATTTGTGGTAGCCGAGTAAGTTGAGTCGATTGTGGATGGTGGACTTGCTGCAGCCGAGCGTCGTCGCCAGTTCACGGGTGGTGGCTTCCGGCTTCTCCTTGATACAGCAACGGACTTCGTCATCATCCACCGTAGAAGGCCTCCCGCTGTGCTCCCTGTCCTCGAGGCTCGTGTCGCCGCTCTCGAAACGATTGAACCAGCGGCTGACTGTGCGTCGGGACACTGCATCCTCCTTGCACGCTCTGCAGATGTTGGCGACCGCGGTGCCCGTGTCGTTGCCCAGCAGCCACTCGTAGTACACGAACGTACGAATTCGACCTTGGTCCATTTTAGCTTGTACTGGTAGCTAGACGCGGCGACTGCGCCTTATATACCCCTAGCGTAGAACTATGGAGAACCTTCTAGAAGGTTCTTACACTTGCCTGATATTATAACACTTCTAAGGAAAATTATAGAATTTTGAAGATTACCGGACAGGAATTATTGGGCGGCCTGGTAGAACCAAATTATTCACTGCAAATAAGGACTCAGGACATAATCAGTATACAATGCGTATCACTATGGCGTTACCTGAATGAAACTGTCATCATGTAAACCTAAAACCTGTTTTATCCCTATCGATCCTAAATCTGGTATCTTGGAAAATTGCGTCATCCGTATGATCCAGATTTAGTTGCCATTTTTTGTCAGCAGCGAAACGGCCTTTTTCTGTATCGGACTGATTATCCGATTCAAACAGTCATACTCCGAGTCACAGAAAAGCGCCATTTCCGGATAATCCGGAATCCGACTCACCGAAGCAAGCTCGCTTTTGGATCGATTTGAAACCCATTTATCCGTTTAGCCTCCCGATCGGAGACTCAGGTAATAGGATGTTGCGAATTCCGCGAGCACTGTTTCGCAATAATTCAAAATACGCTCACCAGGAGAATTCTTGTTTGAGTCCAATGTATACTAACTAGTATACATTCCATCCGACGGCCAAAATCGCGTCGGATCGGATTTTCGGATATTGCCGATTTTGAAAAACCGACTCTTCGGATAAAGCGCATACTGGCCCTAACGAGAACTTCGAATAACGGATCCTATACGAACCGAAAATTTTCGACCGAATCGGTTATCGAATAAGATCGGATCCACCAGATAATTCAGACGAAAAAAGGATAGGAAAAACTTTCGGTAGTGCCGAGGATCCAACCCCGTGTATTCTAAAACCACGAGTAATCTTCAAAGCAACAGTTGACATGAGTAGTTGGACCGGTACTAGTAAACCCTTAGATTGAAAAAAATGACACAAATTATCGTGGTGACCATAAAACAAGACATATTTAGAGATATTCCACTGACATAGTTGCTTTAATGGTACAGCGCATTTGAAGACACGCATTCAGTTAAATATTTCGGTGTCGTCTTCTGACTCATCTTCCTATCCGAAAGTAGATTCGTCATTATCCGAGTCAGCTTCGTCATAATCGGATTCGACCTCACTGCGCCCACACTTTCCAACGACTACATGTTGGTACAGAGAATTTTTCGAGGTCCGACGTTTCGAAAGTAATGTAGCGTAGCGAACCCTGCGCAATTGGATATTTGGGGCCGCAATCCTCGCGACGGGGTCGGCCGCTGCACCCCGCTGCTCGCACAGGAATTCCAACAGCGGACAACAGAAACCTCTGTTGGTAATCGAAATGAATCGTAAGCAAAATGCTCTGGCCGCACACAGCACGAAACATAGAAAGGTAGAAGCACAAGCTTCAGGAATTATTTTGCATATGCTGCAAAGTTCGTGAAGCGCGAACACACGCATGAAAACGGCGGCGAGGTACAGGCAGCGTTTGAATTCAAATTAGGCGCGAAAATACGACTGCGCGTCCCGACCCAAGCCCACTATTGATTCCGTCCTTCGCCTTCGGCAAGGAATCCACATAAAGGTAAGTTTTATCTTTTCGTGAATAACGTGTTTGTGCATGTAATTGGCATGTGAATAGTGAAGGTACCGTTCATTTTCAAGAAGTAAAATTTTTTTCGTTTATTGTTGGAAAATTCTTATTCTTTTTTGATCCAATGCCCAGTGAACCTCCCCTTCATGAATTCATTATCTCAAGATGGAAATTTCCGACAAAATGCGACTTATCACACTTTTACGACTGAATTATCTGCACTATTCCACTTTTTGAACTCCGAAAATCAACTTTTTGGTTATTCGGTGGTGCAGAACACGGGTCTCTTCCGTGCGCAGCACCTCAACACAAGCACGCCCATGCCGATCTTTTTTTCAGCAGGGCTACCGTAATCCTTCGCGTAAATTAAATAGCGCCGGCTGCATGGCTGCAGACTTTGTCGCATATCTTACGGCGATCCTCCTAATTTCTGACCAGATTTACGTTACAATTAGCCATTCAAATATTAGTAGTGGTTCTGTGATTTAGATGCATCCGTGGACATATTATGCTCTTTCCTAGCTTTTGTTTCAACGTGGTGTTTCTCTCTTAGTTTTTTCATGGTCTCATAATTTTTTGTGAGGTTTTCTAATCATTTTGCTCATACCTGAAGTGGTGCTCTTTCGGAATACGACCCACTAAAGAATCCAATTAAATCAGCAATTGTTTGGAATTGCTAGGTTGGTCACATCAAACAGTTCAGTGTGTTAGTAGGGTGAACATTTTTCATGAAAATTCTCTAGTGGGTCTTCTATCCCGAAAAGTACCCCTTAAATTTCAATTAGACTTGATGGGAAGCCACACGCCAAAAAATTGTGGCTGTCGTAAGATATGTGACAAAGTCCGCAGCCATGCAGCCGACGCTATTTAATTTACGCGCAGGATTACGGTAGCCCTGCGGAAAAAAATGATTGGCATGGGCGTGATTGTCACCTCAACTAACCCTCCAATCGGCAGCGTACCAACACGCCTTAAATTGGATCATCTCCCTCCAACAAAAGTCATTTCCTTTCTCGTTTAAAGGCAGCATACACGCTCGTAAAAGTTGTCGAGATAACTACATGAGTGGGGTCGTGCGGGCCCTAGAAGAGCCTTCACGAAGATGTAAGCGTCAAAAACAAGTTAAAATGACCGTATTTGAGTCGTATCAAGTCACCAAATCATACTTTCTCCGCCCATCGATACAAGCGCCGCCCCTCAATAAAGATATTCAATGCTCAGTTACGGTCTTTTTGGATACCTGTTTACGCCTCTGACGGCGTAGGCGTTCAAGAAAAGGCCGTACGAGTCTATTAGCGTCGTTATCCCAGCAAATTTGCCGCTGGCTCCGCTATGTCAGCCAATGCGGTACAACACGTCCACTTCTGGGCCAATATAGAACGAACCGTTATATCTTTATTTCACTCAAATTTTTTCCGGTTTTTTGTCATGTCTGAGAATTAACAGCCTCAGACCTTTGATTCGTTCCATAAAATTGATATCATGTTTGAGCTTGTAAGCTGCCTTCGAGGGAAAAGACCCAATTTAACGCGTGGTGGTACGCCGCGACAAGCAACGCGTGTTCCCCGCCACGCGCGGCGTACCATCTGGCCGCTGCCCCGCGCCAGGCCAGCCGCAGCCGCGTCGCGACGTCCACGCGATGACCGCGCGCGGCAATTCAAATGACAGCCACCGATTGAATACAGTGCGTTTCATAACCATACGATCACCCCCGATATTGACGTTCTCGAGAATACTATCGTTAGTCACTGAATGAGGGATCGCCGCAACGCTGCTTGGCCGGAAAAAAATTGCGCGATCAATAGCTACTCTCCCTTCGTTTTCCCGCGCGCAATTTTTCCCGCCAAGCAGCGTCGCGGCGATCCCTCATCCAGTGATGGACGATAGAGCTTCAGTAATTTTGCAGTTGTCCTTTTCAGATTCTACGTCCAAAATAAGGGTGAGTGCCAGATTCCGTTTCCGTTCTTGAATTTCAAATCTTTTATAACAACTTTTTTCAATTTTATGCTGTTTCAGTACCATACGACCCCTTGGGAGGATATGTTGTTAACTTCCGTTTTATCGCTGCTAAAGCGTCGCGAAGGGTTTTTCCGTTTCAAAGACGTTACAAAAGAAATTCAGCAGGAACGGTAATCAACTCCGACAATGCCTCGAGGTACGTTGCTGAATTCCTAAGAACGAGCGAAGATCGACGTTCTCCATCGTACAGGCAGCAGCATTAGGTCCATCGCTAAGGAAATCGGGCGTGCTCACAGCACTGTGATTCAGTATTTGAAGGATCCTAAAGCATACGGTTCACTCCGATTCCATTGCCGTCACCGACAGGTCTCCACTTATGACGAGCGACGGATTTTAAGAGAAGCTTCCAACAGCTCGTCGTCTGTCAATCAGATTCGCGCGGACCTACAACTACGTCAATCAAGATCTACGGTCTAGAGGGTGGTTTCGAGTAGCACCCAGTCACAAAGCTGTGCGACTAGAGTTCGCCGAATGTAATCTGACAAGAGACTGGACAAAGTTAGGAGTGCTTCATACAAGTGCCTTACAGCTTCTTTGTTCCCAAAAATAAATGTTCAGGTCGTGTATTCGGATGAGGAGTTCAACTCAGACGGACCGGAAAGCTCAAAGTCCTACTGGTGCGGTCTTCGAAGAATCTAATCAACTTCAGCCGACTTTGGTGGAGGAAGTGTAGTGGTGTTGGACGCAATCTGCAGCGACTCAGTCCCGAGATTAGCGTTCGTATCTACAAAGATGAGCTCGGCTGATTACCAGAGCACCCTCGAGTCATACCTTCTTCCCTTGATGACGCCGACAAATCGTCGCAGCCATGTTTTCCAGCCGGATAACGCAAGCATCCACGCAAGCCGCTCAACGCGAGAGTGGCTCAGATCGCATACTATCGCTACCCAGGCGTGGCCAGCTTGTAGTCCCGACCTAAAGAATCTGTGTGGAATCGTCGTCAGAAAAGTTTACGTGACCAATCGCCAGTTAGATTCAGTCGCGGACTTGAAAAATGCAATCGAGGCAGCATGAAACAGAATCGACTCATCAATTCTAAACAGCCTAACTGCAAGTATCCCACGAAGGCTTTTCGAAGTAGCCAAGCAGGGTGGAGGACCTATAGACTATTGACTTGTGTGTTGTTGCGTTTTTCTTTGAATGAAATGTGTCTTGTTTAAGTGGTCGTATGGTTTTGAAACAGCATAAAATTGAAAAAGTTGTTATAAGAAGATTCGAAATCCAAGAACGGAAACGGAATCTCGCACTCCACCCTTATCTTGAACGTAGAATCTGAAAAACATAACGCCGAAATCACTGATTTTCTTATTTCACCGGGAACGCCAATATCGGGGGTAGTCGTATGGATATGAAACTCACTGTATGAACGCGTTTAATGTAGTGCTATCGCAGCGAGGGGGCCACTTGGCCATCGCCCCTGGCCACGCCCATATTTCCGAGCAACACTGAATTTGAGCACTTACCGAGCTTTCCCTCCCCTGCAAAAATCACTAGCCGGGTACGGCACGAGGTGTGCACACAGCCGATTTTGCTCAGACCTCCCTTCAGTAGCAAATTTATGACGATTTTCTCAGACCTCCCTTCCCCAGAAGCGATTTACGGTCAGTTTATGCTGTGAAACCTAGAGAAGAGTAGTATAATCTATTTTTTCGTGAAAAGCTTAATGTAAGAGGTGTATAGCACGGTCTCACACACCGGCTGGAGAAGCCGCTTATTCGCTGGCAGCAGCCCTGGTCCTCGGGGCAGGCCGCGTCGCGTGTCGGCGTGCTGGCAGCGTTGTGTGCCGATGTGCAGGTCGCGTTGCGTGTTGTCGACGAAATACAAACAGCAACAGTACAAGTTACGCGCAACGCTGTGTATTAAAAGCGCAAGTTACATAAAACTTTATGCAGAAATCTCGTCAAGTTACGCGTAACATCGCTTCAAGTTATATGTGTACTTAAAGTAAGTTGCGTGCTACTCATGCAACTTGCGTTAAAGTCTCAGAAAACTAGTTCAGAAATTCCTATGTATAGCTTCATTATTTTCAGCAGGTAGAAGTAAGGTTTAACGGACTTATCATGTCAAAATATCCTTATGGTGTGCTATAATGGGCTCCGAAACTCGGGGTACTGCGTAATTTTTAGCGCATATTCCCCTAAGAACCTCGATTTTACAGCGGACATCCGGCAGTACGTTCTGCAAAACGAAGAGCTTGTTCCTGCCCCAATGGGTATACATTTACACTTATTTTTCGAAGAGTTTTAGCCTGAAAATGCCCTTCAATACTGATTTCAGAAGAAGACCGTTATGGGAACCTCGGCCTCCCCAAATTCAAGCGAGGCAAGCGAGGACACAATGGGCCGCAGGAGCACGGGTGTTTAGAAGGCTGTCTTTTTTTGTTGATGGCAGTTCTTCGATTTTTGTTTTTACATGTTCGTCTCTGCTTTATGTCTGTAGATAGGATCTAGTTTGCTCTCTTTGTTACTATATATTTGTTTTTTTCTGTTGATGTTATTCCACAGTCAGGCCCAGGCCAGTGAATGAAGTGACAGTGCAATATTTTTGTGTTGGTTATGAATTAATAAACCTTACAGAAGCTTTCTTGAGCGTTATTTTTTGTGTTCTAGCCGCAGCACGGCAGCACGGCGCCAACTACACAAGTGCAGAACCTAAGGGCTACAGATTTTGCTGAGAGCATCCGCGACAATTGGTGTCGTGCGCCAGGGGCCGGATGCATCAACGCTCCGGGTTGGGGCAGGGGCTGGGCAGTCGGTGCCTCTGAAGATCTTCGTAGATCACAAAATCAGTGAAGCCCCTGCAGTGTCTTTCGCTTTCCCAGGCGCTCAACATCCCAGCTGGGGCGGCTGGGGAGGCTAAGGACACTGCGGGGGCACGATTGATTTTGTGATATATAGAGATCTTCAGAAACGCCGGCTGTCCTCCCCCTGCCCCAACCCGGAGAGTTGATGCGTCCGGCACCTGGATGCTAAGAATTCATTGTTCATTGCGGCAGCATATGCTGTCTTGCGCCTGAAGGCCAAGAATCCATAGCAGCAGCATATGCTGCGAGGGTTCGCAGCATATGCTGTCATGTGCCTGAAAGCTAAGAATCCATTGCATTGCCGCAGCATACGCTGCGCTCAAAGCAGCATATGCCGCAAAGGAGGAGATGAAACTCAAGTAAATATGCTGCTACATTGCTGCTAGCCACGAATCCATATCGGCAGCATATAGGGCACTCAGGGCCGGATATGCTGCGAAAACTCCGCCCCTTTTTCCAATACCACTCTCGTAGCCCGGCCGGTGATCCTGTCTTGATGCGAGAGTGGTACTCAGCGCATTCCAGAGACTGTTTCAGCCTCCGTAAACTTCACAACACCCGGAGTTTCCCTCCCCTTTCGAGTGACCTAGATGTTTGATATTCTATACAAAGTTGTTTTCCTAAGCGGGCTTATTTGACAGATAAAAGACCACCTAAGATCGCGGCGGGTAAGAGTATTCATGCAATCGTGACGAAAGATGAAAAGTTCCGCTTCTCCTCCACTGATTGGAAGACTGGGAGCTTGACAAGTTCAAGCACAGATGTTTCAGGAAGTGGAAAACTCTTTATGGGTGGCATTTCGACGCGGCTGCGAGTTTGCTATAAGACCCTTCCTTTCGTCCCCATTGTGCCGATGACTGAACACCAACGCCTAGTGCGTACTTGGCGCGACGCGCGACAGCGACAGTGCATTTAAAGCATATCCAATTTCTGTTGATATCTATCCCAAACACGATGTCGGGTCGCTCGTCGTGGGAATTATTCACTAGGCCTAAAGGGAACCGACGAGAGGCGAAACTCCAAACCAATCGCTGTAAAAATAGTGATTATGGAGCCCTCGCCCAATATTTATGTTTCTTGCAGCCTTCAATTAAAAAAAGCATTACCTGTGATTTGATTCCTTGGTCCCGTCATGAGAATTCCTGTGCTGCTGTACTGCTGCCAGCACTCATTTCGGCCAATAAACAGTAGAAAGAAGTTTAGAAGACTAAGAATAAATGAAAGAACCTTCTGAATTTCAAAATTTCAATTTTTACGCGGACAAAACGTCAATGTACACGTGTGCGCGTAAATCATAATTTGCATCATCGTCATTTGCGTCATGCATGTCGACGGATATTGATTTCAAACTTCGAACAAGGCACAAACAGTGGGCAGTGGATCAGAAATTATCTTTAGGGCGATTGTTGAAATGAGTTAAATGAACGCAATGCAATCCGGTTTTATCCGAAGTTATCCGATTTTCATCCGAAATCACCCGATTTTAATCCGAGATTATCCGATCGATTATCCGTTTTTAGCTTTTTTTTTATCCGATTAGCCGGCTTTCTAATCGGATCCATCGATTTTCAGTTTTCCGGATATCGGATTTCGGGTCAATCCGAAATCGCCATTTTAACGTCGGATCGGATTTCGAATAATCTTCCGATCGAATCATCCGACCCGGATATCCGAAACCGACTCCATCGGAAGGAATGTATACTAACTAGTATGAAGTGAAAGGCATCGGTCCACCCTAAGAAGCTTCAACAGCTGTCAGTACTTTTTGCAGAGAAAGGCGAGCGGCTTACCCGTATGGCTTGTCGGTGGGATCCTCTCTCATTAACTTAACAGCGGACGTCAAGTCTAGCAGCGTTGTGTCCAGCTCGGCTTCGTCTCCTCGCAATGCTTTACAATCAGAGAAGAGAGCATTCAGGAATAAGGAGTCACCATCATTCGTCCTGAAATCCAGACTACTACCAAACGCCCGCATCCATACTGCATGAAACACTAACTTCCATCTTATACTGTTCTTTCCGATTTTCTCCACAAGATCGATTCCTTCGAGAACATTGGTAATGTCATAGAGACGACGCTTGGGAACATTAAGAGTTTCCGCGGCATCATTTAAATTCACACTCTGGAACTGTCTAGAATTTCAGCTCACACCAAACTCAATAAAACTTTTGAAACTCAGTATGCCTACATCGTTAAAGTTTCTAAGCTCCATAAATTTCTTAGTGGTAACAAGCAACGAGTTGTCCATCCGAGTAGTAACATGATCTGAAAAATTTTGGTATCTGTATATGAACCGTGAGATGGCGGGCTATTTAGAGTATATTGAGGCACTAGAAGAGTTGTAAGGGCTGTGTATGGTTAGGTTCGTGACTTGGCGCAGTGGCTTAAATCTTACCAGAAGCTGGCTGGTAATTATCAGCCAGCCGCCGGTGAAGTGAAAATCGCCGCGTCAGCCGCGAATGAGATTTAAAAGTTTTTCTCTCGTGGAAACAAGCCACGGACCTAACTATACATGTGCACTCCAGTAACAACCGTCTCGGATTACGAGACAACTATCCTCGACCACTGAATGGGGGGATAGCCGCGGCGCAGCGATCTACCGTATCCTCTGATTCCGAGCCAAATTTACTCTGTTCCGTCGCGCGCTGGTGCGGAGCGAGGGTAGAGACAGCGAGAATGTGTGGGGAGACGGAGACGTAGCGTACGCGCGCAGACGCACGCGATGAACGGAAATAAATTTCACTCGGAAACAGAGTATACATCACTCGATCGATGTTCACGACTATCATTACCACCTCGCTTCCGTGCGTGCCACGTGTGTTCGTCGCGGCTACCCCCCATCCAGTGATCGACCATGGCTGGGATTCATGAACGCTAAACCGGGGATCCCAGCAGGGTTTAGTTGGAAACTTTAGCAAACCAACGATTCATCATCGCTAGGTTTGAACAGAACTGGGCTACGCCTGCGTCCCATGTAACCGCACCTACGAGTTGGTGGTTTGGTTCGGTTTGGTCCCAGCTGGGGCAGGTAACCTAGCCAAACCCTGCCGGGACCCAATGCGTTCATGAACCCCAGCCCAGATCTTTTTTCGGCCACTCTTTCACTAGATTGTCTGATCGTCTAGCGCTCTCTCACTTATATATAATTCAGGTGGTTCACCTCCTTGCAGTACAGGGGCTCTGTGTTTTGTTGAATGAACACGTTTCCTCCCGTCGTCTGGGACGAGAGTAGAGATAAATCAAAGAGAGATAGTTGTCGCAAAACCACCGTCTCGTAACCTGCGCACTCCTTCTTCCCACACGGGGATGGGAACCGGACTGAACGACCACAAAGTCACTCATCCCTAGCATAAAAGCGGGGGCCAGTGACGCCGAGGTGCAAGGAGGCTCGGGCCACTGATGGCGTGTCAACGCACCCGGGTCTTAAACAATACGTTGACCGGGTGGTTCTCTCCTGGTAGAGCGTTCCAACGGGAAGCAGTGTACCGATTGATTCCTATCTTGTAGGCCGGTTCTATCCCCTCCTCTACTTGGATGTGCTCTATCGATTATCGTGATTCTAATCCGGGCCCCTCACCCAGCACGAGTGTGGGTCCTCTAACAAAAATTTCACTATAGGTAGAGATCCAGCGTGACATGTAGACCCTTCGCCTTCATGATCCAAGGATTTGGGCGACTGCAATACAACTTGACCAGTACAGCCGACGGCGCATTTACTATATGCCGGATCGAGCACCGTATACGGCGCGAGTGTGATTGAGGGCTCGATGACTCATGTCTAGTATACTTAGTATCCGAATCACTCCTTTTCAGATATCCGACCGAATATCCGAGATTCGGATAATCCGATATCCAAAAAATTTGAAAAACCGCATTATCTAAATCAAACCGAATCCGGGAAATTTAAATCGGCATTATCTGAATCGAACCATTACCTGAGAGGTCAATAATTCGGATAAAATCGGATAAGTTTGAGATAAAATCGGTAAATTTCGGATAAAATTGGAGTTTCCGGATGCAATCGGATAAATTCGAATGAAATAGCGCTTGGCCACGCGCATTTTACCTTAGCGCCTTCTATTTAGTATACTGCCTTTATTCCGGAGTGCACAAGCCCCCCTTTTCACCCGCACACGCTGCTACAGTAATGGACCACGGCAGCGCGGTCTGTGGTGAGCCCGTTCTCTCCCACCCCGTGCGACAGGCATCGACTTTCACATGACCACCGTCCAGTTGTCCATATGACCGGCGATCATGCTCAGAGACCGTGACTTTTTTCATTTTTCTCTGCCGTCTTCAGTTGTTTGGGTGATGATTCAAATGTCATCGTCTTGGCTAAAGGTCAGGGTATACATGAAGCTTTGCAGAATCCTTCGCGCTACCAAGAAATTGAGAAAGCATCTGTTCTCTTTTTTTACCAAAAAAACTTTCTTTTTAAACATTTATCTACTGTTTCATATCCATGGGTCATTTACCCGCATCCCATCACGTCGACATTTAAATTATTACTGAAACAACATAAGACGGCAAGAAAAAATTCAAAAACTCTCCTTCTCTGAGCATGATCGCCGGTCATGCGGACGAATGAACGGTGGTCATGCGAAAGTCGATGCCTACCACATGGGGTGGGAGAAAACGGGCTCGTCACAGACCGCGCCGCAGTGCTGCATTACTGTAACAGCGAGTGCGGGTGAAAAGGGGAACTTGTGCACTCCCGAATAAAGGCAGTATATATCAACCCAGGGTTTTCCTCCTTCCGAAATCGGAAGTCGTTGCAGCGTGGAAAAATTGGCGTAGTCAAGTGAGATGATCAAGTGGCTAGTTATTTAGTGTAGAAGTTTTTTTTTGTATAATTGCTTTGCAAACTTCTTGCTAGTTAGATGTCCTGAATCAAACCTGTGTAAGTGAAGATTTGGTTTCAAATATTTATTAATATGCATATGTGAAGCTTGAAGTTTGTCTGTGAACATGCTGCAACAGCAATGAAGTACTACTGATTGTTCAATTATGGATGTTTTCAAAGGCTTGCCTTGAGTACCTGGTTTATTTTTCACCGTTTTGCCC
This sequence comes from Aplectana chamaeleonis, assembly GCA_029168955.1. NCBI lineage: Eukaryota > Metazoa > Nematoda > Chromadorea > Rhabditida > Cosmocercidae > Aplectana > Aplectana chamaeleonis. The sequence continues at coordinate 197,661 of JAPDOI010000598.1, forward strand.
CAACTTTGTTCCAAAAATATCCGACCGGATACCCGCATCCGAATCATTAGAAAATTGCATTATCTAAATCGATCCACTATCCGAAGAATTATCATCGGATAACAAGTATAGTGCCTAGTGGTTGCCCGGGTCATAAGGAACACAGCATGCTATTTCAAACGGCGCGCTTGCGCGAACACTGCGTTTCAAATCCCGATAAGGCTGGCAGGAGGCCAGATTTATCATTGCATCAACCGTGGGTTTGTGGATTTGGGCTGGGTTTCGCGCAAGCACTAGCGCGCGTGTGCACGAGCTAAACCCAACCCAAATCGACAAACCCAGGCCTAGCGCAATTATGAATCCGACCTCAGGAGGTGGAATCGGAGCTCCGCCCTCAAAACGTGTCGGGGACTTGACCGGTCACTGGGATTCGCGCCGGAATGTACCCAAAAAGTTACCGGTTGAGTGATCATTTTCTGCCCGGGTTTTCACCGTTCTGCGTCTCTGCCACTCTGATTCTCCGGAGACGAGGGTGAGATGAGCACGGGCAGTAGGTATATCGCCCCCGACGAAGGATGGGGCACCCGGCGGGTGCTCCCGCGATTCACAATGTTTCGGAAGCCACCGGCGGGTGGCCCTATCTCCTCTGCGGGGCTCCCAAACAGATATGTGCGGAATTTTCTGTTTTGTGTTTTATGCCCATTTTTGACAATTTTTTTCTATTTCTGTTAAAATATAGAAAATATGGCAGAAAACAGAAAAAACATGAACCGCGATTCGTAGCAGGATTGCCATTGGGGCCAGAGACCGGATTCATCAAGGGTAAGTCAATAGGTTGAGGGTTAATGCAACCTAGGTCTTCTGCATCCTCCCCCCTCCACACCAAACACTTCTAACTCGCTACGCTGGTTATCTATACTAGCGCTTGTAGCGTTGTGGCAGGAGGCGCTGCTGTTCGCAGTACACGGTTGGATTCGATCCTCGCCCAAGGTCAGCCAAATCTACTATTCCTCCGAGGTCCTTGAATAGGTATCAGATCCATGTGGATAGACGAACGCACCGACTGGAAAGTCGATAGGCCCTTGGGAGCCGCATTGTAAATAGGCACGAAAAGCCTCTACAAAGGCGGAACAGAAAGCGCTGCGCATCCCAATCAGGAAGTCTTTGTCCTTATCCTTATTTAATAGTGATTTCCCTTACCCAGAGTCTTACCGTCGATGATTCCCTTAGATAGTTCGCAATATACACGGGCATTCGAACCCAGTTTACGAATGAATGAATAATTCTAATACGGCCTTTTGAAAATTCTCGAATAAATGAAAACATTCAAATAAGGCTTTTAAAAATTTCCGTATAAATAAATACATTCGAATAAAGCCCTTAAAAACCCCCGAATAAATGAATACATTCGAATGATGCCTTTTGAAAAACCCTGACTAAATGAATACATTCGAATAAGGCCTTTAAAAAATTTCTGAATGAATGAATGTATTCGAATAAGGCCTTCCAAAAATGTTCAAATGGTTGAATATATTCGAAAAGTCGGCAAATTATTCGAATATTTGAATCCTATTCGAATATTCGAATAAAATTCGACATTTCCAAATCGAGGTCAAGATCACACCAAAACTTCCGATCTTCTGATAGACTCGGAGACGGTTTCTTATTCGAGAACTACCTCAGAGACGGGAACTACATATTCGGAGATTGACGGAACAATCCCAGATTCAATGATCCCGTTTGAGCAGAAAACGGCCACTGTGGTAGCGGTAAATGTGACTTTATGGTTTTAAGGGAATATCACCGCAAAAGAATTTTTCGGCAAAATGCTTGTATGCGGTGGCGAGCTAGATCTCAAGCTGGGAGGAGGAAAAGCGCTCACACAACATGGATCGCCATTCCTCGCCAAGTAAATCGTTGCTGAACAGGCTACGGCGCGAGGTGATATTTATCACATGAAAGAGGTTACCTCGACGGGGGGGGGGGGGGGTGGGTGATCAGACCCACGACTAAGAACTAAGATAGGCTTCCATAACGGCCCCGTCGTAGTCGGTAGTCTGGCACTTCTCGCGTAGGGAATACTTTGACAAAAACGCGTCTTCTCTGAGAAAACTCGACGCGAACGAGCCGTGAACCTACCGCGAACCTTGTGCCTGCCGCGAATCTGCCGAAAACCTACCGCGAACCTCAAACCATTCGATTGTTTTTCGGTGTCTGTTTTGTACTGTACCTATTATTGTAATAATTGGAGTTTTTTATCCCCTCTTTCTTAGAAATTTTGAAGAAAGTTTCGGGACGGATTTTCTTTTTGAGGGGTAAGATTTAGTGATAATGTTCTGCAAGAATCCTGCAAAAGTTTCGAGGAACAAACATATTGTCATCTCTAGTCATCACCATCGGCATAAACACGCATGACTCACTGCCTCTGGCATAATCTCTCAACAATCAACATCGTAAAAAAAACACCACTTGTTGGGCGTCGTCGTCAGCCAAAAAACATCGCGAGCAGCCAGCCAAAAAACATCGCGAGCAGCTTTCGGTAGTTGCTTATAAAAGCGATTGGATCTCAGTTCAAGGACTTCTTCAGACGTCTCATCTTCAACACCTCGTTTTCTTGGAATTTTATTTAGGGGGAGGGCAATGCTGTGCGGAAAAGTCACTGCATTGCCCTCTTCGATTATGATATTTGTCTCCTTATAATTTTTGTATAGGCCTTTTCGGTGGTTCATTTGTGAATTCTGAATATTACTAAAGTCATGTTGCTAATTTAAAAAGGAAAAGGATTAGTAGAGCTTGAAATAAAACTTCTCTCTCTCTCTCTGGGTCCGTCTCGTTATTTTGGCACGTTTAAAACTCCACCGGGAAAATGGGTTGAGAGACTGGATAATTCACGGAGCGGAGGCTTAACCTCCTAGAAGGGTGACGCGAGCCGGAAGGCGAGCCCGTCCTTATGTTCCGGATGAAAATTTGGGGTTAATATACAACGCATTTATATCCTATCGGCGGCTGTCATTCGAAGTCCCGCGCCCGCCGCGCGGGGTCGCCGCACCGCCATCGCAATGCGGCGGCTGCCGGCCTGGCGCAATGCCAAAGAGCTGGATGAGCGAAGAAAATCGCAATCTAGGGATCGTGTCTAAAAATCCCCCATCCCATGCGGGCGGTCGCGTCGCGTCGTGGTATTGCAGCGCGCTTTCTCGCCGCTGCAGTGCTTTACTTTGCCTTTTCTCAATCTATCGTTGGGCAAGAGTTCGAATTCCACGAATCTTGTTCCTTTATATAAGAAACTGTAAACGACTGGATAAATTAGTAAACTTGAGGAATGAGAGTCGTGACAAAATCGAGAATCTGTCTTCCGGCCAGCGATACCTCTCACCTCGTCATGAGAATTCCATCGGCGAATAGTCAGCTTACCTAAAGTATCACGATGTACCATAGCTTAGTGTGATCGTCTTTACACTCTTAGGTTGAGTGCGTTAACAAAACGGAATACGATGCTTCTGCTAGGTATTACTGACCTCCGCAATTGTGATGTATACTAACGAGCTCGCCGAATCACTATAATCACGCAAAAAAATTGACTTACTTCCAGTACGAGCTCAATGTTACAAAACCATGCGTCGGCTGAATGAATTTTGAGAATGCAGAGCCGGTTCAGACAACACATGAGATGGTCCTAGCAATATTTTGCACCCACCTCGAGGTTACGCCTATGCAGTTTTTCATATCCTTCCTTTTTCCGGTAAACGTAAATATGAGGAATTGTGCTGCTACAGGTGTCATTTATCTCATCACATGCCAGAGCTGCGGTGAGGAATATATCGGAGAGACAGCTCGACCATTGCATGTGCGTATCAAAGAACACTTAGATGGGAAAGGAAGGTCGCGCAGTTACACTGCACTGGGGACCCACAGAGATAATTGCCACCGGGGGGAGGATTTTGAGGTGCGAGTGGAGATACTGGCGCGGGAGGTCACGACAAGTGCGCGAAAAGCTCTCGAGGCGTTCTGGATCCATGCGAGAGATCCCAAGATCAACCGGAAGTACGAGGGCCTATATATAACCCGGGAACTCCAGCCCTATATCAGACTTGCCTTCTGATTCGGGCCGAATTTCTGTTCCACCGGTGCCCATCCGTACTCCTACTGATCCATGATCGCTTGAGGACTTGATTAGGTACGATACGTTGTCTACTTTTCTCCTGTTTATCAGTTTGGAAATTTGGGAGTCGATTTTCTGTAGAGAGTTTACCGTTACGGCGTTTGATCGTGTATTTTTATAAATGGAATTGGCTCTTTCAGACTCTGAAGAAGGCGAAGCCGCCGAAACGTCAGTCGAATAAAGTCGGTTACCACCTCGTGCCAAGCTGTAATCATATTCAAAAATATGAGGAATTTCGAAGGAATCACCTCATAATCACGGTCACCGATTGAGAAAGTGAAATTTGTCCTTACATGCGTGCTCAGCTCCCGAAATCTTCTTCAATGAAGTTTGAGTAAAAACCTAACCGAAAGGCTATAGTATAGTGCTCAGCTAATTGCATAAGACTACTGCTATAAAATCTCATACTGTAGACGTGATGGTATACTTGAACACAGGGTCCAGCAGACCGTTTTCCTATTCGTCCAAACGGCTATGTTCCTACCTTGGCAATATACATTGGATCCGAATCAAAAAAATTTCAGATACCCGGATTTCGGAGAACTCAAAAATCAAAGGTCTTGGATATCCGACTAGAACGGATAGATTAAAAATAACAGCATCAGATAGTCCCAGTCATTCGGAGAGGGAGAGGCCAAACGGGTAGTCGGATTTCGGAATAATCTGAAAATTACGTTTTTTCCGTGACTCGAAATTGGGTCACTCGGATTTTAACGTTTTTTCGGTGAATCGGATTTTGAGTCATCATGGGAATTTTGGTTCATTCGGATGGATACCCGAAAATCAGTGAGTCGGATCCAATGCATACTTGGTAACCAGAATTCTCACGGAAAATCCAGAAAAAATCTCAAGAGATTTGAACTTGATCTCTGCATTCAAGAGGATACCCGAAATTTTCAATTTTGGTTGAACTTTTTTACGTCCTTCAAACATTGAGCTTTTCCGGGTTTTCGGATCCCCAACCATTGTCTTTCGGGACTGCAACCGCTTGAAAATTTGAAAGTTGCCTCCATTTCCAGAGAAAACCTTCGTTGCAGTTGCTATTAATTTCACGAAAACCGAATGTCTACATCCCAAATCTATGCGACAATCCCGTTTCTTCTGTGCTGTTTCAGCGGTGTTCGTGAGCACACTCGCCTATATTCAATTCAATTCAATAGCTTTATTTTGCAATACATAGACATACGAAATGTATGTGAAGAAAGGTTAAATACGGTAACCTGCGTACGCAGGCAAACAGAACAAAAAGCAAATAAAATAAAACACTTGTACGATAAAGCACCCTGTGTAAAGCTTCAGCAGAAGAAGCGGCCCTCTGCCCCATGCAATGCCCTTAGATTAAAGTGGGACAGCTTGCTTTTAAGAATAGGAAAGTTCCCGGATTCAACGACTTCCGATGGTAATTTATTCCCAATTTGGATGACCCTGAACGCAGACGATTGCAGCACGTTAGACTTCGATGTAAATTTACGTTCGAGCTCGAAGGCGTGCTGGCGAGAACGAGCACAGCGGCGGGTGAACGTGAAAACGCTCTCAAACGGAATGTCGCAGAGACCATTCACGATTTTGTAACATAAGTGCAAATCAAACTCAGTTCTTCGATATCGTAGGGTTTCAATCCCCAACATTTCAAGCAGTCATGCAGTCTGGCACTTCTCGCGTAGGAAATACTTTGACAAAAACGCGTCTTCTCTGAGAAAACTCGCCATGAACGAGCCGTGAACCTACCGCGAACCTTGTGCCTGCCGCGAATCTGCCGAAAACCTACCGCGAACCTCAAACCTGCCGCGAACACCTCGGCACCGCGATGTTCTTTTAGTATTAACTCTGGAGCTGGTGCGAGCCTGCCGCGTATCTGCCGCTAACCTACCGCGATGTTACTCTCTGCCACGAACCTGCCGCGAATCTGCCGCGTATCTGCCGCGACCCCATCTGAACTGGGTTATTATTCAAGCTGGGTTATTCACCAGCTGAAATCCTACAATATATGCCTCACTGCACATTTTTTTTCCTACAAAGGTGCTTGTCTACGCCTGACATCCGGCGTCAATTATGGCGTTTGCTTGCGCCACTGCAAACGACACATCATAAATGACGGCGACCTTCAAAATTGCGCTTTGCCGCATTGGGCCATTGTTAGGGGGTTTTTAGGGTTCCACCGCGGCACGGCGCAATGTCAAGATTCATATGCGAATCGACGAGCGGCGCGTTTTCGATCGATGCCGACAGAAAACATCTCATCGCGCCGCGCTGCGATGGAACTCTAAATTAGGCCTTATACCTCCAGTCTGCGACCACCACAGGCTTGCTCATCTACGAATCGTGTCGGGACCCACATTTTCACCATGAAAAGTGTCGCAGGAAAACTTTGCATGCGCCGGTCGCGTCGCAGGATTGATGTATGGCACAGCACAACTGGCCTTCAGAGACTGCGACGTCGCTCAGGTCTGCGACCGCGACAGGGCTTTTGCAGAGCACAACAATGGCTTGTTATGGTGAAATCTATCGGGAAGCTATTTCTTACGTTGACGTATGTTCCTTAGAAGGTGTAAAAACGATGAAATCAGAAATTATAGGGTGAAATATGTGAAGGTACAAGTGTTGTGGGAAGCTGATGTTCTGCTGATGATGATAATGAATGATGATGAAAAAATTCTGCTTTCATAGTTTTTGCACCTTCTAAAGAACATACCTCAATGTACCAGGTTGTTCAATAAGTTTTGTTGTTCTATAAGAGAGGGAGTTGCTACTAGTCCAATTTTTTTGTTTTGTTGGCACACTCTTCATATGAAAGTGTGTGAAGTTTCATTTCAATCTGTCAATTCATTCTTTGTTTACAAGCCATTTAGTGTCGCCGTGCCACAGCAATGGAAAAAATTGAACATCGTGCAGTGATAAAATTCTTATTTTTGGCAGGTGTAGCACCGAAAGAAATTCACGAACGAATGTTAAAATTTATGATGTTTGTTCACCTACAATTAGAACAGTAGAAAGATGGGTTGCTGAATTTAGAAGTGGTCGTACAAGAATTGAAGACGATCCACGTGAAGGACGTCCAAAAAGCGCATCAACACCAGAAATCATAGCCAAAACACAGAACATGGTTTTGGAAGACCGTCGATTGACTAAGAGAAATTTAGTAGAGGCTCTACACATCTCACTGGGGGCATGGTATACTTTTGCGACACACGGTCGCGTCGCTCTGCACGGCGACAGCGACATCCTCCCGTCCTTTAAATCTGTCGCTGTCGCAGTGCACTGCACAGCGACAGCGACAGTGGTAGCGGCAGGCTATGGCAAATTTGCAGTATGTCAGCCCTCCGCGACACGTCGCTGCGACCCACACGAGACATCTGTTCCTATGACAGCCGTTGCCGTTGCTCCGATGCTGGTCCCGCCGCGATTTGTGTTAGATTGCATGCCTGTCGCTCATTACAGCGACAAAGTATACCATACCCCTTAGGCAGTGTGAGCCATATTTTGGGTGGAATTTTGGGTTTTAGAAAGCTGTGTGCAAAATGGGTGCCGCATTCGCTAATAATGGAACAAAACACATTCAAATGCGACTTTCTCAGCAACATTTGGAGCGTTTTAAAAAGGATAAAGTGTATTTTGTGCGTCGATTCATCACTATGGATAAGACTTAATTTTTTTTTGTTTTTTTTTTCGAAGTGTATTAATGTTCAGGAAGATTATACTGAATAATAAACTGTATTTTAAACCTTAAAATTGTGTTTTTCTTGTTGAACGACAAAACTTATTGAACAACCTGGTAGAACATAGTTTTCCGATAAATTTTTACCACAGCAATGCGGCGAAGCGCAATTTTCTTCCATTGGGTCACCTACATCACAAAACTGTTCCGGTAGTGTACCGGGAACGCGCACGTTGAATGACTGATCGAACCCGCGTGGCCTACGATACGCCTCTGTGCTGGGTGGACAGACGATTGGTCAGAACAAGTTCACACCGGCGGCCCTGTTATTGATTGACGTGCCTTGGAACCGGATTGCCTCCTTAATGTGAGGTGAGGGAGAAACGATAGAGGGGCTTAATCCCCCTTCCCAAATTTTTCCAGCTGACAAGATTGCCAGTGGGGAAGCATGAAAATCATGCTTCAAATATAAGCAATATTCAGTCGGCGTCTTGAACCTGTCGAGTCGGCGCCTTGAACCTGCCGAGTCGGCGCCTTGAACCTGCCGAGTCGGCGTCTTGAACCTGCCAAGTCGGCGCCTTGAACTTTCCGAGACGGCGCCTTGAACCTGCCGAGCCGGCGCCTAGAACCTGCCGAGTCGGCGCCTGATAGACTACGACTCGGCAGGTTTGCGGGAGATTCGCGGCGAGTTTTCTCAGAGCTTGAGTACCGTCTTTGCACGTTTTCGATTCCATCATCCTCAAGAGAGGATGGTGACCAAACCTGCATGCAGTATTCCAAGAGCGGCCGGCAGTAGACAATGTATGCTTTCCCATAATGCTCGAGACATGGGTGTTGCAGATATCTCAGAATGCAGTTCGCTACACGGGAAGCTTTCTTTGAGATTTCCTCGCAGTGGGATTCCCACTTAAGGTCGGTGCTGATAAGCACACCTAAATCACTGACAGTCTCGCGCACAGAGAGCAACACATTGTTCAATCGTAAAAAACACTCATGTTAGAAATTGATATGAAACAGGCTGCATTTTTCTTCAGATATTTCTAGCTGCCATAGCTTGGACCAATCAGCAAGCCGGTTCAGGTCACACTGAAGCTCGTGAAAATCGATGGCTGGGTTGCGAAGAGGGCGATATATTTTAAGATCATCAGCGAAAAGCTTACATGTGCTCGACAATTCGTCAGAAATATCGTTCACATAAATGAGGAAGAGCAAAGGACCCAGAACGCTACCCTGGGGGACACCGCTGGCGATCTGGCAAGGCCGAGAACAAGATTCGCCAATTTTGACCCTGAAGTCGCGAGGCGTCAGAAAAGATTCAAACCATTTCAGGATGTCAGCAGAAATGCCGTAGCCTTTGAGTTTCAGAATTAGTTTTGAATGACTGACGGTATCGAAAGCTTTAGCATAGTCGATGTACACAACATCGGTCTGACAGTTCTCGTTCACTGCTGAACACCAGTCCTGAAACGAGGATACCAACTGAGATAGTGTAGATCTACCAGGTAGAAAACCATATCGCGCGGGACTGAGGAGGTCGTTCGATGCAAGGTGGGAGAGACCGCAATCTTTGATAATGATTTCAAGTACTTTACATACTGAGGAGGTTAGACTGATGGGTCGACAGTTCGAAACCTGAGTAGCTGGTGCCTTTTTAAGAAGCGGAGTTACAATCGCAGTTTTCCACGCGGATGGGAGAGTTCCAAGAGCAAGACTATGTTTGAAGATGACTGAGAGAGGGTAACATAACCCGTCAGCAACCCTTTTAATGAAATAAGATCCCTATACAAAATATGCGCTACACTGTGAGTAGTTGAGGCAATATCGAATGGTACATGCGGCGAATACTTTGCCGTGAAGAGAAAGCGCGCTGCAATGCGACGCCGCGACGCGACCGCCCGCATGGGATGGGTGATTTTTAGACACGATCCAATCAAGGTGGTTCTTGACGACTAAACGAGACAGTCCAGATGTTTCCCTCCTGGATAATGCTTATCAAAGGGTCTCCCTATTATTCGACCTAATTGATCATCGACTGGGTCGGCAGTATTAGGTCTGTTAAGTTTTCTGAGTGCACAAGGTCCACTCATCGAAACTTGAACTCGTTGTTGAGCTATTTTGAACCTGAATCACAGCTGTAGAAGTAATTTGAAGCATTTAATTGCTGTAAACCTCAAGAGCACTAAATTCCTTCTTAGCATTGTTTCTAGCGGACTACGTACCGTTGTATCCTCAGACAAGCCCAAGGACGATCCGCGGCGCTTTTGCAGGATCGTCCGCGGCCGACGACCGGACGATCCTTCACCGAAGCCGCGGATGCGCCGGCAATGCGCCGCGGACCATCTTGCCAGCGCCGCGGATCGTCCTGCAGGCGCCGCGGATCGTCCTGCAGGCGCCGTGGACCGTCCTATGAGCCGCCGCGGACAGTCCTTTTGAATATTGTTATCCAGCCCACCCCAACCGACTCATTGGCCGTGGGACAGATTTTGGCATTGGAGTACGCTTTTCGCGCTAGCATTCCATACTCCTCAGAAAGCCTCAATATCACAATTTTGCAGGATTTCTCCATCGTAAGAGCTAAATTCAAGAGTAGAACAGCTCGACTAACATGCATAACTGATTTCGATAGTTTAGCTGTACAACTGTGACATGTATCGCTGAAGTATTGTGAAAATATTATATTTTATTGCAATCTTTTAGACATCGGTGATGTATAATTATGATTATGAACAAATGATTAATGTATGATCATGAGCTTTAAATTCTCGAAATCGATAGCTCATATTTTATGACTCTTAAGCAACAACTTTGTAATATTAGTTTAGACTGAAGACCTGTAACACATAGTTATTGCACAATCAGTTGTTTGTGTTACCATGGGCATGCATTGCAATATGCCATGAACTGAACAAGTCTACGAATGCACATCGAAACCAGTTCTACATGTAAATTGAGCTGTTCTACCTCTGAAAATAAGTCGTACGGTAGAGCAACCCTGCGAAATTGTGATACTGATGCTTTCTGAGGAGATAAGAAAGCTAACGCGAAGAGCGTGCAACAATGCCGAAATCTGTCTCACGGCCAATGAGTGACTGTTTCCATCTAATTGGGAGTGGTGCTCTACTAGAATATCCCACTCGATGGAAACAGAGTTCATGTACTGTGCTTCTCTGCGTCAAATTCCCCTCCGCAATTGCGTATTGAGACGCTTCGCGGCCGCACGCGCTCGAGCCGGACGATATTCCGGCGCCGTAGCCGATAAGCTGATTGTAGGTGTTTTTTTCATTTTCTTCAATTTTTGGCTTCTGTGACCAAACCCGTCCTTCTGTGTTTCTTCATATATTAAAGTATTATATCTACATGCACACCAATTGTGTCCTTCCAGATGGCTCCGCAACAACTTCTAGGGAGAAAAATTCACGGTGGTAGGTAATTTTTCATTTTCACGTTTATTTTTGTAATTCTCTCTTTTGTTTTCCTTCCTTACATTCCAGTGATTTATATGATTGTTTGGTTTTCTAGGGTAGATCTGGTTTCATGCCGAAATCGATCAAAGTCGGTATCAAACCGGAACTATTCTTGAAAAAAAACATGAGGAGAATTACCAAACCAAACAATCATGAAAATTATTTGAATGAGAAAAAAAAACAAAATCAGAGGAGAATCTCAAAAATGAACGAGAATATGAAAATTTACTTACCATCGGGAGTTTTTTCTGCCCTAGAAGTTGTTGCGATGGCATCTAGAAAGAATAATTAGCGTGCATGTAGATATAACGGTTTGAAGAAGTTACAAATACGATAAATTCGAAGTCAGCGGCTGGAAAATTGTCTAAGACTGCGGGGAACGAGGTGGTGAATTGGTTCAATCCAAAAACAACTCAAAAATATATGTGGCTGCTTTTCATCGATCAGTATTGAGATGGTGGATTGGCGGTGCGCCCCGGAGCCACCCCCTTGAGAACAAACAGCGCCGCGGATCGGCCGTTTGACCGTCCCACTATCAATCGTGCCGCGGATCAGCCGCCAAGCGCCGCGGACCGTCCGGAAAGCTCATCTGCCGCCGCGGACGAGCCGTGAGTTTGTCTGAGTCGGGCAAATTTCAGTATTCCGTTGCATACGTTTGCAGGAATATGATGTACATGATAGAGAAACGCGTCTAGTTCTTATCAAAGGATTCGGCACACTCATATTGCACTGCGGAAAATCTTGAAGGAACCAAAAATCGCCTCCAAGTTCGAATACTTTTATCGACAACACTTTTTAAATGCTACCTAACATAATCACCCTGTTGCAGATACAGCTGCATGGCTGATTAGAGTAAGGGAGGGGCTTGTGTCTCCCATCAGCCAATCGGCAAAGTCTCAGTGGTGTAAAGATCTCTGTCGATTGGCCGACGGAAGGATTGACCCCGACCGTACTCCTATCTACCCCTATATAGGAATATGAATAGGTATGAGCGCAACAAAGCTTCTTCATCCAGTTCGTTACTCAGCTTATCAGAGGAGATCAAGCTTCTACCCAAGAAGTGAAGCCGAACCTTTCTAACAGCCTAACCTTCAAGGTTTGGCTTGATCCTCGTTCTCATTCCTCACGCAACTTCAGTGGCGTGCCGTAGGCAAGGTTCGTGTGCATGATACGCTCCGCATTGCTGCGCAAAAGTCACTTTGCTCCATTGCGTCCGTGCAGCGCGAACGCTGTTCTTCCCTTGATCGTTGTCTCTTCTCTTACTCCGCACGCACGCGAAACAAGGAAATTTTTCTCGAAAAAAAAATTGGGAAGAATAGCTTTACCAGCACACTCTTCCTCACTATATCATCCTTGCGTTGGCTAAGATTGGTAAGGAAGTGCCTTTGGAAGCACTGTATTCCAGCGTAACAAGATTTTGAAGAAGGGCCCTAGAGTTAATTTTGCAGTTCTCAATTATCGGTGAGGTTGTGTGACGAACAGAGCAGTCGAAGGTAGTGATCGACATCTCAGGGTGTTAATTTCGTGCTAAAACTTGGCGGTCGTCACTCTTTGAAAACCCATTTTCTACCACCCCATTTAGCTGTATACAGCGAAAGAAGTTCGCATGGGAATCCAAGCGATAATTTACTCCAAAATAACGCTCACAAGAGTCGTTTAGGTCCGCCACCGGGTAAAAGTTATGGAGTGTAGACGTTCTGTACTCAGAAAATATACCAGACCTAATATTGGCGACCCAGTGGATAATCAAACCTCAATTAGGTCCAATAATAAGCAGTAGCTTGTTTACTAACTCCATCCAAGTAGAGTGGAAAACGGCCGAATTATGTCGATTAGCCGTCAAAAACCAACCCAAAGCGCGTTTTTCTCGCTCATCCAGTTCTTTGGCATCGCGCCAGGCCGGCAGCCGCCGCGTCGTGACGACAGCGCGGCGACTGCGCGCGGCGGGCGCGGGAATTAAAATGACAGCTGCCGATAGGATATAAATGCGTTGTCAAAGGCACAGTCCAACCTCAGAATCGAGTTTTTGTTTTCGTGCTTATCTTGGAGAAAATCTCACACTGATCACAATGGTGTCTCCCGAATCGCTAAGAAGTCACTACGAACGGACTTATGGTTCTTCAAAAAATTTGAATGTGAACGGCGAGAAGTTCGCGGACGGGTTGTCTCGAGCCTGTTTTTTCTCGATATTCGCAGCCATCGTTCTGAAGGAGGCTACAGTATAAGGGAGCAACATCGCGCGCGCTCTCGCGCCATGAGTGATGAGAAATACGATGTTTTACAGAGGATAGACGTTCTTTCGATAAGAGACAAAATGAAAAAGGATAAGTGTTCACGGAAAATCGACAAAGCAATGCATATCAACTCTGAGAACATTTCGTTGAGGCAGAATTATACAACAAAATTGGGGTAGCCTCCACCCATCGACCGTCAATTTCAATAGGAAATCATTTCGAAGGGACCCGGACTCGGGATGACCGGAAAAAAATTTTAATAATACGGAAATCGGGTGTCGTGTTTCGACATGAATTTTTTTCTCAGGTTTCCAGGTCTAGGCTCACGCTGTGACGATCACAAGGGGGAGGGGCGCAGCTTTGAAAGCCGGGAAGAGGGAGGGGTGAAAATGAAATGAAAAAAAAAATAGTGAAAAAAATCAAAATTAGTTTGAAATTGGATAATAACTTCAATTTATTCACAAAATCGTCATATTTCAGAAATTCTTTATTGATCACAATCACGAGCCACCAAGGGAGCCCCAAGGATTTTTGTGTCGAAAAGAGGGGCCGCAGAAATTTCGAGGCTGCAGAATGAGGGCCGGATCTCTTACGAACTTATTAAAGTGCCACGCCTTACCCCGACCTTTTTGAGTATGGGGTCCCCTCAACTTTGCCATTCAGTGGGACCGTCGCGAGTTTCTGAGACTATTTTCGCGTCACGGCGGCAGAGCAGTGACTCCATCGAGCGTGCCTCCAGTTCATTATGAATTTGGGACGCGTCGGAGTTCCACTGTCCAAACAGAAGCGATAAATGGCCTAGAAAGACTGACGTGACCAGCTGATATATGGCGAGGCGAGGAAGCTTTGGCGAAATGGCGCTTCGCCTGCTGCGAACCTACGTCCGCAAACCGCAAGAAATGAATTTGCCATCAAAAAAGTGGGTAAGAATAGTTCAAGCCTAACACCTTTTCTACACTCCTGCAGCCGCGGCAAATGCTTCTCTTTGGAGTATTAAAGTGCGTAGGTTCCTTGAAATGAATGTGCCGCCACGCCGAGGTTCATAAACTCCTAACACCGCCTAAACCATTGGAGTTTGATTGGAAAACATGCCTCAGGCGCTAGAACCAACCTTGCTCACCACAGTGTGCCATTCCTTATAGTGTCAAACGGTCACCTACGGCGTCGGTATAGTTACAGGTTAGTGTTGTATCAAGAGTTTGCAACTGCGACAGGCTCGATCAACTGTCACGGATCGTGCGGAGACCAAATCCAAACCGTAGAAACTCGCTGTCTCAAAAAACACTACGCAGCACCTCTCGCGGTCGCTGGCTCGAAGAGGATGGTTGTTAAGGCCTAGTGTATACTTCCCGCGACGCGCGACAGTGCATATTATCCATATCGACTTTCGGTCGATATGCATGACAGACACTATATCGCGTCGCCCGTCGCGGGAACTATGCACAAGGCCTAAGCCAGAAAGGGAAACGGTCGATGTCCGTCGCAGTGCAGGGCGCACAGATTAGAGGGCAGCCACGCAGCCGTGGGCGAGGTGTGAGTGTGTATTCGACCCACAAGTCACACGGCACGAAGGGTGCCAGCGACAGTGACCAAGTCCAATTCAAGATCGTGCAGGGTTTGTTCAACACTTGTGCGTGCATGAATGCATGGCCCGATTAACACTTAGTTTTTAACGCTTCCAACTAAACCTATTCGAAAGGAAAACAACACAGGAAACATTTTGAGACCGCAGTCCGAAAAACGTCATTGATTTCGTTTTCCTTCCTTTTTTCAGAGAAACCTTATGATAACGCAAGTGTCCTACCCAGACGATTGCGATGCTCGTGACCAGGGATGAGCGGAATTCCGCGTTTCGCGTTCCGAAACCCGCAGTTTCGCGCATTTTTGGCATTCCGCATTCCGAAAACCGCAAAAAACGCTGCGGAATGCGAAAATACCGGGTCATCTGGGAGGAAGAAAATATTATATAATTTTTTGAACTTTTCCGCGTTTCGCGTTCCGAAAACCGCATTTCCGCGCATTCTCAGGCGTTTCGCGCCCGATTTCCAAAACCCGATAAAAAATTTAGTCCCGAAACCCGAAAACCGATTTCCGAAATTTCATATTTTTGTTCCGCTCATCCCTGCTCGTGATATTCGTAAACATACAGTCGGCAAGAGTCGTACTGATACTTTCCGTTCCCAACTGAAGGTTGGCGCAAACTTGGTGCCATGAGTTCTAGCATAAAAGCACAAAGTTTGCGCCTACCTTCAGTAGGGAACGCAAAGTATCACTGACTTCCGTGCCGACTGTATGACAGTTGTGCTTACCTTTGCCCCCAGTTACTCTTTTTAGGATTCTTGGAACGAATTTAAAACGAATGACCTGCTCATGCTCACGAATGTTTATGCTCTATAATCGCGTATTAGAGCTTCCCGTGTGGACTATTTAATTAATCTCTCTTAAGACGAACAAATGATAGATAGGGGAAATCCATGACAATGGTCCGCAGCCAGTGGTGGCCCTCCGTGGGCTAGGACTCCGAGGGTGTGTCGACATCTCACTGAATCTCTATGATTATGGGTTCAAGATAGATGAATAAAACTCCTATGTACACTTGAACATTGTTGCTCATAAGCAAATACCATGTCCACTGCAAGGCAAATGTATGCGGTACAAGCGAACAGCAGTAATCAACCACCACCAGAGGCCCGAGCACGTTTGAATCCCGGAGCGCTCTTATAAAAAACTTCCCTGTCCTGCTGCGATGGTCGGGTGTAATTCAAATATGACAACAACAACATTCAATTTCAGGCCTCCGTCCCACTTGATTGAAAACCCGACTGAATCTGGGGCGGAAAAATCGACCCCGGGGCGGCAGCCATGAACGCAGCGAACGGTGTCAGGGAGCCGCTCCGCGTGCCATGCGCGCAGCGTCGAGCAACGGGGCGGCCTCGAATTTCGTGGCGTGTATTGATGTGCCTGATTTTCGGGGCCGCCCCGTTGCTCGACGCTGCGCGCATGGCACGCGGAGCGGCTCCCTGACACCGTTCGCTGTGTTCATGCATGCCACCCCGGGTACATTGGACCTGCCCGTGTGGCGCCTTGAACACGAGTATCGACTGGGTTCATTACGGCCGCAAGCAAACTGCCGCAGACGGACTTATTAGCCGGGATAATACTTCCAGCGACGAACGATGCAGTTTACTAGCTATCTTCTTCTTCCTAGCGTTTGCCCCACGTTGACGTAGGGTCCGCTTGCTACCAAAATCGACCGGAAATCGATATACAGCCTACGCTGGAAAAAGTAGGCCGGTGAGCGACCACATCGCGCGATTAGAGCAACTTCATGTGAATTTCCTTAGTCTCGCCGACGACTTTTTAGCTTTTCTTTCAATATTTTATAGCCGACTGGACTGTAAGCTGGCCGAAGAATATTGAAAAATGAAAAAAAGGACTAGGGAAACTCACTTACCATCCGCTTCGACCGCGCCGCGCGGCTATCCACCCGGCTTACTTTTTTCAGCGTAGGCTGTACCTGATAAGCACTGTTGCCGTCGTTGGTTGCGGAAACTATGATCCCGGCCATCGGGTGAATTTTTTGCACCCGTCTGTCACTATTTCGGCGCGCATCGCCTGGGTGTGACTCAGTTGATCGATCAGCTCTGACAGGGGTCTCACAAGGGAACCACAATAAGTCATAGTGACCATTTCAAATGAAATGTACTTTTCTAGAACCATTTTCGGATGAAAAGTCCGGATATGCCCATCGCAGCTGCCTAGATCCACTCTGAAAAAAGTTATGAGCGTTTATTAAAGCTTCGCGGCAAGGTAAGGGTACTACCCCCCATGGAATTTTTAGGGTGTTTTTAAATTTGTTTCCTGATTTTGCTAAAAACATGTATGTAGAGGTAATCGGGGTGCTGAACACGAATCTGGGGTTTGCTTGCCCAAATTTCAAGGTTTACTTCAGGTTACGGTAGGTGACATGCCATTTAGGAGGCAAAACCTACCTCAATATTCCGATAATCGACAAATGGACATCAAATTCGTATTGAGCACCCCAAATAACCCCCACACAGAAACTTTGAGACAAATCTGAGACTTCGACCAAACTACCGTACACCCATCGTAATCTACCGTAAGCTGCCAAAAGTCGATAAACCGACAACCGACGTGTTCAGCACTCCAAATAACCCCTAGAGAAATAACTTGAGCATATTCGATAGAAGCACTCCGGAAATCGTCGAAAGTCGCGATTTGCCATCAAATTCTCTCTCGATGAGAATCTGTGAACGAATACAGTCGAAAACTTCGGAAAATCGATAAATAAACCTCAGATTCGTGATCAGCACCCCAAATAACCCCCCAGAGCGAATTTTTAGTCAAATCTGGAATATTTTTCTATAACGCTTCGAGAGCCCTCTAATTGGTATAAATAAACGCCCAACTGAAATTCCGTACAAGTCCAAAACGCTGTTAGCCCGCGCAAAGTTTGGAAAATGTTCCTTCAACCTAACTTCGCTTAGTGAGGTAGTTTTGGGCGCTGAACACGACTATGAGGTCCGTTTCTGGAGTTTCGTAAAAATAATGCGCTTTTTGGAGGGTTTAATAAGTACGAAAATCAGAGAGAAAATGCCTATAACTTTTTTCAGAGTGGGTCTAGGCAGCTGCGATGGGCATATTCGAACTTTTCGTCCAAAAATGGTTCTAGAAAAGAATATTTCATTTGGAATGGTCACTATGACTTATTGTGGTTCCCTTGTCAGTCGCAGGGGGTCGATCGCGGCGAGCTGCACTGCAAGACGACGCCAATGATGTCGCCCACGAGGAAATTGTGCGTCTAGCCGAGTGTATCACGCTTCCTCACTATGAACATCTAGCGCGACGTCGCCCTATAGATACATAAGCTGAGTTCCACTTTTGCTGCGTTGCGGCGGAATGCATTCAGTTCATATCGATCGTGCCGAGCCGAGTGATCAAAATCATGGAATTGCGATCTGCCGTGTCGCTCGGCGGCGGAAGCTTAAACGACGCTTAATGTCGCGTCGCGCCGCGAAAAAAGACAGAGCTCCGCCTGATGCGCCTGAAATGCACACACTGTGGCAGATAGCTCTCACAGTGCCTGGGTCGCATCTGAGACGTTACATACAATTAAAACCTTCCCTTCATCTAGCCGGAAACCGGGGAAGGAAAGATCGAGCTTCACTACAGCATAGCTCAGATTGTTTTCTTTCATTTCAGCACTGATCATACAAGCTGAAATATTGCCCAATAGCATAGGAATGAGAAAAGAAGATATGGAATCACTACGACATTTTTACAGCATACGTAATCGATTTACCTAACTGGCGGATGGGAGGAAGCAACGATGGAGAGTACCCTCTTCATGAAGTCACACTTTTGGGCCACCGCGACCAAATGAGGACAGAAGTGTTCCAGTGTAAGTAAGCGGAAATGTAACTCACTATTCTTAAAAGGATCGCTCATATCCGCTCGTTTTTTCCTTCCCAACGGAATCTCCTTGACCAGAGACCTCCACGAAGAATTATCCGCTCGGCGTGTCGCAGCTCCCTTCTTCTCACGGTTATTCCCAGCTATCACTTTGAGAATCCGTGACCTGGAGCCAGCTTGATTCGATGAGGGGTCAATATATCTAGCCACCTCCTCCTTCACTCTGTTCACGTCATTTCCAAGATCCTTGATCATTGCAGACATCAACGTCGAAGGTTCATCCAGGAGAGAGATATCCGACGGTGGTTGCGGCACACGGGCCGTTGCCATAATATCTGTTGCGATTCCTCATTAGGATAGTGATATGAAATGAAAAGTGACGACGCTCGAGAAATGAGTTACACCTAATGACGAAGACTACAGTCGATAGGCATAAGACAAAAAAAAATAATCTGTTAGAACAAATCAGGACCGCGTTTGATGTTCAACAGATATCCTAGATGATGTTGCGACACGTGCTCCACATTTTAGATAAGAAGAAGTTGGTTAAGAAACTTGAAACTTACTCCGATAGGGAAAAAGCCTCAATACCAGCTCGCCTTACGGGAAGGAGATTGAAAGATGAATTTTTCTTTCTGACGCGATGCGCGCGATGGAAATCCGTTCTGTTTACTCCGTCGCTAGAGCGCGTTTACCATGGTTTTCGGAGATCTCGGTACCGCAAGGCCGCGTTGACGCCACAGCCCCATGTTTAACCATCCTCTAGCTTCTCACCACACCGGGGTTTCCTTCCCCTTCCGAAATCTAGGGAGTAAGTGGCTTAGGGGGTCCATAGTCCACACAGAGTCGGATTTCAAAGTGGGTTCATTTGGTAACTATCGGAGCGTCTGAAATCGCAGAGGGTTCGAATTCTCATAGAACCGTTAACCATAAGCTCCCGAAAATTCATGGTTTTTTTCGTTTTGATAGTTCCTCTCATATTTTTTCATAGTTGCGAAGGCTTCCCTGGTTTCACAGACCCGGAGGTTTCAAATCCTGCCCAAAAATCTGGGGCACCACATCCACTCCGGCTAGTTACACTGCGCGACCGCAGGAGTTGAAACCACTGGGTGGATGAAACCAGTAAGCACGTGTGGAAGGCTTCACTGCTCCAAAAAATCATGAGAATCTATCAAAAAGATAAAAAAACATGAATTTTCGGGAATTTAGGGTAAAAGAGTTCTAGCGACGGAGTAAACGTCCAAGATGCCAAAGCAGTTGTCCGTATCTTAGGGGCAGAATGCCAGTCCGATAAGATCAGTGGTTCTCTTCGAGGTCTGATTGAGAGATTTGTAGCACACACAGCTTCATCACAATCAGGGATGTGCGGAAAAATATTTTTGGAAACAGAAAACAGAAAATCTAGTTTGAAGAAAACAGAAAAAAAATCTCCAAAAATGGGCAGAGAACAGAAAATTTTCAAAAATCAATAAAGGGTGTTCGGCGTTCACTAAGCGAAAGTTTTCAAAATATTGAACTGTTTTTATAATTTTTTGAGTGATCCGTGATTCTTTCATTGAATCTTCAAAACCTTACAGTTGGCCAGAGCAAAAAGTATAGACTCTCAAGAATTGCAGAATATGAGTGCGATGACATGACAAATATTCATCGAAACGTCCTTTTACCAGGCAATAAGAGCTCGATTACTCTATTAGAAGCTCAATACATATGTCTGTGCAAGGAGTACTTATTGCAGTCGGAGCGAGCTTTCCTATTCTGAGTGTACAACACTTATTGTGGGATAACTGCTGGTTTGAACGCTGTACTACTTCTCAGAGCTGAAAGTCACGCCCGTACCGCGCGCCTGTGCCGTCATAGTATAAAAGACCTGACACGTCGTTCGCTCCACCGTTGAGAGCCTCTCCTACCTCTGTGGCAGAATTATCATCTGCCTCATAGGCTCACCCTTAGTTTCTTGGCGCTTCATCTTAACTGAATTCTGTGCCATCTGCGTTGCAGTGAATTAGAACACGTATTTAGAGTTTCGCGTGCATAGCTCAGTTGGGGCCAACATTACCCCGCTCCATCAAAGCGGGTACGCTGGGGAGCGGGTATGAATAGTGGGCGTTAAGTAGTATTAAAGGTTTATTATTCTTACAAGCATAGAGTCACATCGCAGCTTTCCTTTCACTTGACTGCCTTGCGTTACATCTGAAGGATTCCTCAACGATAAACCTCTGGGTAAGAGTATCCACTATAAGATAAAGATAAGGAATCGGCTTCCTGAATCCCTATTGGGATGCGCAGCGCATTCGACGTCGTATTCGTAGAAGCTTGACTCTGAGAGAGATTGCCGCTGAAGCTCCGCGATAGTGCCGCTTTGGCGCGTACAGGCACCGAAGCGGCACTATCGCGGAGCCGAAGCGGGGACCCGACAGTACCGCATCGGCTCCGCGATAACGCCGCAGCGGCTTCGGGAGAATGTCTTATATTAAGTCATTTAAGAATTATTAGACAACTAGAGGAGGCCTAATTGTAAGAACAAAAATTCGCATCTGCGGTCGTCACGTCCTTTGTCTGATAAGGACAGAGGTTACCGCCGCTTTTGTGCACAAGGAATACGGTCTGTACTATACTTTAGACCGAATTATATTATTCAAAAAATATTCGAATGATTTTTCGAATTTCGAATCATTCAAAATTCGAAAATTTTGGTTTTCGAATAATATTCGAAATTCGAATATTTTGAAAACGGGCTTTTGAATAATATTCGAAATTCGAACACTTTGTGAAAAGCGGTATCGAATAATATTCGAAATTCGAATATTTCAAAAACAGACTTTCGAATAGTATTCGGAATTCGAATATTTCAAAAACAGACTTTTGAATAATATTCGAAATTCGAATATTTTGGAGAGCAGATTCGAATTTTTGAAATTCGAATAATCGAAATGCACAATCATCATTTCATTAGAAGTTCTTTTTTTTCTGAAGAACCTCTGAAAGCACACTCTATCAATGCACCATCATGGCCTATTCACCCCCCGCCCGATTCGGGGTTCCTACACGCTTGAATCGTGTGAAATATTGCGACATCGCACAAGCTGCTCCATCGGTGGGATAGACTGGCTTGAAGGGACAGCCAACGCAGACCGTTCTTCTCCCGTTTTCGCGTTTATTATGTAGCTGTCAGGCAGACATGGACAGTACCAGGGTTTTAGCTTTCAGAACCCTCCCGTTCCAGAGAAACAGTTACTTGAAATACGGACGGGAGCGATTGAGCTGACTGATCTACAATGACTACCCTAGAAACATTAGCTTGGAGTGGTATTCGTGGTTGGAAATGTTTGGTTTTGCTCAGGCCTTGTGAATTACCATTTGCGAATTACGACGAATTTGAATCTTACGATTTACGAAATTACAAAATTCAGTTCCGCGCAGCCCTCCGCGGCGCGGCACGATCGATATTAAGGGTCGTTTGTACTTCCGCCGCCGAGAGGCGCGGCGAAGTGCATTTCTGTAACATTGATCACGCCGCGCGGCACGATCGATATTGTAGGATCGCACTACGCTGCGCCCCTCGGCGGCGGAAGTGTAAACGTCGCCTAAGGTCAATGGTTTACATTGTCGCTGCCATGAGCGATAGTCATGGCATTTAGCACAAATGAGGGACCAGCATCGGAGCAATCACACTGGCTGTCGTAGGAACAGTTGTCGCATGTCCGTCGCAGAGACGTGACGTGGAGGGCTGACATACTGCAAATGTGTCCATACCAGGGATGTGCGTAATAGAAATTTTGTAATTCGTTAGTCATTCAACCGACCAAAACCCTCGTTAGTCGTTAGTCATTGAACGTTAGTCGTTAAAATCAAGGGTTTGAAAACAAGCTCAAGTGAGGCAGAAAAAAGCCCTTATGAATAAAAAAAAGGAAGGCATGAAGAGATATATGTTCTCCAAAACATTCATGGTCATTGAAGACATACATTGCCTCTTGTTAGAGAACCTACTGTGCTTCTCTGGGCCAAATTCCGGTCCGCAATTGCGTCTCGACACGTTTTGCGGCCGCACGCTCCCGACACAGAAGAGCTTCCAGTGCCGCAGCCGCCGATCTACTGACTCAAGGTGGGTTTTGGAATTTAGAAACTAAGAAAAATTCGAGAAAAAAAGCCACATCGAGTCGGCTTTGGCGCTGGAAAACCGACTGACTCGGGAGCGTGCGACCGCAAAGCGTGTCGAGACGCAATTGCGGACCGGAATTTGGCACAGATAAGCACAGTAGTTCAAACTGCAAACCTTATATATACATAATTGGGAATATTCACGAAAGCCTAATACCCGAGAGTATGTGTTCATCGATTTTTGTCATTTTTTTTTCGGTAAGAAAAGAACAATATGGGAAACCGAGAAAATCTTGAACTCTTTGATTTTTTCCAGAGCAGAATTTGCTATTCTGCGCTATAAGATGATATTTAAAATCTACCCGATGGTTACAATACGGAGAATCGCACCGGCTCTGCACTAACTGTTCTTCGCCCAGGGTCGCGATCCGAGTGCTTGCGTGGTTTAGAGCCTGTTTCCTTAAAGGGAGAAGGTCAGAAGAAATTAGCGCCCTAGTGAAAATTTCACCCAATGAAAGGTCCCGGCACCACTTTATGGAAACCCCATATCTCGAATTTATGACTGAAAATCAAAAGACGGCACACTTTGCAATCCAATCATCGGATACAGTTCCCGTCGTTGGGCAATTGTGGCCTGCAGACACTGCTCCATATTATCACCTCTGATAGTGCCCTGTGTGAAAAACTTCGCTGGAGCCGGTAATGTTTCGAGACTGGTTCAGCTAGCCTACCAAAGAGTCGTGCGCGACCGACGCGAAGTAGCAGAAGCGCTGCTCCGGACCTCACGCAACGTTGGGTTGATGTTCAAAATGAGGGGGGGGGGGAGTTTCAAAGCTGCGAAGCAGTGTCAGTAGAAATAGTAATTGCTGAAGGTTATAGTTATTTTGTACCATTCACCTAGAACAAGCAACAGTGCAATATTTATCAATCCTGGTGTAAGACCTGGGATGCAGGGCGATTTGAATGACTATTGACTTTCTAGCGAATTTCGGGATTGCTTACGAAAATATTTTAAATTTCGTTAGTCGTAACACCGAAAAAGCCCGTTAGTCGTTAAATTCGTTAATCGTTAGTCGTAATTACGCGCATCCCTGGTCCATACCTGTCGTTGCCACTGTCGCTGCCACTGTGCAGCGCACTGCGACAGCGACAGATTTAAAGGGCGGGAGGCGGTCGCTGAAGCTGTGCAGAGAGACGCGACCTCGTGTCGCAAAACTATACCACTGGCCCCTCTCATACCTTTCCTGCCGCGTCAAATATCGCTCATTAAGAAAAATGATAAAACGCGGCGGTGGCGCAGAGAACGTTCTCGATCGTTATTACCGCTATAGCGGCGTTTGCCGCGCTTTACTGTCTAGTTATCACTTCCGATCGCGAATAGATTTCGCAAGCATTCTCATGTGGAAGGAAGCTAGTTGCCAACCTCCGGCTAATTTTCTAGTAATCCAAAACTCTGGCTTCATTGTAGCTCAAAAGCGATATTTTCCGCGGCGGCAAAGGGCGTAGAGGTTCCAAGCTCGCGTGTTCAGCCCTGCCTCCTACCTGAAGTCGCTCAAACTCGTCGGTAGCCAATTTGCGTAGGCCGCACCGTGGCGTGGTAGTAGGTCTTTAGAGCGCTAGGGTCTTGGCGCTTGGGTGCGATAAGGCAGTTCCCCAGAAAGTGATAGTGGTGGTCAAGTCTCGCCTGAAGCCGATCGTCTTGTGCTAAACGTGCGTGACGGGTCTCCGGAGCATTGACAACTCGGCACGCGGGGTGTTCGAGACAGTATGATGAGCGCAGAGGACGAAAAGAAAGGCGCGCCAGCCGGCCTGGCACTCTCTCGGCCGTTCAAAGTGCAAACTCTGGCTATGTCTGCGTCTCCGCGAGCAGAGACCACTTACAGCACAGGGATGGACCACTGGCTCTACAGTACAGAGATAGACCACTGAATCAATGAGAGACAACGATGGAAGTCAGTGGAAATTTCCACGGTTGGTTTTGGGATCATCCGAAACAATACGAAACATATCCACATAAGCTCAAAGCTTATAGCCGGCTACATACAGTATGGCTTTTGTTCCAGTCAACGCCATATTCGAGACATCCAAGAGGTCCTCACAAGGCAGACAGATTGCCGTTTTCCTTTTCCCGGATAACAACGAGTTTTGTTACGAATGGCACTACCAAAAGACCCTATCCGACGGACATACTATGCTGCACATGTGCTGCGGATGCCGTGCTCTTAAATGTGCAAATCGAAACGAATACGTAAATCCAATCCCAACCTGCCAGGTTCTCGACGGAAAGTTCATAACAAACCCGAGGAATCCCGTACGGGCTCATTATTGTCAGCCCCGTTCTAGACCAAGAGCTGCAGCACACCGGTTGGTGTTAAGGCATCGGGACGAAATCAAGAGTAGCGAAACAAACGCTCTAGTACCACCATCTGTTGCAGTGGCTCAGGTGCTAGAAAGTCTTCAGTCCGAAAGATTCCGTAAGTTCTTCCATTTTAAACTAAAAGAGGTATTCTTCTACTTGTATACATTTCAGAAGACTTCCCAGAACATAGCAGACTTGCCATGGTAGAGCAGATCATTCAACCAACTAGGAACGGCCGTAACAACACCAGACATCTCTTGAATAAAGCGCAAATTGCGGTTAGGAGACAAGCAGATTTGGGGATAACTCCTGGACAGCTGGTACATCATAAATACGAAAATAATTTTCCAGAATCCGTTGAAAATTTATAAGAACAAGTTTCTCAGGATCCTTCGGTCTGCAAATGCCTTATCAGTGATGAGACCTTCATTCTTCTGGATGATGCTGATAAAATTTATTTTGGCAGTCGCGATTTGCTAACCCAAGCTCTGGATCAGCTCACCTTGAAAAACGTAATTGTGAGTGTTTTAATATGTATATACAGCTAAAATGTAGATTATTTCAACATAATTTGTGTAAAACAATCGGAAATTCAGCCCATATCACTGGCTACTCCGAGGCGGTTTAGTGGTGGAAAGTGGGAAATTTATACATATCCCAGAGTTTATACATTTTGATTTTTCTGGTTTAAATGGTTGAGTAATTCACTATACTCGTCTATTTTATGATTTTCATGCACACACTACTCGAGAAGTATTGGAAAGTCCTATCAACCTATTGGGTCAGGGAATAACCTCTCGCGCCATTTTTACTATGGGGAACTTCGCATTCGATCTCGAGAGTTGCGGTAATGTACATATTATAACTCAATTCGAGATGAAATTGTTTGCTCTACAAGAGGAGATCAGCTTTTATTTTGAAAAAGCAATTTCATCGATTCTCGGGTCGATAAAGAGCAGAGTAAAAAATTAATTTCAAATCCCTGAGCTTGACTGACTCGAAAATCATTTATTATGAATTTGATAAAAAAAAATTTACTTGAGCCGTTTCTAGAGCAGAGATTTTTATTTTAAACAAGGTGCAGCACTACGCCAACGTTTTCAAATTGCATTGGGCAATTCAAAGTGAATCGCAAGCACTTTTTATTCAACTTTTAGCTGAAAAATTATTTCTCGTGTTTTTGAATATAAACAGTCATTAACAAAGTCGGCACTTATGACAGCGAATATGTACTTAAGTATTCCTCGTCGTTTCTGGCACTGGTCTACTTTTCAATACCAATGTGTCTTTCCGCTAAAAATCGCTCAGTGTCCAAAAAGAACCTGAGCCAGGCGTTGAGGTCGTCAACAGCAAAGGAATTTCGAGGATTTCTGCACAGTGTTACAGATATTACGGAAGTAAATTCTATGCACCACATACTAGTGTACCTAGATTTTTTTACGCAAATTCATTTTCTTTGATTTTCAGGTGAGTAAGGCGGTATTCATACTACTCAACGCCAGTGCGAGCGTAACACAAATGAGCTTTCCTAGTCTCGCCTTCGACTTTTCCTTCAATGTTTGGACATCTTCGGCCATAATTTGGTCCGATATGTTATGAAATATCAAAAGAATCGTCGGCGACACTAGGAAAATTCACTTGTGATCTCCTTCAATCACGCGGTGCGATCGCCCACCCGGCTTACTTTTTCGAAGATAGGCGGTATCTCTAAACCAGAATCATTATCAAAGAGTTTTAAAGTTATTGATTTGTTGGAATTTTAGGTGAATTGTGTTTCTATTATTTACTTTTATTAATCGTTATTGGTAGCTTCCAATTCTAAAGTCTTCCAGTTTTTTTTCAAACAGAATTAATAGGTTTTTCCGTAAGTTCTGCACCAAACATTCGTAGGTCATCGTCTTTTCCACGTCCGTCTTCAATTTTGTTTCATGAAAAATGGCTTACCACTTCTTAGCACAACTTTTCTTCAATCCGATAGGGTTTATCGCTACAACGAAAGCTCGAATCGCTGTGGGCGATTTTGGTTTTTTGAAAAAATTTCAGGACAACATAATCACTCGGAAATAGGAGCACATGTGAGCAGGTCTGATTCTCAAAAAATTTTGGAACCCTGAATTTTTGCCACGTTTTGATGTTCGATTCGAGGCAAGTCATGTTTTTACGAGCAGCGATAAATCCTTTCGAATAGAAAAGCCATGCTAAAGAGTGCTACATCTACCACAAGCTGATCGAAAGATTAAAGAATGTTAAGGGAAAATTTGGTGGCCTAAATTTTCTGCAGAGCTCCCGGTCGGACCTATGTTCTGCAAGAATATAGAAACAAAGTTAAAAAACAAGTCTTTTGCGTGTTTAATCAGCAATAATTTCAGTGCGACGGACGCTACAAGCAGATTCAGCTTTCGCTCCGACGTGGACGATCATCGCAATTTTACAGCATTCTGGGAGTTTTCGATGAAGGGCCCACCCTGCCTCTGCTCTACGCTTTCATCCCTGATGGAACGGAAGAGACTTTTCGCCATCTATTTGGTTTTTTCTGGCGGATGGTGACAGCGATTGTAAGACATGGCGACTTTATGCCGCCCCTGTGCACATTTCTTTTTGACTTCGAGCTGGCAGCTATCAATGCCGCTACCGTCGAAATGCCAGTTGCTGCCAAAGGGTGAGTTTCGAGTGTGGATTTGTATTTTTTTTAAATATATGTTCATTAGTTTTTTTGTTCACTTATCTATTTAGCAAACTATTTGCTCGATTTTTTTGCTTGACTATCTATTTATTTATTTGTTTATTTATTTGTTTAGTTATGTATTTAATTACGTATGAAATTGATTATTTATTGTTCATTCATCCGATTATTTGTTTAATTTCTAGATGTTTTTATTTATTCATTTATTTGACTATTTACTTATGTATTTAAATATGCATGCAATTATCTGCTTATTGTTTATTTATTCATTTTTTTATTTTTGATTGTGATTGCTAACTGTTTATTCAAATATCTAATCGTTCTAATATTTAATCATCAGATTTGTTCTCCTTAACTTATTTTTGTTCATCTATCTATAGATCTGTTGATCTATTATTTGAATAATGAGACAATTTTTGAATCCGTTTGTTCATTCCAATCATTTATTTGCACGTTTTTAACTCGTCTATTTACGTGTTGTTTATTTATTGATTTATCTGTTTATTCATCCATTGATTCATTTAGCTCTTTATTATTTTATATGATTTCAAATACCTGCCTACTCATTTGCCTATCTATTTGCCTACTCACTTACCAATTTATTCAATCACTTACATATTTGGTACTTATTTATTCTAATAAATATCAATTGACCACCGTTCCTTAATTTTTCGAAATTCGGCAGACGGGCAAAAGATTCGTGAGCAGCACCTTATAGAACCCCCGCTGACACAGTTGTTGTCAATGCAGAGTCTTTGACCTACCTGACGTATATCTACCATACTATCCTGTGAAATCAAACACGGACCTCCTATTTGTGTTCTGCCCCCAAACTACCCCTTAAAAGAAATTTGAACTAAAAATCTCCTTCTAATTGATTTTCTTGAGTCTGAAAGGCGGTGCCATCTACACATTTATTTGAGTTGTTGCCCTATTTTTTATCCATTCGTTCGATTCATTTCTTTCAATAATAGATTTAGATTTATTTGTCCACGATCGATTTATATGTCCTTCTACTTATTTTTTTGACTTTATTCTCTTGTCAAGAGGAAGTGTATGTATTTGAAATAGTTTATTTCAGGTGCTTCTTCCATTATACCCAGGCGATCTTGCGACACCGGGACTCCTTGCACCTTAAGGCAGCCTGTAGCAAAAAGCCTGTGGTTGGATGCTTCTTTAGACGGATCCAAATGCTGCCCTTGCTCCCTCCACAATTCCACATCGTATCCACAGTCTTGGACGCACCGCCACTGCCTCTGGTCACACCTGATGAGCACGCAGCCATTGTCCAGTTTCTGCAGTACTGGAATGAGAACTGGGGCACGAGAGGCCGTTTCGCTGGCTTGTGGGATCACTCCGATCATTTAGGATTAAGAACAACGAATATCGTCGAAGGATCCCACACCAAAATTAGAACCGCCTTTCCAACAGGCACGCCCACGCTGAAAGATATGATGGGTTTTATTCAAGGCCAGCTGGCAGCAGCGAAGGGGCTCGTAAGACCGGCCGCTCAGGGAGCCCAGACCACTTATGTAAGGCCTAAGGAGTAGAGTGTTGCCCGAATATTCGTTTATTCGAATAATATTCGAATATTCGAATAATTCGAATACTCGAATATTCAAAGAAGTGGAATATTCGTTTATTCGAATATTCGAATATTCAAAGAAGTGAAATATTCAGCACGAATAATTTGAACATTCGACAATATCGCTTTTCATTTTGCCCTGATTTTACATTTCAAACATCTTAGCGTAGTGACTACTAATTTCTCACAATTCTTCGTTACCTCATAAATATAAAGTTACTGTGCTTATCTGGGTTAAATTCCATTCCGAAATTGCGTCTCGACACGCTTTGCGGCCGCACGCGCTCGAGTCAATCGAGTTTCCAGCTCCAAAGCCGACACGATATGGCTTCTTTATGCAGTTTTATTCAATTTTGTTTAGTTTCCAGTTTCTAAAACCCACCTAGAGTCAACAGATCCGCAGCTGCGGCGCTGGAAACTCTTCCGACTCGGAAGCGCGCGGCCACAAAGCGTGTCGAGACGCAATTGCGGACCGGAATTGGACCCAGATAAGCACAGTATAGCAGGTATTTCCAATATATTAAATCGCTCGTAGGATTTTGTCAAAACGCTAGAAATGCCCATTTCACCTTTAGTTATAGAGAAAAGTCTAAATCTCGAGCGGCTCATAAGTATAGCAACACTTGAGCAACATGGAAATTTCTTACGATGATGGCCAGAATGAGCCATTTTCATGTGTATTTTCATGAAACTGGTTCGAGGTGATGCTATTTGTCTACTTTCCCGGTGAAGTTCACCTGAATTCTGACGCGAAAGCCCAAGTTCTCTCCTTCCATAATGCTGGACGTGGATTTCGATGGTTTCCAGCCACCTAGGACGACCAGCTGGATGTAGTCTCCAGTGACATGGTGTCGGTCTCAACGACTAACTACGAATTGTCGCTGAGTTTTTTCGAATTGTCGCTGAGATTCCGGAGTAGGGCACGGCTAAGCAGCAGTAGGGAAGTTCGCCATCGCATAAACCGCGCATAACTCAACTGAACTCAACTAAGCTAAACCGAACTAGACCGAAGCAGACCACAAATTTGGCGGCAATTTAGCGGGTATTTTGCGGCTATTTCACGGCGAGCATTATTTGGCGACTATTTCGCAGCCAGCATTATTTGGCGGCTATTTCGCGACTATTACTCGGGAAAAAGGCATTTTGCGTCTGTTTCGCGGCTATTTCTCGGCCAAACCCCAGAGTACACGCCCGTAAACGTGGTTGGGATAACCACGGAAATATAATGGTATGGCTCAGAACACAACGCCTACGCATTTTGAAGCGTCAAAAACGACCCACAATGACGCTACACGTGTGAGAAGTTGGCCCCGCCCCGTGACTGCCCGCCCTTGCATTTGCGTCCTCCTCCAAAAAAGGGGTTCTGGGCCATTCCCACCATCGGCGACGCTTGTGGGTGGTACAACGAGTACAATAAGTGAGCCATACACATCGACGATGGTGGGAATGGCCCAGCACTCCTGTTTGGGGGAGGACGCAAATACAGGTGCGGGGCTGACTCCTCAGTCGTGTAGCGTCATTTGTGGTCGTTTTAGTATCTCAACCACGTTTACGAGCGTGTATGCTGAACTTAGAGGCAGTGTTCACTAGAGTGTTGGAACGAATAACTTTTTTTAAATATTCGAATAAACGAATAATTCGAATAATCCACCTCTTCGAATATTCGATTATTCGAATAAACGAATATTTCACTTCTTTGAATATTCGATTATTCGAATAACCCGAATAATCAACTTCTTTGAATATTCGAATATTCGAATTATTCGAATATTCGAATATTATTCGAATAAACGAATATTTGGGCAACACTCTATTGCGTACTATCCCATCCAATCCACTTGGGCAAACTGGGGCATCGACAATAGGTTGAGAAGTTGTCATCTCATAAACTGCACCCTCTTGACAACTCAAATCGCTCGCATTGTAAGCCTGACAACTGCCCGTTGCCCAGCGACATCCGCCTGTCGTCGGGCTGTTGACATTTTGACCTGTCGCGTTTAGCGGCCTATTTAGCAGCGGTTCACATCCTGCAAGACTTTTATGTGGCTTAGGAACTACTTTGCACCGACCCGCGTCGCGGTCGGCGCATCGACATGCATCGCGGTCAGCACACCTACACGCATCGCGGTCGGCACACCGACACGCAGCGTGGTCGGCACACCGACACGCGTGGCGGTCGACACACCGACACGAAGCGTAGTCGGTAGACCCACGCGTCGCGGCTGGGTCGCCCAACCTGCACTGAGGCCGCCACCGGATGGGCAGGGCTTCCAGATGCTGGGCGGGGCCAATGTACTGCATACTTGGGTAATTGAACCGGCTGCACTCTTATCACTTAAGCTCAGCATACACACTCGTAAACGTGGTTGAGATACTAACTACGGAAGTTGAATGGCATGGCTCAGAATACGACGCCTACGGATTCTGAAGCGTCAAAAACGACCACAAGTGACGCTACACGACTGAGGAGTCAGCCCCGCACCTGTATTTGCGTCCTCCCCCAAACAGGAGTGCTGGGCCATTCCCACCATTGTCGGTGTGTATGGCTCATTTATTGTACTCATTGTACCACCACAAGCGTCGCCGATGGTGGGAATGGCCCAGAACCCCTTTTTTGGAGGAGGACGCAAATGCAAGGGCGGGCAGATACGGGGCGGGGCCAACTTCTCACACGTGTAGCGTCATTGTGGGTCGTTTTTGACGCTTCAAAATGCGTAGGCGTTGTGTTCTGAGCCATACCATTATATTTCCGTGGTTATCTCAACCACGTTTACGAGCGTGTACTCTGAGTTTTGGCCGAGAAATAGCCGCGAAACAGACGCAAAATGCCTTTTTCCCGAGTAATAGTCGCGAAATAGCCGCCAAATAATGCTGGCTGCGAAATAGTCGCCAAATAATGCTCGCCGTGAAATAGCCGCAAAATACCCGCTAAATTGCCGCCAAATTTGTGGTCTGCTTCGGTCTAGTTTGGTTTAGCTTAGTTGAGTTATGCGCGATTTAAGCGATGGCGAACTTCCCAGTGCTGCTTAGCCGTGCCCTACTCCGGAATCTCAGCGACAATTCGTAGTCAGTCATTGAGACCGACACCATGTCACTGGGAACTCGCCGTGTAATATCTCGCTTCCCAGCTCCATGAGACGTCTGGGCGACAACAGACGTTGAGTGGCTCAGGATCTGGCGCGAACTTGAGACTGCATCCAGCTAGTCGTCCTAGGTGGCTGGAAACCATCGAATTCCACGTCCAGCATTATGGAAGGAGAGAACTTGGGCTTTTGCGTCAGAATTCAGGTGAAGTTCACCGGGAAAGTAGACAGATAGCATCACCTCAAACCAGTTTCATGAAAATACACATGAAAATGACTCATTCTGGCCATCATCGCAAGAAATTTCCATGTTGCTCAAGTGTTGCTATACTTATGAGCCGCTCAAGATTTAGACTTTTTTCTATAGCTAAAGGTGAAATGGGCATTTCTAGCGTTTTGACAAAATCCTACGAGCGATTTAATATATTGGAAATACCTGCTATACTGTGCTTATCTGGGTCAAAGTCCGGTCCGTAATTGCGTCTCGACACGCTTTGCGGCCGCGCGCTTTCGAGCCGCAAGAGTTTCCAGCGCCGCAGCTGCGGATCTATTGACTCTAGGTGGGTTTTAGAAACTGGAAACTAAACAAAATTGAAAAAAACTGCATAAAAAAGCCATGTCGTGTCGGCTTTGGAGCTGGAAACTCGATTGACTCGAGCGCGTCCGGCCGCAAGCGCGTCGAGACGCAATTGCGGAATGGAATTTAACCCAGATAAGCACAGTAACCTTATATTTATGAGGTACCGAAGATTTGTGAGAAATTAGTAGTCACTACGCTAACATGTTTGAAATGTAAAATCAGGGAAAAACGGAGTGCGATCTTGTCGAATGTTCAAATTATTCGTGCTGAATATTCGAATAAACCGAATATTTCACTTCTTTGAATATTCGAATATTCGAATAAACGAATATTCCACTTCTTTGAATATTCGGTTATTCGAATAACCCGAATAATCCACTTCTTTGAATATTCGAATATTCGAATTATTCGAATATTCGAATATTCGAATATTATTCGAATAAACGAATATTCGGGCAACACTCTAGTGTTCACGATAAAAATCGTTTTTCTGTTTTCCCGCCTATCTTGAAAACGGCCCCATGCTGATTCCAATGATAACTCTGAAATCGTACAAGACCTTCTGGGAACGGAGTTATGGTCCCTCAAAGATTGAGCTAAGGAAACATGGTGGACGAGTTGTCCGAGGCTTGTAACTTCCGTCTTTTGCAGCCGATGTATGCGAGCTAACCTGAATAAAGAGAGAAGTTGAGAATGAAGGGAAAAACGGGGCTTTTGATCGGAAACCATCGCTCATCTCTCGATCTCGAGCATTCATTTGTTCACGTCGGTGGGCGTGTGTTGCGCTTTTGAGGTTTGCAATGCGCTCGAAGTGGCAACTTCGGGCTCTTGTGGAGCTTTTCCTGGCTCGTTTTCATACGTTCTTTCGACGTAAACGTTACCGTGTGCCCCTCCACTACCCATTCCTAGTGGTAACTGAAACACATTTTTTATCGTAAACACTGCCTTTAGGTGATAAGAGTGCAGCCGGTTCAATTACCCAAGTATGCAGTACATTGGCCCCGCCCAGCTTCTGGAAGGCCTGCCCATCCGGTGGCGGCCTCAGTGAAGGTTGGGCGACCCAGCCGCGACGCGTGGGTCTACCGACTACGCTGCGTGTCGGTGTGTCGACCGCGACGCGTGTCGGTTTGCCGACCGCGACGCGTGTCGGTGTGCCGACCGCGATGCGTGTAGGTGTGCTGACCGCGATGCGTATCGATGCGCCGACCGCGACGCGGGTCGGTGCAAAGTACTTCCTAAGCCACATAAAAGTCTTGCTGGATGTGAACCGCTGCTAAATAGGCCGCTAAACGTGACAGGTCAAAATGTCAACAGACCGACAACAGGCGGACGTCGCTGGGCAACGGGCAGTTGTCAGGTTTACAATGCGAGCGATTTGACTTGTCAAGAGGGTGCAGTTTATGAGATGACAACTTCTCAACCTGTTGTCGATGCCCCAGTTTGCCCGAGTGGATTGGATGGGATAGTACGCAATAGTGTTCCCCAAATATTCGTTTATTCGAATAATATTCGAATATTCGAATAATTCGAATATTCGAATATTCAAAGAAGTGGATTATTCCGGTTATTCGAATAATCGAATATTCAAAGAAGTGAAATATTCGTTTATTCGAATAATCGAATATTCGAAGAAGAGAAATATTCGAATTATTCGTTTATTCGAATATTCAAAAAAAAATTATTCGTTCCAACACTACTAAGGAGGTAGAGCGCCAGATTGAGATTATAGCAGAGCTCAGGCGTTTCACTGACAGACACATCGTCGGGGGATTAATGCCGACTATGAGGCAGTGTAAGGATTTTCTAGACTTTTTGGGTAGGCGACTAGCGCATTAGAAAGTAGATATCCACTTGTATTTACAGAGTTATTTACTTTGTTTTTCTCGTCTACCACTTGTGTAATCAGCAACATTAGCATAGAAATCAGTGATTTTCTTGAAGAGTTGTGTAGTAATATAAAAGAGTAGGCATTAATACTGTTCTCGATCATTAGCAAAAAAAAATATTGGCAGAACTCGGATTATGGGAATCCATTTTGAGGTGTGAATATGATTACAGCCCCAGCCTCCACATAGACGAAGCGGTCGTGGCTGCTGTTCGCCAGTATGTGCAGCAAACCTCGATCATCTGACAGAAGACAGTCGATGGCACATCAATAGCGTCCTTTTCTTTGCGTCTCCGGCGCGAAAGCTGGGGTGGAGGGCGCAGCATGCGCGAGGGAAAGTGGGCGCGGCATGCCTGGTTGTCAATGGTACCGCAACCTGCGTGACGCGCTTGCAGAGAGAATGAATACTCCAGCGGCGACGCTATGGCGGAAAAATAGAAGGGGTCCTAACTTTGCCTAGCAAGCAAAACCTGTACTGCGATCACTATCATAGTAGCAGAAGATAGCACTAAAATTAATTATTATTAAACAAAATGAATTTGAAGACGGATTTATAATAAAATTGACAAAAAAGTTGTTACGGCCGCCACCATGGCGGAGCGCGCGTCACGCGCTTTTCATAGTGACGCGTCACGAGTCACTATGAATAGCGCCTAGCTTTGTGGTAGGCCGATGAATATTTCTACAAAGTGATAGTCACAATAAATGACAGCTCAAAACTAATTTTCAAAATCGGACTATCATTTGTGAATTCCAGAAAATTTATCCGAAAAATAGGAAAACTTATTCGAAAAAATTATTCGAAGAATCGAGAATTCTGATTTTCGAATATACTCGAAAATTCGAAATTTTTCGAATATATTCGAAAATCCGAAATTCGAAAAATACCATTTTCGAGTTTATTCGAAAATTTGAAATTCGAAAAATTTGATTTTCGAATATATTCGAAAATTTGAAATTCGAAAAAAATGATTTTCGAATTTATTCGAAAATTTGAAATTCGATAAATTTGATTTTCGAATATATTCGAAAATTTTTACAGTTTTGCCCAAGTATAGTCTGTACCTCAAACTTGAGTATATTGAACCGGCGACAAATTCGTTTCACCACACAGGACAGTGCATCGTACTCCACGCGGGCTCGCTGCTGCATCCTCGCCGAGCCGGCGCGGTCCTAACGCGGAGCTACTGCGGCACTATCGCGGCGATATCGAGGCTATACGCACGGCAGCAGAATCGTCTGGTCACGGAGCCGCTGCGGCACTATCGCGGAATTATCGCGGCACAGTCGAGGATCGCAGTACTTTGCCGGCACTGACGCGGCACATTTTCTCAGAAGAATGGGTTTCGTGCCAATTAAGCGGGTTGCGGGGGCCAGCCGACTTCCCAGTGAGCGTTTTCATCTCCCTACATGAATCTGTTACCAACTGAAGGATCACGGAGGGTTGTTGGTTTGGTTCACCTCGGCGAGGATCGAACCCGACCGTGTACAGCGAACAGCACCGTTTCCTCCAACCACGCCACACGTGCCCCAATGAATAACCACTACAGCGAGATAAAAACGTCTAGCGTGGTACAACTGCAGAGAGCCTGGGTGACGTACATCCTCACCCTATCGGCTTAGCTTCGATAAATCCGGCCACTTTCTGCTAGGGCAATCCTGCTGCAAATCGCGGTACACGTTTTTTTCTGTTTTCTGTCCAATTTTTGCTTATTTTTACAGAAAACAGAAAAAATGGCCAAAAATGGGCAGAAAACAGAAAGTCCGCACATCCCTTATCAAAATGTTGTGCTGAACCCCCCCCCCCTTGTAGCTTACGGAGCTTGACCTTCTGGCACCCAGCGATGCGCCAGCAGTAGATTATGTTAATCGTTGCGGGACCACATGCGCTTGTCGGCGGCGGACCTTTAAGCCTAGCACTGTTGTTCCGGACCTCAGAGGCGCTCTGGTTACTTCTCGTAGATTTCCGGTAGAATCGGGGCTCCAAAGGCACACAAACATTACCACAGTAAGGAAATGAAAACAGATTATTACTTAAAGCCTAGCTTGCTCGGATGAGTCCGGGCGCAGCAGTTGTTGCTTACGGAGCCTGACCTTTTTGCTCCTGGTCGTGGCGAGACCAACCGCGGGGGCGACGCACCTTTAACCTTAAGAGTGAATTTCAGCACCAGTGCTGCACTGTGAAGGTTAAAGGTGCGTCGCCCCCGCGGTTGGTCCCGCCACGACCAGGAGCCAAAAATTCAAGCTCCGTAAGCAACAACGGGCGCAGCAAGCAGTGGAGCGGTCGGTCATGGGAAAAAATAACAGTGATAAGGGGATTTTGACGTGGTAAGCGCGATAAATCCTCACTTCGACCTGCTCGAAATTGGGGAGCTAGGCTTTATGTGTGGTGGATAGCTCGTTAATATATCTCGACACAATTCTTCGCCTATTTCTAGTTTTCTAGCTTTAAGCGTCATCTGTCAAGGATTATATATTGAGCTTGTATTTCAAAGTTGCGAAACCTATAAGCTGAAGTCCATTCTGAGCAAAAATTCCTCATTAGCTTCAGTGAAAGGGCGAGGTTGGACCTCTACAACTTTTTTGAGAGGCCATAGATGTCAGTGATGAATCCTCTATCAAAGAAAAAATCATTTCTCTTTCCTTCTGGATAAATATTTATCCCATAATGCGCAGAATTGGACTGCGAAGACTAAAAGTGCGTTGCCGACGCGCGGCTGTGGTCCCGCAACAACTACCGTAACACACTGCTGGCGCATTGCCAGGAGCCAAAAGGTCAAGCTCCGTAAGCTGCAGCCACCCCACCCCCACATAACCGGCGGGCGTATGCAGAATTGTAGCTGTCGCCTTGAATCTCACTAAGGCTTTCCACGCAGTAAACCTTGAAGTCTTGCCAAGCAACCTACTAGATTCTTCAATACCGCCGTGGCAAAAGCGCTGGACAGCGGCATTTACTAAGGGAAGACGAGCTAGAGTTATGTTCCACAACCATGTTTCGATAGTATGCCTATTGCAGCTGGAGTCCCGCAGGGCGGCGTTTTATCGTCTGCCCTCTTCTGTCTGTACCTCGAAGACATGCCCCCCAGGATATCAAGGCGGTCGCCTATGCCGGTGATATGACTGACAATCAAGTGTCGTGATGGGGACATACATGTGGCCGACTCAAATCAATGAGTACCCGATCACGCTGAAAAGGTTTTTCGACCGCAAAATGCTGAAGGTCTCTGCGTCCAAATCGTCAGTATCCGTACTCACAACGGATCCATCCGAGCACAGCGCCCACCCGCATGTCGAGTGGGATAGAGAACATTTACCGGCTGCTCGCTTTCCCGAACTGCTCGGTCTGATGCTCGATCCGTCGCTCAAGTTTCACAAAAACACCGAGCAGAAGCAGACTGACGTCAAAGCGAAGCTTCATAAGCTCAGGGCCCTGGACGGTATATCATGAGGTGGCAGCAAGGAAACCATGATCACGACATACAAGGCCATACTTCAGCCCGCACTGAAGTACGGCGCACCGTTGTGGCAGCACTTGGTATCAGACACCTTCTGAATCAAGATGCAGCGTGTGCAGAATGCCGCTGCTGCCGAGATGTCGTACGTTCGTGCCGTGGCAGTGTGGAGGAAAGAAGATCGCCTCCGTGCAAACCGACGTCATCCCCTCCACAAAGAGGGTTTTTGTCATGGGAGAGGTGCTGGCCGGCCGCAGCTCTCCTTCGTATTCTCCTGCAAAGGGCCGGCGTGGAGAGGAATCCTGGACCCGCTCAGAAGTACCTATGCGCCACGTGCGGAGAGGATGTTAACTGGAGACATACCAGCGTCCAGTGCTTCGGATGCCAAATGTGGGTGCATCTCTCCTGTTCGGGCCTCAGTTCTGTGAGGCATCATAACTCATCTTTTCGTTGTGTATTATGCTCCTCACCTTCCATCTCAGATTCCTCTATCTCAAATCGCCCCCTTTCCATTGTCCATATCAATCTAAACGGCCTTCGTGCCAAGCTTTCTGAACTCTCTCTCTCTCTTCGCACGTACTTACCATCCAGACGTGATCATGGTTCAAGAAACCAAGCTCTCTCCATCTCCTACCTATCCTCATCCCAATATCCCAAGCTGTACTTCTAACCATGCTCCAAGCTCATCTCTCAGCGGAGGAGTTTCTACATTCGTTCTATCCTCACTTCCCTCACACCTCATTCCCAGCACCCCCACGGACGGTACTCTCGAGTACCTCCCAATCCATCTCCCCCTAAAAACACCCCTTTCTCTTTTCAACATGTACATTCCACCTACAACTTCATGCCCTTCATCTTACAATCCTATCCCACTTCTCAAGCAGCTGAGCGACTGCTCCCTCTCATCCTCGGTCGTTTTCGCGGGTGATTTCAACGCTCACACCTTTTGCTCGTCTCTCGGTCCTGATGTTAGAGGAAATGACGTCGAAGAATGGGCAGATGAGTGCGACCTGGTCATTTTAAACGATGATCAGCCCACTCGTCTCCCTGCCAACGGCCGATGCTTTGGCCCAGACATATCTCTTGTCTCGTCCAACCTTTCTAGCTGCTGCTCATGGTCTACTTCAACTACTCTGCCAAGTGACCACGTTCCTGTCTTTGTCCACATCGATCTATCCTATTCTCTCGCCCCCTTTTCTGGTGTTCGCCAACGTTCTTATCTTAATTTAGGCCGAGCAGACTGGCGCCTGTTCAGTGAAGTTGCGCTTCGCCTATCGGCAGATTACCCGTGGAATGGAAGCGTGCACCAGAAAGAGTGCCATCTATCTGACGCAATCCGCAAGGCCATGAATGCGGCTATTCCTATCGGTCGCGTCAAGACGTTCTATCCAAATGTCAACAAAGACATCCTCGACAAAATTAGAACGAGAAATGCGAGGAGAGCGGTTAATCATCTGGAGCCCGTGGTTGCTGAGCTGGACAGTGAGATCAAAAAGGATTTGGACAGACACAAGAAGGAAGAGTGGGAGAAGTTCACCGGGCAGATGGACTTTAAGACGGACAGTACAGCTACATGGAAGGTTTTACGGAAGCTCTCGGGTGAGAGCTTGCCTGCTACCGTCTCCACAATCGAATTAGACAACGGTGTATTCAAATCAGGAAAAGAAGCCGCTTATGCGCTCGGGAGAAGTTTTTTCATCACCAGTGCAAAGCGTGGTTCGCAGAATAGAGTGACTGTACGAGAGCTGTGCCGCCTCCCGCTTATGAGCACTGCCGAAGCGTTCACTATGACGCAAGTTGAGAAAGTTATAAAGGATATGCGGAATTCAAAAGCGGTTGGTCCAGAAGGGACATGTCCTGCTGTCTTGAAGAAGACACCGGATGAAATCCTTCCGCTTCTCACTGATTTGATCAATATCTCGTTCAGATCGTGCACCATCCCACAGAACTGGAAGACAGCTAACGTTGTGCCGCTGCCCAAGCCGGAAATCCTCAGGGTTCAGTCAAGGGAAACAGACCTATTAGCTAGCTGTCCACGTTCGCGAAGGTAGCCGAAAAACTGATCGTAAATGACTTGGCGGAGCACAATGAGAAGCAAGTGATTCAGCATGGATTCAGAAAGCTGCATTCCACCACGACAGCTCTGCTGGAAATTACAAGCTTTGCCAACGAATGGCTCAATGCCCAGAAGCTACATAGAACTGTGGCTGTTGCCTTAGATCTCACCAAGGCATTCGACACAGTAAACCATGGAGTTCTGTCAAGCAACTTACTTGAATCATCAATACCGCCGTGGCAGAACCCCGGGTTATCGGCATTCATCAAGGGCAAACGAGCCTAAGTTATGTTTAAGAACCATGTCTCCAATAGTATTCCTATTGCAGCTGGAGTTCCGCAGGGCGGCGTTTTATCGCCTGCCCTCTTCAGTCTGTACCTCGGAGACATGCCCGCTCCTCCCCTGACATGGCGCAATGTTTACCATCAATATCGGCCAAAAATCGATATGCACTGTTGCTGTCGCTGATCGCGGAAAGTATGCTCCCGGCTTGAGGTCGTGCGGCGATGCCACTCTGCTCAACCCCATAGTCTTACCTCTCATTACGCGCGGAAGGCAACTTTGAAAGCTCCAGCGGCGCCGCCATTGTAAAAGTTAGGCCTCAGTTGTATCATGCAGTTCTTGTCTTCACGCTGATTTTTCTCATAGGTACATTCAAATAGTGTGCGCGCGAAGCGCTCACCATATTTGGTTCTGAACTGGCCCCGCGCGGTATGGTAGCTAGGATTACAACGAGAACTTTTCACGCACGAATTTCCGCGGTCGTGTCTCTGACCGGCGCGAATTTCAAACGCGGGTTTCGCGCACTCTGTCGTCTGCGCCTGCCCGAGCCAGCTGATTCTGATCCTTTTCGACTCAGAAACATAACTTCCATTCAAGCATTTCTCTGTTATTACCTAGCGTTTTAGGATAGGTGAGTGGAGTGGTAGCATGTTTACCGGATAATTCCAAATTTTATTTCTGCCAAGTGTAGTTCAGCCTAAATTTATCGAAAAAATAATTCGTTTTTTACTTGATGTTATTTTCGAAGAAGTTAGATTCCGAAAAGGTAGGGCATTCATTGAGCTACGCGTCAATTTCATAGATATATGAATTTTTCGCTGATGGATACATCCGTTTTCATCATTCTACAATAAAGTCAGCGTGCTATTTTGCGGAGAAAACTTTGAAAACTAGTTTCTTTCGACCTTGTAGGCTAGAACAGAGCAGAAAGACGTAGCTTCTTCTTTTGTGAACTTAGATTTGCTTTCAAAGAATCGATATCCTAGTTATTAAAGCAAAACTGGATTATCATCTCCACTCTCCTCCCGAAATTTCCTAGGTGAACGCTCAGGTCGGTAACCACAACTCTTGATTGTTCCCACGATAAATGTGGCATAGTGGGACACTCAAGATTTGTTAAATACAGACCTCGTCTTCCTATGTCCTGCGGTGCTTTACCGCGTCCGATATCATTCCCATACTCGCAAATTCATCTACATACTGTTACTTTTGATCCTCTTCGTCTGCAACACTACGTTTCTCAGCTTCTACGCTTGGAACCCTGGCTGGACATTGCGAAAGGTACGTCTTTTCTAAATATAAACTTTCACTAGATAATCCACTAATTAAGTTTTGACTCAAAATCTAGTTCGTCACAAGTTGTATTAATATAGAGGGTATTTTTAATAGTAGGTTGAAACGTCACGTGTATGAAACATGGCAACACGACCGACAATACCTATGACCCCCATAGTGATCTGATTTTGCCGAAAAATTTTATGGTGGATAGCCTTTCATTTTTATGTCGGTACTTTTCCATCCACTTCACAACATTTTAATTTTGAACGAAGGGTATCTTTCTCACAATAGCATAACCGATTGACCCTGATCACGGCCCCAGCGCGTTGAAAGATAGCTCCATGTTGCAATGAGTTTCACGCTTATTATGGTTTCTGCATCCTATCTCTGGGAAGCCGCGACGC
The DNA here is from genome assembly GCA_029168955.1 of Aplectana chamaeleonis. NCBI lineage: Eukaryota > Metazoa > Nematoda > Chromadorea > Rhabditida > Cosmocercidae > Aplectana > Aplectana chamaeleonis. Next base: position 240,330 of record JAPDOI010000598.1, read on the forward strand.
AGCAATAATCACGCTGTCCATTGACTCCGTCGATTGAGGCCTAGGAGGTAACATCGGCATGAATCCTGAAGAGACTTTGCGTTCCCTATTGGAGGTTGGCGCAAACCCGGTGCACCTATGATATAGCATATGGCACCGAGTTTGCGCCAACCTTCAATAGTGGACGCGAGGTCTCTTCCGGATCCACGCCGACGTTAGGAACGTGCCCTTTACATTTTCGCCGCACACGGTCATCCACCATTGCGCGCTCAAGAACAGAGAAAAATCAACCTTTTTGTGCTTCCCATCAGCGAGCTCGATTAAAAGAAAGTATATCTCTTGTCGAACAGTCCCATTTTTTGTAGATGTGCAATTTATGAAGGAGACAACAAATGGACTATGCTAGGTTTCATCAGTGACAAACATGTAGTTTGAAGGTGTCTTATGCTATTTTTCTCATTTTTCCATGTTCTAGGAGGAAGAGCGAAGACAGGAGTCAGGATGCGCCACCAGCGTCTTCCGAGCCTAACCTAATGTGTTGCTGCTGTGCCCCTGCCTAAAGGCATTGCGATTTTCTCATAGTATAAAAATTTATTCGTAATCGTGTTTTTTATAAGTGATAATGAATGCTGTGCTACCTTGTTACTGGCAACAGCTTGTTCCACAGCAGCGCGATCGTAATCTATTTCGGAGGACATCCTGCAATGAAGTTGTGGAAAAAATGGTGTTGCATGCGGATTACAATTTATATGATTTGATACTTGTATTATCATGAGCGTTATTTTCTTATTGTTCGCCATAAGGGGCTTCAAGCGGGACGTAATCTGGAATGATCCCAGTGCAGGCCTGAAGAAAACTTTGGTGTTGATCTGAAATTGGAACCTATAAAGACTCGGGGTTCTGAAAATGTAGGTTTTGAGTGTTTTGAGTGAAAGAAAAACGCGTAGAAAGTTTCTGAATAGTGGGTATAGGGGGAACTGGACATCACATTCCTCACCATCCATCCCCAATCCTCAAACAGGGTTGGGCAGGCCGTTGCGCTAATTTTCGTCGGAGCTACGACCCCCCCCCTTGTTGACCGAGATTTGGAAGTAAATTTTCAAAAATTTACGATCCCCCTCTCGAGATGAAAAATTTCTTTAGCTCCTTTTGAGTGACAAATTTGGGGAAATTTCAAACTTGTGATTATAAAACACAATTTTCTTATTCCTACCTCATTTTACCTTTAAAATTGGTTTCGAGAAATTCCCATTTTTCTCCAAACATTTCACGAGCCCCACCCCCAAATTTTCAACTTTTCCGACAATTCCCGAAATTTCTACGACCCTCCCTTGCGCCAGGTCGCAACCCTGCTCAACTTTGTCCTCAAGTGAACGTCGTTCAATGAGGGGGAAGTCAGTGGGACGCGATTCCGTCAGAAGATCATACCTTGAATCGGTGTCACAATGTGATGTCTTAGGCTCCCGTTACTGTTGGCCCAGAAACCGTACCAGTACATCTGACTCCGGCCTATCCCCACCCTGTAGATAACCGTCATGACATATGATTCCGGTTCGCAGTAGGCGTATTTTCGTTAGCCGGGATCGCTTGCAAACTATTAGAATCGACAGGGAGGCTGCGGACGGACGCAGACCGACTCGTCAGGTGCATCTTCTGCACCCATCTGCCACTTTTTGCTGCGTATCGTTCGGTTGGGGCACATTTCAGATCGGCCACTTCTTACGGGTGCCTCACATTGCAGAGTGCGAGTATGGAGCTTCGGGGGCCGTTCTGCTTCTAAACTAATCATCGTCCACGGTCACTTATCACCCCACCACGGCGCGGCGGCCTCCGTCTCGCGCGAGGAGTGCGAGCGCAGAGAAACAGAGTCGGCGCGTAGAGACGGAGAGAGGCCAGCAGCCGGGCTGCCGAACGAGCCCGCCGCCGGCAGCTGGTCGGCGCGATGGGTGCAATACAAGGATTGCACGGAGTTCGGTGACTAATTTCGCATTTGTTTTGATTTTCACGTGAGCAGCTGACATCAGTGTGTTCACTCGATAGGTGAACATGCTGGCCGGCGCTTCCCTACATTTGCTCAATAAAATTGTTGCTTATCTAAAAAAATACTGAGTGGCTTCACGATGTTTGTCAAAATCGTGCTCCTTTTCAAAACCATTCTTGGTCATGGTAATTTTGATCGAATAAAACAACAATCAACTTATGAAGAGAGACTTCTGCTCTAGGTACAAATCATTCCGTTACCAGTTTGGTATGAATACTTACATTTGAATGCTAAATTAATCCATGTAATAAATGGGGGCGAAATAGTAGCTATGTAGGTAAAAGTTTCAGTTTTCTTAGAGACGTAGCTCCGTAGCATAGTTATTATTATTTTTGAATAGTTCAGATATGAGTTGTTTCGGCCCTTTCCTCAGACAATTCTTATCCCTAGCCACTCGAAACTTTCCAGTGAGAAAGGTGCTGAAAGTTTTAATCATTTAAATTACCAACAAACATTGAGGTGACAGTGTAGTTCAAGAGAACATATTTTTGTTTTTGTAATATTCGCTTTCTTATTTGTTTTTTTTTCTGCAAAAAAATATAATAACCTTCCGAGAGCTCTTCAACCAGGTATTATGCCTCGGGAGATCCACCCCAACGTTACTGGATGTTAAAATACTTTTACCGATTTTCTCTATTAGAAATACGCTTCTACTTGAAGTACACCAAAAAGAGACGTGAAAAATTAAAGTACTTGTATGCACTTCTAAAAGAGGAAATCCGGTATACCTTAAAATGAAACGTGCGCTCTATATGCACTTATGACCAATTGTATGAAGTTACCTAATCAGGGAGAGGAAAAACAAGGAATAAAAAAATTGAAAAACATTAGGGATAAGAAAAAAGAGAGGAAGGGAGCAAAAGATGATGATGAAGGTGATGGAAAAGAAGTACAGCAAAAGGAAGAAGAACAGAAACGAAAGAAATACGGAAAAAGATATGGTGACGAAGATGGAGGGAAAGGAGGAATAGTAGAAAGAAAACGCAAAAAAACGAAACGAGTCAAGAAATACAGAAAAGAAGGAGGAAAGGACGAAGAGAATGTGGTTTAAGGATGGAGAAAAAATATGAAGGTGACGAAGACAACAAGTACATGAGACAAAAGGCAAAGGAGAAATGAAGAGAAATAACAGGTATATGAAAAATGCGCTGGAAAGAAGAAAAAATGGCGTAGCGGATAGCAAAAAAAGAGGAAAGCAAAAAAGAGCGAGGAGAAGACGATGAAGCTCGTGTGTAGAGGAAGAGAAAAAGAACAGTGAAAAATCAGACGAAAAAAGAGAATAGATAGAGAAGAATAAAAGATTTAAAAAATACAAAAAGAAGTTGACGAGGGAGGAGGAACGAGTGTAGAAGAAAAATGAAGTGAAAAGGGAGAGAAAGGAAGGAGAAAATAATTATAAAAAGAAGAAAGTATCAAAAAGAAGACTGAAATGAAGAAAGGACGATGTAGAAGAAAAGGCAAAGAAAAGCTGAATAAAAGTCGAAACAGGAGAGTATGTTAGAGACAATGAAGAAGAACATGATGGTGATGACGAAGCAGAAAAAAAGAGGGGAAAGGATTTGATAAAGAAGAGAACAAGAAACAAAAGACGGAAAGACAAGGAAAATAAGAGGCGGAAACAGGAGGAAATGATGTGTTGAAGAAGAATAAGAAGGCAATGCAGAAGAAGAAGAAAAAACAAGAAACAGAAATGTAAGGGAGTATGAAGAAAAAAAGGTAAAACGAGAAAAGCAAGGCGAGGAAAAAGAAGTTACAGTCATTCAATTATTTTTCAACAGCTCCTTCTTCCTTCATGTTCTCTTTTCTCTTTATATTTTCTTCCTTTTCTCCTTCTTGCTCCTTTTTGCTTTTCCCTCCTTTCCCTCTTCTTCTTCTTGCTTTCGCTCCTTTGCTTCATCTAATTGTTTTCCCGTCTTTTTTCTGTCTTTCTTTCTCTCGCTCCCTCTCTCTCTATGTCTTTCTCTTTCTTCCTTTCTTTCTTTGAAAACAAACGTCATCCGAGCATGAGGGGGAGTCCCTGGAAATTTGTTCCTAGCTTAGCGAGTTCTCGGAGGATAACAACATAGTAGCCCAAGTCAGATTTTGTAACAATGGAAATTGCAAAATGATTGTAACATTTAGGTTGTAAGGCTATAAAAGGGTGAAATTCACTTGGTTCCTACGCGTGCTGGTGGGGAGCGGAGGGTAGAGACAGTGAGAGGGCGTAGGGCAGATGGAGGCCGAGGCGGCGCGCGAGCCGCTCGCGCCTCGAGTGATGTGAATTTCGACGTTTTAAGGAGGGTACAATATCATCATTCTTTTAGTTTTTCTAGAATATATTAAAAACTCCTAGCTAACTTCTTTAAAGAAGAGCCCAGTTGTAGCTAAAGATATGAATTGTCTGAAGACAGGGACGAAACAATTCATATTTAAAATAATTCTACTTCATTCCATATATAAAACCATTCCATTCTAGTCATGAGTATATAATTTATATGATTTAATTTAAAAGGAGAAAAATCTACAAATTTCATCATTCTATTACTGTTTAAAAATAATCATACAATTCAGAAACGGAACCAAAAAGAGAGTAATTTTGCTAAATTGGATGTTTTATTGTAATAACATTAGCGTTCTCAAACTAAATGTTCAATCAACCTGAACGGTCTTATGAAAAAAATTTTCAACTCATAATTTGGCATAATTAAAGAATGGATGTTTGTTACATATTTTTATGCCTTTTTTTCCTATTTTTCCATTGAAACACATTACATGACAGTTCACAATTGTGTACTCATTTTTGAAGTCTCATTGGGATCCTCTTGTTTCAGTAGGACCGTTACAACAAAAATGCGTCATCATTCTGAATTCTAAAGGCCATCTGATGGTAAACAAGTACTATTGGTTCGGAATTAATAAAACCGTGTTCTGGTTAGCAGCCTTAAGTTGAAGTCGGGAATTTGTCGATAAATTCCGTAGTAAAGACTGTGCTTTCGAAAATAAAGTTTTAGTGTGCGTCAAGTATATACGGTTTTTAAGGCCCTGTAGAACATCGAAATTTCGTCAGTTTTTGCTATGCTTCGGCCGAGATTTCATTTACTTCTTTATTTAATACGTCCAATAGACGCGCATTCTAAACTCTGCATGAACATTCAAGGAAACCGGGGATTTGTGTTGTTCTGGGGCAAGAAATCGGGCGATTGTGAAATGCGTAGAAGTCTCTCAAAAAGACCGATGTGGTGCCTTTTGTCCAGTACGACTTATACCTCGGGTCAGGTATTACGAAACTTGATTAAACCTCTATAAGTCAGAGAGCATCACAGAATAAACTTTACACATGCTCAGGCTTGAATTTTGAACGCAGTTATCAGATACAGAATTTAATAACATTCGGGAGCAATCAATTCAAGTTAGATCCATTTTCTCAAAAGATGGCCTTGTTAGTCTCAAGCCATAATACTTGTTGGCGACCGGAAGACCTTGAAAGTCTTCGTGTAACATTGTAGGAAACTTATTGCTTAACGGCAGCATCTTTTCGAAAATCGGTTGAAAATGAGAAGATGAGATACAGAAATTAGGTCACTAGTCGGTACTTGATCATTGGTTTGGGCTGAATATGTTCATGGGGCTAAACTTCCAAGGAAAATCATTTCCCTTAATAATTGGTTTTCAAAAGTATGGCCCTGTATGCCAAACATCGATTACGTGGAAAAAATTCTGGAAGTTTTTTTCTCTCCCTCTTCGAGACCAGGGTTTCACAATCACTTTCCTTCGCGTTTATCGCCCTACATATTTCTCACTACTAGACAATGAGAACCACAAGAGCTAGAAATTTTAAGCTAGTACAGCTAGGAAGACTTTGAGACACCATTTCTTGCTAGTAGAGCCGGCAGTGGGGGTGTGTATACAAGTCTGTTGGTACCCGCTCGTTGGTGCCCCTGCTTCTACTGAACCCAGCAGACGTTTGAGTGTACACAGGGAACGTTCAAGCAATATAGCGTGCACAACTATATCGCGAAAGTATCCCGCACATTGCATAAAGGTGTTGCCGTCCGGCACACTAAGGCCTCTGGTCCATAACATCTTAGGATCCGTACCTAGGGAGTTCATGGAGTCTTTGGCCACAAGCCACAATTTCGCCACCCTGAATTGCCGGTCATTGTCGAGTGATATCCAACAATCTGCATTGTCCAATCTTCTGAGCTACTTCCATGCACCGTTTGCTGCTTTGCAGGAAACTCGCCTCAAGGATAGACCAGTCATCAACGTCGGAGAGTACGTCATCTACTGTGGTGACGCTGATGATAGGAGAGTGGGAGGCTGTGCGATAGCTGTAAGGAAGGACTACAATGGTATGATTGAGGAATTCGGCTCAACGTCGTGTAGGAATGCATTTGTGCGACTGCGGGATCACAGAGGATTCAATCTGTGGATAGTGAGTGCTCATGCGCCCACCGAAACCGCCGAAGACAATTCCAAGGATGCCTTCTACGAGGAACTCAATACGTTGCTAGCCAGGATACCCTGTCAACATGCTGTTGTGGTGGGAATCGACGCAAACGCGAAGATGGGACTTGATCAGGAATCCGAAGTACTCGGTAAATGGTTCTTCCCAGTGGAGCAAACATCGGACAATGGCTACCGCCTTGTCGACTTGTGTGAACGCAGTGGTCTGATTATTGCATCGACATTCAAGAGGAATCATCGCCGCCATCAGCTTACGTGGCAGGGACCAAACCATCTATCTCTGGAAGAGCAGCGGAAGCGGAAGATGACAACTTTGAAACTACAGCTCGACTATGTTCTGACGAGGAATATTCCAGTATCGGACATTCGAAGACCTAGAGCTGTGTAGGATGTCGCATTCGATTCGGATCACCGTCCAGTTCTGTTGAACTTCACTGCGAGGATTCATAAGAGGAAGCGAGGGGCTAAGCCTCTCCAGAGAATTGATACGACAAGTCTCAGAGATGAAGAATGCAGAAGGAAATTCCGACAACGCGTTTCTGTTCATATTGGAGTACGGACTAAGAAGAAACTTTGCGACGCGGACTCTTTCGTCAAGTGCATCCAGGACGCTTCGAAAGAGGCACTCCCGGTTGTACAGCCCAGGAAGAAGCTCGCCTACGTCTCAGAGGAAACAACATCTACTTAAACAGAGTATGTGCTCTCCGAACTGCAGGAAACTTCGTGGAGGAGAAGCATCTCAGGAGGAAGTTGCGTCGGCAGCTTCAAAAATGACCGCGAACGAGAATGGACGTGTAGAGCTAAGGAGTTTGAGAAGGCTTGGGAGGAGAAGAATCCGAGGAAAGCCTACACGTTGTTACGACAGTATAGCGGCAAGATAAAGAGATGTTCTGCTGTCCTCAACACTACCAATGGAGTTGCAGTTGTTGATGCGACGCTGCCATTATGGAAGGATTACTTCAGTTCACTACTGAATCGTCCAGCGCCGTCGGTACCAGAGCTGCCGCATGTTCAGAGAGCACATTACGATGTCAGTGAGGAACCGCCGACTGAGGCTGAAGTTTCGAATTGTGTCCGGAAAATGAAGAATGGAAAGGCAGGTGGAGATGACAACATCACTGCTACAATGCTGGAAGCTCTTCCTCCGTCTGGGATTCGTGAAATGACCAACACCATCCGTGCCATATGGATGAGCGAAAGGATACCCGATTCGTGGAGACATGCGATCATCGTACCTCTTCACAAGAAGCTATCCGTCTCGGATCCTAAGAACTACAGAGGAATCTCTCTACTTCGTGTCATGTACAAGGTTTCAGAACGTATCATTCTCGAGCGACTCATCAAACATAGTGAGGAAACGACCAGAGAGGAGCAAGCCGGTTTTCGACCTGGAAGATCGACCATCGACCAAGTGTTCGTTGTGAGAAGAGTAATCGAATCGTGGCAGCGGTATTCGAAGCCATTACAGCTTGCTTTTTTGGACTTTGAAGCCGCATTCGACTCTCCTCATCGTGATCGATTGCTCAACGCTCTGCGAGCCGATGGAGTCCCGGAAAAGTATGTTCGACTAATCGAGGACATGAACAAAGGAACAACAGCAGCAGTTCGTACGCCTGTCGGATTTACGCCAGCTTTCTAGGTGAGAACAGGAGTAAGGCAAGGAGCTGTAGCAGGACCTTTCCTATTCAACTTTGCCGTTGATGACATCATGCGTAGAGTTGCAGAACAGTTTCCTGCGGACGTGATCCTAACACCATCAGGACGCTCCCTTGTCGACCTGGAGTACGCCGATGACATTGTGTTGTTCGCTGAAAACAACGCAAAAATGCAAAAGATTGTGAACCTCGTTTCGAAGTATGCCGCAGCCTATGGACTTCGTCTTCGTCCGGACAAATGCAAGCAGATGTGGGTCTCTCAGAGGTCTTCTATGGGAGTTTGTGTGGACGGACAACGTATCGAACTGGTGGACGATTTCTGTTATTTGGGCTGTTTGCTGAAGAACGATGGTAGTTATGCAGCGGATATTCAACAACGATGTGCGAAAGCTACGTCTGCATTCAATTCTCTAACCAAGTGTTTGTGGTCTACCACCATCGCGAAGGAAGTCAAGTTGCGCGCCTACTTATCCGCTATTCGCCCTATCATGATGTACGGATCTGAGACGTGGGCAGCACCGAAGACGCTGATGGAAAGGTTGGATTGCACGGAGAGGAAGCTGTTTAGACGTTTGCTCGGATATTTCTGGCCGCGGATGTGCCACAACGAAGATCTCTACAATGAGATTGACGCCTTACATCTACGTTTGACACGAGGGAGGTGCCAACATCTCCCAATGCCATCTCAAGCGGCAACGGAAGGTCGTCTTCGTCTGTTTGGGCATATTTTAAGAAGACCGCCAGATCGTCTTGTTCAACACGCTCTAAGGATGCTTCCAAGTCCTGTCTGGAAACGGCCGCGTGGACGTAGGCTAAAGTTTTGGACGGATGTGGTGAAGGAGGATTTGAAATCACTCGGCATTGAAAGGCAATTCAGGCGCGATGTTTTACTTCGCAGGAAGTGGAATAGTGATCAATGGATGGATTGTGTTCAAATTGTGGCTGAGGACCGTGACAAATGAACACGGCTGACTACTAGGACGGCACACCTCGGTGAAGATGCGGAATGACCGCGTCAGGCGAAAGCCAACCGATTAAGTCGAAGTAAGTCAAACGTGGTCATACAAGCCTTGAAGACGATTCACGTGAAGGACGTCCAAAAAAGCTCATCAACACCAGAAATCATAGCCAAAATACAGTATACGGTTTTGGAAAATCGTCGATTGACTAAGAGAGATTTAGTAGAGGCTCTATACATCTCATTAGGCAGTGTGAGCCACATTTTAAGTGAAATTTTGGGTTTTAGAAAGCTGTGTGCCCAGTGGGTGTCGCATTCGCTAACAATGGAACAAAAACACATTCGAATGCGACTTTCTCAGCAACATTTGCAGCATTTTAGAAAGGATAAAGTGGATTTTGTGCGTCGATTCATAACCATGGATGAGACTTGGATCTATCGCCATGATCCTGAATCAAAACAAGAGGCTAAAGAGTGGTGTGAACCTGGTGGTTCAGCTTCGAAACGGGTTAGTGTCCGGAAAGGTTATGGCAGCATTTTTTGAGATGCGAAGGGAATTTGTTTGTGGAATACTTGCAAACTAGTAAAACAAAAAATCCTGAATATTATTGCAACCTTTTGGACCAGCTGAAGGAAAAATTCGCGAAAAAAGCCCCGGTTTGCGGAAGAAAAATTCTTTTTCATCAGGACAATGCACCATGCCACAAGAGCATTTTTAAAATGGCTAAAATACATGAATTAAAGTTCGAATTATTGGAGCATCCACCGTATTCACCAGATTTGGCCCCCAGCGACTTCCGTTTGTTTCCAAAACTCAAAACATGTATGCGTGACAAGCGTTTTTCATCAAATAAGAGGTCATAGGGCTGTTGAAGCGTATTTTGTAGACCTTCCAGATTTTCACTTCAGGGATGGGATCCACAGATTGGAGGATCGTTGGAGCAAGTGAATTAATGTTCAGGGAGATTTTACTGAATAGTAAAGTGTATTTTGAACCATAAAATTGTGTTGTTCTTATCGAACGACAAAACTTATTGAACAACCTGGTATACAGATAGGCGTGCTCTTTAGAGATACGTTTTCTCCAGTGGATCTTTGTTACCAATGTGAAGATACTTGAAACTCGTGGGACAGACGCTAGGAAGAAGAAGTTGAGATACTTGAAAATTTGGGTTCGCAGCGAATCAGAGCAGTGCGATAGAGCGAAACACTTTTATCTTGCTCTATGTTTGTTGATTGCAACTACAACTACAACAGTATTGATCATGGGAGAATCAATCAACAGATATTGAAAGGAAGTCACCAGCTCACAGGAAGTGATAATGGGCCCACATTGTGATTTCTACACTGCGTACCATAAATACAATACCCGCGCTAGGTTTTGTAAAAACGGGGACCATCTGGCAAACTTGGCAAAAAAAAGCGTCCGATGTTTGGTACATTTTTGAATGAAGACTTTTTTGAATTCTGAAAACGCTGACAAATTCACAGACCAAATTGCTACATTACTATGTGACTTGTGGGCCGAAGTTTCCTAAAATTGCTCTGTTCTAGAAAGAAATAGTTTTTGCAATCGTTTTTCAAAAACGTCGCGCGCGGCGAAATGCGGCGAAACTTTGAGCAGTATTTGTAAAAGTAAAAGAAGAGCAATCTGTAGGCTTTCTTACTAAATTAGGCGCAGGTGAGGGAATCTCAAAGTTTGTGTTGGCTAATTTTTTGAAATCCTTCATTAAACACGCTTGAGGAGCTACCTGAAAAGTCGGATTTTCGTTGCGAAAACTCCGGACTCTTATATGAAGATTTTCGAAAAGTCAACCTAAACAAGCCTTGAGATTCTCTCACCTGCATTTAATTTAGGAAGGCATACAGATTGCTCTTTCATTACTTTTACAAATACTGCTCAAAGTTTCGCCGTACTTCTCCGCGTGCGTTTTTCAAAAACGATTGCGAAAAGTATTTCCTTCGAAAACAAAGCGATTTTAAGGAACTTTGGCACACAAGTCACAAAATTAGGTAGCAATTTGATCTGCGAATATGATAGCGTTCTCAGAATTCGAAAATGTCTTCATTCAAAAAAGTTACATGCATCGGGGGCTCATGCCGTTTAGACAGGTGGAACAAAATGCACAGCCGTCAAATATATTGTGGCGTGTGCAACTGCACACCATGCTCACACTTTACGCGCAAATATGCAAAAATCGCTCCATTCATTGAAATGTGTTTTGGGCGAAAAGTTACGTTAACCAGCGGTATTTCGCCTGTAAAAGCATAACAGACTAGTTCGGCGACATTGGCAAGCGTTTAGCTCAATTTGGAAGCGAAAACTCCCAGTGGAAGACAGGATAGTCGATCTTATTTCAATATTAAGCCGCTGATGACGTTCATATTTCCTGCCTTGAGTCAATCGTTTTGTTGTGTAGCTTTTAGTTGTACATCTGAGAAGGTTGAAAAGGCAAGAAGGGTTTTCGCAGAGTTTCGGCATCCTTATTTGCACCAAACCTTTTCTATGACGGTTTTTTCTACGTTTTTGTACATGTAGTCACTTTTGCTACAGTCGCTAGCTAAAGCATCTAAACATATTTGATGCATATATGGGGTCGATTTCATTAGATTGTTGTCTTATTCCGACTAAAACAACATTGGCGATAATTATACTGTAAAATATGACACCGATTCAAGGTGTTTCCGGCAATATCACGATCAATGAGAGCAATGGTAGCGCTTTACTAATATTTATAGTCAATATCAAAAAAAAAAGAACGCTGCTCTTATTTTTGCGCGATTGTGGATGCCTACTCTTGCATTTTGGAAGCGTATGAAGAAGAAATATGAGATACTGCAGCTTACTAGCTATTCAAGTCATCTAACAAGGGGAATCCTTCTAGTCATGAAATGTACTTTCTAGAACCATTTTCGGACGTGGAGTCCGAATATGTCCTTCGCAGCTGCCTAGACTCACTCTGAAAAAGTTACGGGCGTTTTCGAAAGCCTCGCGGCGGGTAAGGGTACCCCATCACGGATTTTTTGGGTGTTTTGGAAAAAATTTCGAATTTCGCTCCAAACTTGTATGCAGGGGTAATATAGGGTACCAAACACGATTCTTTGGTCTGTTTGTCGAAATTCTGAGGTTTAATGTAGGTTACGGTATGCGCCATGCTACATAGGGGGCAAAACATACCTTAATAATCCGAAAATCGACAAATAAACATCAAATTAATATTCAGCACACCGAATAATCCCGGCATAGAACTTTTGAATTAAATCTGAGACTTTGACCAGCCTAACGTATACCCACCGTAACATACAGTATTCTGTCAGAAATTGATAAGTGGAGCTCGGATTCGTGTTCAGCACTCTAAGAAACCCTCAGAGGAAGAGTTTGAGCCACATCAATAGTAGAATTCCGCAAATAGTCGGAAGTCGTGTGTTGCTCTCAATTTTCCCCCGACAGAGTGCTTTTAATATTCGTGATCAGCACACCAGATAACCCCCACTGAGTAGCATTGAGTCAAATCTGACACATTCGTGTTAAACGCTTCTTGAACCCCTTCATTGATATAAATAAACGCTCAGCCAACAATCGGCGCAACTGGAAAACGCTATTACCCTTTTCACAAATGTTTTATTCTTCATACTTCTCTATCGTGTAAATCAGTTTCGTATTTAGTGATTGTATTTTCTTCTAGTTTTTCTTACTTTGTGCCTTGATAAACTATATTCACGTCCAGCCTTTCATTTTCCATGTTTGTCAGTTTGCTCACCCAATATGATTCTTTTGAACTCTCACAACCATTTGATATGGGATCCCGCACTGATAGGTCTAGCATAACTTTTTGATTTTTCAGAGATAGGTGACTAAATTTTGTAATAACGCAATCTAATAGTGTCTTGCAAGCTCGTTGTATCCTGAATCGTAACTGCTAGTACAAGAAGGTAGAAAAAATCCGCCATGAAGAAGGATTGGTGAAAACATGGACTCCAAGCCGGAAATATGAACTTCATCAACGATTGAGTAGGGAAATAAGATCGACTTTTCTGTCCTCCACTGGGAGTTTTCACTTCCAAAATAAGCTGAACGCTTGTAAATGTCGCCAAACCAGCCTGACATGCTTTTACAGGAGAAATACCGCTGATTAACATAACTTTGCGCCCAAAACTCTAATTTCAACTGATGGAGCGATTTTTGCATATTTGCGCGTAAAGTGTGAGCATGGTGTGCAGTTGCACACGACGCAATATATTTGACGGCTGTGCATTTTGTTCCACCTGTCTAAACGGCATGAGCCTGCATCGGGCGCTTTTTTTGTCAAGTTTGCCAGATGCTCCCCGTTTTTACAAAACTTAGCACGGGTATTGAATACGACAACCCATTTTCGCGAATACTGTTTTTCACCGTATGTCGGCCTGGGCTTGGCAAAACTTGATGAAACTTTAACATAATACAGGTAATCACAGAAGAGCTCACTCTCAATCCTGGGTTTCGAATGTACAATTTTCGAATGCGGAGTTTATTTACAATTTCACGGCCACTAATCCAAGTTAGAGCTATTTCGTCAGAACATGTGCGTAAAAATTCCAAACCCGTGCAACTTGCTTGTCATACGAAGACCTTCAAGACCAGCGTACAACATTGTGGGGGAGATAATTCCTTGCAGGATTTCTTTTCGGAAATGAATTAGATGTGAATTAGATACTTTTGAGATGTGAATTGATTTTACATCTTATAAGTACCTAACTTCGACGTAAATGAAGAAGAACGAAATTCTGGTATCAGTTCAGCATTGCCACAGCATATAAACCTAGCTTGCTAGGATGAGTCTGGGCGGAACAAGCAGCGGAGCTATAGGTCATGGCAAAATATAGCAGGAATAAGGAGATTTTGACATGATAAGCCCGATAAGCCTTACTTCGACCGGTTCAAAATGAAAGAGCCTGGCTATACATTACATGTCTCTGAAAGATTCTAAGGCAAATAAGCTTAAAGGGATGAATTTTCGAACCCCATTTCGCTGAATTTTTGGCTTTGAAAAAATTTCACAAGGGATTACTTTTCCATGACGTTCGACGGTTTTGAAGATCTCCTGATGGCGAACAAGCGACACGGGTTTGGAATTTTTACGAACATGTTCTGAGGAAATAGCCCTTATTTGGATTAATGCCACGAAATTGTAAATAAACTCCATATTCTAAAACTGTACATTCAATACCCAAGCTTGAAAGTGAGTAAGACAAGGTTTGTCATGCCTTACATAATGTTAAAGTTTCATCAAAATTTGCTATGTCAAGGCTGAGACACGTTCAAAAACAGTATTCGCAAAAATTGGTTGTCATACATTTATGATACATACGCAGTGTATTACTATAGATTCTAGTAAAACTTAGGCAAATTGTTGATTTTCCTTGTGAAATATCCCATTTTTTATGGAGAAATGTACACCCTTGGAGTGCGGTCCGCTCGAGAACCACGAGGTTCTAATTCCTGAGAACCTTCCGAAGTTCTACAGACAGGCAACGGCGCGAGGTGTGATGCAACCCAACATTGGTCCGACCCCCCACCCAAGTGAAGTGATTTGCTCAGCTCCCCCCCCCCCCAGGGAAAAAGTGATGGCGACGACCGCGGGGGGAAGTCCTCACTTCGCATATTTTTATAGTGAACGAATTTTTAGGTCAAGACTACATTGATGCATCGATTGTATCAATTAATCCTAATAATGAAGTAAATAAATGTTTTCCACGAAAACAGACAAAAACAACTCTCCTGTGACAATGACACCAAATGTTTCTTCAATGGCTGAACATTGATTAGTGCCCTGAGGACACATAGGTGCGATCTCGGGTATGAAAACCACATTTAGTAATTGGCTGTTAAGATGTGAAAATGCAGCCAAAATTTCATGGTCACAGCTTTAAGCCGAACAGCGCTACATAGGAGGGGCGGAGCCTGTTTTCATGCCCTGAGGGCACATAGATGCGAATTCGGGCATGAAAACCACGTATAGTTATTGGCTATCCGGATGTGAAAACGTAACCAAAGTTTTATGAACGCAGCTTCAAGGCGAACAGCGCTACATAGGGTGGGGTCTATGAAAAAATCGATAGCTGTGAAACATTTACAAGTATTTAACGAAATTTGAATTAGGGAGTTTCGAGTTGCTACAATGTGCGGAAAACCTGGTCACGGACCCAAGTAATCATTTCATTCTTTTAACCGGTTAAAAACGGTCTTTGAAGACCCATTTTTAGGTGTGATACAATCGATTGTATCACACCTAAATCCATACAAATTAGATGTGATACAATCGATTGTATCACACCTAAAAATGGGTCTTCAAAGACCGGTTTTGACCGGTTAAAAGAATGAAATCGATTACTTGGGTCCGTGACTAGGTTTTCCGCACGTTGTAGCAACGCGAAACTCCCTAATTCAAATTTCGTTAAATACTTGTAAATATTTCACAGCTATCGATTTTTTAATAGACCCCACCCTATGTAGCGCTGTTCGCCTTGAAGCTGCGTTCATAAAACTTTGGTTACGTTTTCACATCCGGATGGCCAATAACTATACGTGGTTTTCATGCCCGAATTCGCATCTATATGCCCTCAGGGCATAAAAACAGGCTCCGCCCCTCCTGTGTAGCGCTGTTCGGCTTAAAGCTGTGACCATGAAATTTTGGGTGCGTTTTCACATCCATATAGCCAAGTACTAGATGTGGATCTCATGCCTGAAACCGCACCTATGTGCCCTCAGGGCTTAAAAACAGGCTCCACCCACCTAATGTAGCGCTCGTGGGCTTGAAGCTGCGTTCATGAAATTTTGGGTGCGTTTTCACATCCGGATAGCCAATTACTAGATGTGGATCTCATGCCTGAAACCGCACCTATGTGCCCTCAGGGCATAGAAATCCTATGCTGCAGGCGATATCGCACCTTGGACACGAGTCAATTTCGTGGAGTAAATTGCAAGAGATATAACAGTGAACAATGCTCTTCTCAAACAGTCAACTATCCATTTATTTCTCAGAATTGCGAAATTTTCCACTATCAGCGGGTTCGAGTCCGTGAATCCTAAATCGCCTAAAAATGCATCTTCGATTACGAAATTCCAGAACATCTGTGTCATTTCGTTGACAGGATAGTCCGCTCGCTTGTAATGACCTCGGTGACAGCGAGTACTCAACACCTTTGCTGCTGACATATCCAGGAGTGCTTTGGTGACACACTTCACCTGGCCACGACTCCTTATCCATGTCAGAGTCATTAACGATGGCCATGCTACTGTCGTCTATTGCCTTGCATGCTTCATCACCAGTGAATTGTAAGCTCTTCTTGTGTGTTCCTGCCTTATTTTTACATCTCCATTTCATTTCTAGCCTCATTTGTTTTTTCGCAGTTGTTTCTCACTATTCAGTTTCTTTTTTGATCTCCTGTCTCATTTTGCTCTCTCAGTATGATCTCCAGTTTTATTTTGACCTCTTATTGTGATCTAATTTTGCCGTAATTTTTTATACTAACGGTATGGCTCTCAACCCCCCCCCCTCCGCCCTGACAGAAGTTCATCTTGGTTCTTGGTTGACCGAAGGTCCGACCCCCATCCCACCAGATGTCGACGGGTCCGACCCCCCTCTGTGATACATCACACCTCATGCCGAACCCTGTCTACAGATGCTGACGAATGGGAAGACGCAGAAAAATTTCGCACCCACGTCAAGGTTTCGTCCACCAGGGGATACCAACCCCTTGCGGATAACTGGGAAACTTTTCACACCCACTTAAGGCTTCATGAGAATCCCCGTAGCGGACTAAATCATGACTTTTGTGCGAGATTTTTCTTATACCCCCCATTATGCGTTATTGTTAACTATAACTTTCTGGCTTTCTGCCTATCAGAATTATTTTGAGACGCGGATTGTAAATTTGGCCTCCAGTTTAGACCACAAAGCCAAATTGGTGGAAAATCTTGGAATGTTGGACTTTCTTATACTTTTGACGCGCACGGTAGATCATGTACAAGCCTGAGATGTTCCCTGCACGATGCAGAGGTTGCGGTAGCCGTAAACGTCAGAGCACGGATGCACTCTTACAAGGGGTTTTTTAAATATGATAACAAGGTTTGAAATCTCATACCGTCGACTATAAACCTCTCTCAAAACGTAAAAAATTTCATAGCGTGAAATCGTTTTTTAAATCAATGGTGGGCCAACGTCTCAGGGGTCCTATACTTGTCCGAAATAAATCGAATCGTAGGCATCTTCGATTATCTATCCTACTTCCCGTATGCGGGCCTAGAGAACTGATTCAACGTGGTCATTCTGAAGCAGAAGGTGTCTGCTGCTTGAAAACGTAACATAACCGAAGTCTTGACACCCTCTGCCAAAAGAACGTAATGGCAAGTTGCTTAATTCCATACGCGGGCTCTGTCAATTTCAGCGCACAGACTCGTTATTTTTTGCTATCCCTGAAAACATACAGGCGAGTAACTTCGTTGTCAAATGCGGAAAAATATTTACCGTGGAATTTTGGACTTCTCATTGATTTTCAAGAAATTCGATCGATTTCATCGAAATTCTCGCAAAGCTGGCAATATGCGTACAGCTCGATAGAAAACCTTGAGGGGCAGCTATGATCCAAGTTTGACGCCTGTACGTCGTCGGGGAAACGAAAAAAAGACACAAATTCAGCTATCTTGAACATTGACCTGACCCAAAAATGGATATCGGCAATGGGCCCTCGAGTTCTTTCGATAGAAGGTCCAAGGACTTCAGCAGTGACACGTTTTCAAGCAGACACCTGCTGCTTCAAAATGATTCCATTGGAGCAGTTCTTCACGGTCTCATGGGGGGGGGGAACTAGGAACAATTACCGCAGTCGACTCAATGCGAAGTGCTGTGAAAAATCGATGACCCTTCAGACTTCCGTTCCTCATTTGTTTTAAATACCATTTGGCGTTCCGAAAGCTTTGGTTGTGGTGTTGTACACATAGTGGAAGCAATTATAAAAATATTTACAACCTAACATCGGCATGGATCGGGAAGAGACTTCGCGTGCATTGTTGAAGGTTGGCGCCAACTCGGTGCACCTATGTTATAGCACATGGCACCGAGTTTGCGCCAACTTTCAACAGTGAACGCGAAGTCTCTTCGCGATCCATGCCGACGTTACATATGAGGTCACAACACACTTATATGAGGAGAACCGATAAGCATCGGTTGTAACTATTTATGCGATTTCAGAGGAAAATAGTATAAGTCCAGTCTGTTCTATTTTTTATAAGAGCAAGCACCCGAGCGCTATTGACTCAATTGACTCTACTACGCAGCAGTCTTTAGGGAAATGTTTATGATTATTAGCTATCAGTCGTTCGACCGGGCCAACCCTTGCGAGTCATCAGCCGTTGGTAGTTGACATTACAGGCGCCAAAAAGAAGCCCATAGCGCCAAAAAAATTCTGGAAAGGAATATGTGAACAGGTTCGGGCAGTCTAAAAAACATCTCTTCCTTTCATAAAAGAAATTCTTCATTGGGCCTTGAAACGACTTTTGGCCACATTGTTGAAACGCCTGGCGCCTTCGAAGAACTAAGAACCTAAAATTTGCCCTAAAATCCTGGACTTGAACATAGTTCCAAGGGCTCCGCCTACAGTAGAGCTCTCAAACTTGCACCTGTGTCCATGTAATTTTGGTTACATTCTCAGATACTACTGGCAGCCATCCACTGATTGTAGTTTACGTTCACGGGACCGCGTCTCTCTGTGGCCCAGTGCATCCAAATGATTCAGCCGTGAAACGAATAGTTGGCCTTCTGTACTGAAATTCACGAAACGATAACCACATTTTAGCCATGCTTCGAAACCGGTCGATTTGCACACGATGTGCATAAACATAGTGAGAAAGTGTGTGCACTTATGGGCGAATTCGCTACTGGCCGCTCAGTTTCTCAACCTATGACAAAACCCTCAATGTGGCTGCAAAGAAGAAGAAGGAGCCTGGTCGTAGCAGTTGATCTGACTGCCGCTTTCGACAATGTCAGCACTTCCTTGCTATCAAAATCGATCCTGGACTGTGACATGCCCGACTGGTGCAAACGATGGACTGACAACTTCGTCAAAGATCGCTCCATACGTGTGAAATTCGACGGACACCTGTCAAAGTCGGTTCCCTTGAAGACAGGCGTTCCTCAAGGTGGAGTATTATCACCAAGTCTATTCTCCCTATATCTATCCGATATTCCGAAGCCACCGCCCAACATCCACTTATGTCTGTATGCAGATTATATCACAATTGTATGCACCGACCCTGTTATCGATCGTGCCACTACGGAGATGAACAAATACCTCTGCAGCCTGGCCAAATTTCTCGAATTGAAGCAGCTTAAAGTCTCTCCTTCAAAGTCTAGCGTCACTCTGTGCACTACTGCAACGGCTGAGCATCAGCTACATCCCAGGGTTCTCTGGGAAGGTAACCACTTGCCCCTCTCTAAGCACCCTCGGATACTTGGAATCTTTCTGTATCCTTCACTGCGCTTTAATGAAAACACGCGCATCCAAGCTGCAACTGCCAACACGCGAAATAACATCCTTCGTGCTCTGGCGGGTACAACCAGGGGTAGCACAAAGGAAGTTTTACGCACAAAATATAAGGCCATGATACAGCCTACTCTGGAGTATGGAGCCCCGATATGGACTAGACACCTGTCGGACGCCTCTTGGAGTAAGCTACAGAGTGTACAAAACACTGCACTTCGTGTCATCACTGGCTGCCCAAAATCAACACCTATATCCCATCTTCACCGAGAATGTGCCCTACTTCCTGTCAAACAGTACTGCCAACAGCAGTCACAACAGTTCCACATTGGCATAGTCAAGAATGCCACACATCCCAACTACCCCCTCTTGTCATCAGATCCCCATCCCCGTAATATTCGCACAACGCTGCATGCTGCCATTTCTACAGTGGATCGTCAAAGATGGGCCACCTCTGAGCTCACAAGGAAGAGGCTGCAGCAAATCAAGCACACCAGATTCGTGTCTGAATACCTGTCCTGTGCCCCTCCTAATCCAGTCCTTGGTAGTTGCCTCCTACGGTCGATGACAGTGAGAAGACTCTGCCCAGACGCTCCCGCGTCACTCTAGCGGGTCTACGTTGCGGTCATTCTTCGTACCTCAAAGCCTACGTACATAGGATCGATGAATCGGTCCCGGATAAATGTCCTGACTGTCAAAATACTGGTCATGATTCACTACATTTATTTTCATGCTCTGCCAGACCTACTTCTCTGTCTGCTCGTGATATGTGGAACAAGCCGAGTGATGTTGCCGCCTTTCTGCGCCTATGAGAAGAAACTCCAATGTAGCTGATAAGAAGAAGAAGGGGTTTTATCGCCTGGACTTTCCCGTTTATATCTTGAAGATCTGCCCGTTCCCCCTCAAGACATCAAGGTCGTTGCATACGCGGATGATATTACTCTTCTGTGCCGAGATCGCGACATTAAGGTAGCCGCCAGTAACATCAATGACTACTTGATCGAGTTGAAATGTTTTTTCGATCGCAAAATGCTCACAGTCTCTGCCTCCAAACCATCCATCACCGTCTTTTCCATTGATAATGCAGAGCACAGTGCCCATCTCATGTAGAAATGGGACGAAACTCAAATGCCGGCCACCCGATTCCCCAAGCTACTTGGACTCATGTTGGATCCTTCGTTTAGGTTTCATAAGAACACTGAGCAGAAGCAAACCACAGTGAAAACAAGACTCAACGTCTTACGTGCTCTCGGTGGAACGTCCTGGGCATGCAATAAAGAAACGATCCTGATCACGTACAAGGCTATTGTGCAACCCGCCTTGGAGTATGCTACGCCAATCTGGCAGCACATCGTGTCGGACACCTCTTGGTCCGAGCTGCAGCGCGTCCGAAAGTGTGCTCTGCGAATTGCAACAGGCTGTTCTAAAAGCTCTCCAATTGAGCACTTCTTCTTCTCTTCTTCTTTGCAGCCACATTGAGGGTTTTGTCATAGGTTGAGGAACTGGGCGACCAGTAACGGATTTGTCCATAAGTCCATTACGGTCAGCGTGGTAGGTCTCTCCGGACAGTTGAATAAATGTGCGGTATCGTGGCCGATGGTACCGCAGTCCGGGCACACATCAGATTTACTGCTGTCAATCCTGCAGACATAAGACATTAGCATTGTAGAGTGACCACAGCGTAATGATGCGAGCGTGCACCTGGCCCTTCTTCCGAGTTGAGCCTCGGATGTGCAGACTTGGGGCGGCACTACCCCCAATATGGGATTAATGACCGCCTTTTCCAGATGACACCGTACAAACTGAGTATGCTCCTCGCGCAATAGACGGAGTCGTTCTTGCTGTGAGTCGTGCCATCTCTGCAGATTGACTTTGCTGGGAGCATCGGCGAATGGCTTTCTGATCTTTCTTTCTCTGACGGGGTTTAGCACTCTCCAAGAGGGGTGATTTGGTTGTTTGACAATGTTGATGAAAAATTGTTGGGCCTGGAGCTCACAGTGCTCCCTTACTGGTAATAAGCGGGTCTCAGCATGCAAGTGATCGACTGGGGAACTTCTTGCACACCCGGTGGCGATTCGAAGAGCCGCATTCTGTATGCGTTGCATCTTAGTCCAAGAGGATTCCGAAACTAGATGCTGCCAAACTGGGGCGCCGTATTCCAGTGCAGGCTGGAGAATAGCCTTATACGTTGTAATAATGGTTTCTTCGCTACTACCCCATGTTGTACCGCCCAGGGCTCTAAGCACGTTAAGCTTCGCTTTAACGATAGCCTGCTTCTGTTCCGTGTTCTTATGGAATTTGAGCGATGGATCGAGTACGAGTCCGAGAAGTTTTGGGAAGCGGGCGGCAGGCAAACGATCTCCATTCCATACGACATACGGATGTGCGCTGTGTTCAGATGGGTCCGTTGTGAGTACGGATACCGATGACTTTGACGCAGAAATCTTCAGCATTTTGCGGTCGAAGAAGCTTTTCAGTGCGGTCAAGTACCCGTTAATCTTAGCGGCGGCCACATTTATGTCCCGATCACGACACAAGACAGTCATATCATCAGCGTAAGCGACCACCTTGATATCTTGGGGTGGGGCGGGCATATCTTCGAGGTACAGACTGAAGAGAGCAGGCGACAATACACCGCCCTGTGGGACTCCAGCTGCAATCGGAATGCTGTTTGAGACATGATTCTGGAACATCACTCTAGCCCGTCTTCCCTTAGTGAATGCAGCTATCCAGCGCTTTTGCCATGGCGGGATTGATGACTCCAGTAAGTTGTTTGATAAGATACCAAGATTCACTGTGTCGAAAGCCTTAGTGAGATCCAAGGCAACTGCTACAGTTCTTTCCGGCTTATACGCGTTGAAACCATCAATTGCATAGCTCGTAATTTCTAACAAATCTGTCGTGGTGGAATGCATTTTTCTGAATCCATGCTGAAACACCTGTCTCTCGTTGTGCTCGGCCAGGTCTTTGACGATCAGCTTTTCAGCTACTTTAGCAAAAGAAGACAACAAGCTAATGGGCCGATATCCCTTGACTGAAGCTTGGGGCTTGCCAGGCTTGGGCAGCGGAACGACGTTTGCCATCTTCCAATTCTGCGGGATAGTACACGACATGAACGAGGAGTTTATCACATCAGTGAGGAGCGGTAGTAAGTCAGTGGGTATCTTCTTCAAGACAGCAGGACATATCCCATCAGGACCAATAGCTCTAGAGTTCCGCATTTCCTTTATAATCTTCTCAATTTGCGTCGTAGTAAACGCTTCGGCCGTGCTCATAAGCGGGAGGCGGCACAGCTCTCTTACAGTCACTCTATTCTGCGGACCTCGTTTAGCACTGAGGATGAAAAAACTTTTCCCGAGCGCATAAGCGGCTTCCTTTCCTGATTTGAATACGCCGTTGTCGAATTCGATAGTGGAGACGGTGGCGGGTGAGCTTTTACCCGAAAGCTTCCGTAAAACCTTCCAAGTAGCTGCACTGTCCGTCTTAAAGTCCATCTGTCCGGTGAACTTCTCCCACTCTTCTTTCTTGTGTCTGTCCAAATCCTTTTTGATCTCACTGTCCAGCTCAGCAACCACGGGGTCCAGATGATTAACCGCTCTCCTCGCATCTCTCGTTCTAATTTTGTCGAGGATTTCCCTGTTGACATTTGGATAGAACGTCTTGACGCGACCGATAGGGATAGCCGCATTCATGGCCTTGCGGATTGCGTCAGATAGATGGCGCACTACTTCTGGTGCACGCTTCCATTCCACGGGTAATCTGCCGATAGGCGAAGCGCAACTTCACTGAACAGGCGCCAGTCTGCTCGGCCTAAATTAAGATAAGAACGTTGGCGAACACCAGAAAAGGGAGCGAGAGAATTGGATAGATCGATGTGGACAAAGACAGGAACGTGGTCACTTGGCAGAGTAGTCGAGGTAGACCATGAGCAGCAGCTAGAAAGGTTGGACGAGACAAGAGATATGTCTGGGCTAGAAGATCGGCCGCTGGCAGGGAGACGAGTGGGCTGATCATCGTTTAGAATGACCAGGTCGCACTCATCTGCCCATTCTTCGACGTCATTTCCTCTAACATCAGGACCGAGAGACGAGCAAAAGGTGTGAGCGTTGAAATCACCCGCGAAAACGACCGAGGATGAGAGGGAGCAGTCGCTCAGCTGCTTGAGAAGTGGGACAGGATTGTAAGATGAAGGGCATGGAGTTGTAGGTGGAATGTATATGTTGAAAAGAGAAAGGGGTGTTTTTAGGGGGAGATGGATTGGGAGGTACTCGAGAGTACCGTCCGTGGGGGTGCTGGGAATGAGGTGTGAGGGAAGTGAAGATAGAACGAAAGTAGAGACTCCACCGCCGAGAGATGACCTTGGAGCATGGTAAGAAGTATAGCCTGGGATATTGGGATGAGGATAGGTAGGGGATGGAGAGAGCTTGGTTTCTTGAACCATGATCACGTCTGGATGGTAAGTACGTGCAAAGAGAGAGAGTTCAGAAAGCTTGGCACGAAGGCCGTTTAGATTGATATGCACAATGGAAAGGGGCGATTTGAGATAGAGGAAGCTGAGATGGAAGGTGAGGAGCATAACACACAACGAAAAGATGAGTTATGATGCCTCACAGAACTGAGACCCGAACAGGAGAGATGCACCCACCTTTGGCATCCGAAGCACTGGACGCTGGTATGTCTCCAGTTTACATCCTCTCCGCACGTGGCGCATTGGTACTTCTGAGCGGGTCCAGGATTCCTCTCCACGCCGGCCCTTTGTACGAGAATCCGAAGGAGAGTTGCGGCCGGCCAGCACCTCTCCCATGACAAAAACCCTCTTTGTGGAGGGGATGACGTCGGTTTGCACGGAGGCGATCTTCTTTCCTCCACACTGCCACGGCACGAACGTACGACATCTCGGCAGCATTGAGCACTTACACGCCGAAGCTCGCTTATTGCCAGTTAGAGATCACTGCCAACTCCAGGTGCAACAAATGTACATTAACATCGTGAAGCAGCCGAATCATCAATCGCAGAGTGCTAAACCCGGTGAGAGAGAGGTGTATCAAAAAGCCTTTCGCCGATGCTCCGTCGAAAGTACAGTTCAACTCCGCATTGCCGTTCAGTCCCCAAAATGCGCGCTGCTTGCGAAAGCGTGCTGCGGCGCGGTTGCGAGTATCCTCAGACAGGAATGTGGGATCACCCGGGCTATGGGATCACCCGGGCACCAAAAGCGAAAACCGCCCGGGTGATCCCACATCCCTGTCTGAAGACACTCGCAACCGCGCCGCAGCACGCTTTCGCAAACAGTGTAGAAAGGTGAGGTATATTATATAATTGAAGATTAGCGTTAGTTTGGGCTCTTATGGAGGATCGCCTACTCGTTGGCAAGAGCGTACGCGGAAGAAGAAGTCGTCTAAAATGCCGTCATCCTTCCGAAGTCAAAGGTCCTCAACTATACCTCCCAGAATTCACTCTTTCACGAGTCCTGGAGCCAATTTTTTCGGTTACGGATCAGCATAAACCGGCTCAACTGATCCGTTGTCTTCTCCTGCGTGCCGGAATCGAAGCAAACCCTGGACCCCCTCGCCGTATCCGATGGCCCTGCACCCAGTGTGGTACCTCAGCCGCAGCAGGGAGTGTCCAATGTATCAAGTGCAGAAAATGGACCCACGTGAGACAATGTTCCGGCCTCAAGTCCTTCAAGGATGCGGATAGCTCATACGTATGTCCCAACTGCAACATAACCGGGTCAACACAACATATCAACTCAGACTCATTGAAGGTAATCCAATGGAACATAAATGGTTTTCGCCACAAATCAGCCGAATTGGAAGCTCTTGCTCATCGCATAGGGGCCGATGTCATAGGACTACAAGAGACCAAGCTGGACACAAGCCATGGTACACCTACTGTCCGAGGCTATTCTTGCCTGAGGAACGACAGATCGAGCTCAGGAGGTGGAGTGGCTTTTCTCGTCAGGTGCAATCTACAGTGCAGTGTGATTACTGCTGGAGTTGACGATGGTACAACGGAATCCATCTCCATAAGTGTAGAAACTAAGTCCGGGCCTGTACATCTTCACAACATATATTCCCCGCCAAGATCCTCGTGTCCACCCTCTTACGAATTGTCCATTTCACCGTTCCTGACATGTGGGAAGTCCACAATCGTCGTGGGAGATGTCAATGCCCATAGCGCTCTCTGGTCACAGGGCGAAGAAGACCAACGCGGACAGTGCATTGAAGAGGAAATTTCCCAATCCAATCTAGTGATCCTCAATGACACAACGCGTCCTACGAGGAAGCCGACGCATGGAAGACCATCATCGCCGGACCTCTCCTTATGTTCGCAGGACTTAGCATCGTCGGCCGTTTGGGACACCCTGAACACAGGAGCCAGTGACCATCTCCCAATACTGATGGAATTCAAGAGCGAAGCCCCCATATCATCATCGCCGAGGACCACGTTCGTCAACTTTAAAGGCGAACTGGATCAAGTTTTCGTCAGTGTTGGAGCAGCAATCGGCTGGTTTTGACTTTGTGCAAACCCGCAAGACATGGACCGATTCCTCACATCAGCCATCAAAGCAGCAACTTCGCAATCTATTCCTAAGGGCAGACGGAAGGTTTTCACTCCTTGCCTATCTGATACCGCCAAAGACCTAATACGCGAACGAGACACCATTCGGAGAACGGATCCTACGAACACCCGAATTCCCGAGCTCAACAAGGAGATCGCAGATGAGGTAAAGAAAGATCGACAACAGACTTGGAGATCTTTTGTGGAAGAGCATAGACCATCGCACAAATTCCTCCAAGCTTTGGTCCACAATGAAAGCACTTGATGGCCGATCAGCGAAACCGAACCCTCCAACTTCTGCACAAAGGCCAGCCGATCAGCAACAAGAAGGCGGCAAACCTTCTATGCAAGCAGTTCGGCTCTCCATGTCCTCATAGAAGCCTAAAATCGTCCCGGAGGACCTACAGATGGATTAAAACTTTTCCAAGGAACGACGTTCCTATCATCACGGCCGCCCTCATCGACGCCTCTTTGAAGAAAAGCAAGCCTTCTAGAGCTCTGGATACAAGTGGAGTGGCCCTATTATGCTCAAACATACTGGACCAATTTTCCGCGAATGCGTCAGAGCGCTATTCAACAGGACCCTGTCAACAGGGCTGATACCAGCGTCATGGAAGGAAGCCAGGATTTTCCCTCTGTTGAAGCCCGGAAAACCTCCCGAAGATCCGAGCAGCTACAGGCCCATTTCGATTATCTCATCCATGGCCCGTACTCTGGAGAGATCCATTCTGCCTACATTGGAGACTCATCTGCACGTTCCCAGTTGGCAGAATGGTTTCCGAAGAGGTTTCTCTACCACCTCCGCCCTGGTCGAACTCACTGGAATCATCACAGACGGAATGAATGAGAAGAGACCACCAAGCCGCTCACTTATGGTGGCGTTCGATTTGAAGAAGGCCTACGATACTGTCGTCACATCCATCCTCTGTCAGAAATTAGCAGAATCACCGCTACCTAGAGGCCTAACCCGCTGGATTGCAAGCTATCTAAAGGGCAGAACAATTCACACAGAGTTCAAGGGACAAACGTCTAATGTGAGACTGGTGCGCTCCGGGGTGCCTCAAGGAGCAGTAATTTCGCCGCTACTTTTC
Organism: Aplectana chamaeleonis; assembly: GCA_029168955.1. Lineage (NCBI taxonomy): Eukaryota > Metazoa > Nematoda > Chromadorea > Rhabditida > Cosmocercidae > Aplectana > Aplectana chamaeleonis. The sequence continues at coordinate 267,579 of JAPDOI010000598.1, forward strand.
TCGTTCTACATCGCCGACCTACCGAGACCCCCACCAGAAGTAAATCTCATTGGATACGCAGACGACCTCACACTGATCGCGTCGGACCCTGACGTTACAACATGTGAGAAACATCTCAACGACTACCTACCAATATTAACAAAGGCCTTGGAAGACCATCATTTGCAACTGTCACTTCAAAAGACCACTGTTTCCCTGCTGACGACCCACACTGCTCAAGCGAAGTACGTGCCGAAAGTTTTCATTAACGGGGTGCAAATTTCGCACGAAAGAAACCCTACGATTCTTGGTTATCAGTTCGACACGATGATGACGGGACGTTTACACGCTGAGGCAGTTCGCAAGAAGACAGCAAAGCGAGCGAACCTCCTGAAAGCTCTGGTAGGAAGAAACTGGGGACAAAATAAAGAACTACTAACTACTACCTATCGTGCCATCGGACAATCAGTGTTGTCTTACGCAGCCCCTGCATGGAGTCCGCTACTGGCCTCGTCACACTGGGATCGGCTACAAGCTTGTCAAAATGCAGCTCTGAGAACTGCGACGGGAAGCCTGGCAATGGCGAGCACAACCCACCTCAGTAACGAATCTGGAATCATGCCAGTGCAGGCTCATAATGAAATGCTGTCACTTCAATATCGAACAGTTGCGGCACTCGACCCTGAACACCCCTCCCACGACATGATGAGGAAGCCGGCGCCGCCACGACAGATTAGGAGGCACGTCAGAACTGTCCCCCAATGACGGTAAGGCCAGGAAATGCTGAGAACATCCGCAAAGAGGTCCACAAGGAGTTTGTGAAGGATTTCTTGGGTAATATGAACTCTCCTTTACTAAATGGACCACCGCCGCAAATCGCGAAAGAAGAAGAGACTTTACCAAGATCAAGTCGAGCAGCGCTATCCCAGCTTCGGAGTGGTTACTACTCAAAGTCGCAGTGGTATCTTCATAAGATTGGAGCAGCAGATAATCCACTATGCCCGGAATGCAGTCTGGAGGAACACACAGTACCTCACATGTTCTCATGCGCTACAAAGCCAACGCATCTCACAATTGAAGATCTCTGGCTTAAACCCGTGGAAGCAGCCAAATTTCTGTCACTTTGATTCTATAAGATTGTAAAGAAAGAAAAAGAAAAAAGAAAAAAAAAAAAGAAAAAGAAAAAAAGAAAAAGAAAAAAAGAAAAAGATATATATAGATTTATAGAATAAAAAAAAATTAAAAAAAAAGAGGGCCAAAGAAAGCTCCATCAGGGATCCTCCAAAGAAGGGGATCCCAGCCACTCGCTTCGATGATTCGTCTACATGCCGGAAATTGAAACCAGGATCCGTGTCTATGGTGGAGGATGGGCAACAACAACAACAGCGTTAGTTTGGAATTATTATAGGATTAGTCATAAATTCCTTTGGATCAGCCTAGGCGCCTTATCTCAGGAATGTTATTTCTCCTCTCGTCTCTATTTACAGATCGGCTGGAGATATGATGGGAACGAGATGAGCTGGCAATGGGATAAAAGTCGAGCACGATGAGCCATCGGGGAGCCGAGACAGAGCACGACCGGGAGCTCACCCCAAAAGGGGAATTCCCAATCAAAATGCTCCATCGACGCTCCACTTTCGACCGTAGTGATCCACCGTTGATGCTTAAGTTGCCTTCGTACATAAAAAGATTCACCGATAGGTGTTTGTTGTGTAAGACGCCTAGAGCGTGTATTTGGTTATAAGTGGTACCAAGAGGCAGAAAGTGTTCTGGGCCCATAATAAGGGGCTGGCCGCAAAGCGACGGCAGCCACCTTATTACTGGTAGCAGCGAGTGGTTTCGGCCTTTGTGGTCGAAATCACTTCGCTTAAAAACTCTTTTCTATCATTTATCCGGGTTTCGCCTCACCCGGGCACCTTTTAGTAACTTGGACTGAGCCAGCTACTTGACACAGAGACGTCTCTGTCAGGTGTTCAGTTTTCGAAGCAAATGGGTGTTTTCAATAGTTCGCATGTTTGCGTTTACATGTGTGTTCTTGGGAATCTCGAGAAAAGATGTTTCCCAGCATCTTTCCTCGATGATAAGAAATTCCTTCGCGAAGATATCATGCGCTCCGACGCGCCGGCTCTCAGCCTCGAGGCGGCCGCGGGCGTCCGCTGAGAAAGAAAATATCGGACTCACAAGAATGCGATCGTCATGCGGTCATGCCATATCATGATCAAGTCGCAACATATAAGCAGGAGTAACTAATGGATGCTACCCAGTCATTGCGCCTGTAACTCGATCCCGTTCTGCATCAGCTAAACCTACTGGTTCTACCAACATCTCGCAGCCAGCACTTGTGGATCGTGAGTTTGCGATTTCGTCTATTGAAGTAAGTATGTTGCCCCAGGAAACTGGTTCGCAGCCTCTTGAGCTGGCCTTCGGGCAGTTCAAACCCAAACCTCCTACTTTATTTAAAGGCTCCGAGAACCAAGATTTCAGCTCATGGCTTCGAAGGTTCGAAGACATGGTAAGGATGGTAAATCCACCTATGAAGGACCAACTGAAGGTGAATACCCTCGTTGGATTCTTATAGGGCGGAGCCAGAGACCTCATCGATGAGATGTCGGACGAGGATAAGAACGATTACGGAAAGGTAACCAGAATGCTTCGCAACCATTATGAAGCTCCTCACTTCCGTAATCTTTCTCGCCAGCTGCTGTCAGACTGTAAGCAAAACGCGAATGAGAATGCGCGTGATTTTGCCGAAAGAATGAAGAAATTGGTGAGGAAGGTTACTCAGGGACAGCCGAAGGCCGTCCAGAACGAGCGCCTGCTCGACGAGTTTCTTGACCGCCTAAAGCCTGCACTTCGTTTTCACGTTAAGGCAGCAGTCCCCTCTACCTTTGATGACGCTGTGATTAAAGCAATGACTTACGAGTCACTTCTAGCTGAAACCGTGAACAACCTGGCCATTTTTCCTGGGACGAAGCCTACAGCGCCCCAGGTCAACTTTGCCGACGACAATAGGACCAACAACAGATGTCGCTGGAGTCAATCCCGACAGCCGAATGGTAGCCACGCACGACCAAACCTCGATACGCGTAATTACAGGTACGACCGTAGATTTTACGGAAGAGCGCCAAATTCCAACGTGGTGTGTTTCCGGTGTGGACGCACCGGTCACATTCAAACTTTCTGCCGTACCGTGATCCCAAACAGGGAAGTTCCGCACCGGCGCAGTGAGAATATACACGACAAACGCTTTTCACTTGGAAACCCCAACGTACGAAACCCGTTTAGAGGACGCCAATGGTCCCCCAGTTTGTCCCCAAGCCCGCGAGCTAGGGAGACAAACGATGGTCGCCGTAATCCTGGACGAGCCTTTGCGGTGAACGCGATCAATGATCCGCCTCCTCGAGACCCGAGTTTCGGTCTAAACGCGATCGTACCCCAAGATGCGAAAGATGAACAGATAGCGGCTCTAGTTCATCGCAATAATCAGCTGGCGAAGCTCGCCTTCGCAGCCGATTACCCAAACCAAACCGTTGAATCATCCGAGCACCAGCATCGCGTAAGGCAACGTTCTTCTAGCCTTCCACGATGGCCTATAACTTGCGTGCTCATACTAGCTATTTTAGGAGAATGCCTAGCAGATGTGAAACCAATAGCTATGCTCTGCCCCAACACCGCTTCTAATAACTACTTCAAGATTCCTCGTGAGGTAAACTGCTCGAAGATACTGCCGCCAGCCATCGCCAGACCGAAAGCAATCAAGCTGGAGGTATTCCGTCCAAACACTATCCGGTATAAGAGCACTGCAACAGTTTGCAAAATTTTATCTCAAAGGGTGATATACTCGGTAAACTTTTTCGGCGCGAGGAACCAGAATAGCGTTCTTACAGAGAGAACAGTCACGCCTGAGGAGTGCAAAAAAATGGTGTTCCATAAAACTTGCACTCACGGCGACCTCTCGGTGGTAGGAACGGTTCTGAAAACTCAGAATAAAATAGAGATCGACTGGCCATCGGCACCTTTTCAATGTTGTTCAGATTATGAAGCAGCAGTCTCGAATTGCGTAACCTTTGAAACAACTGTTCAGGCATACCATGGTTCCAGCAATTTGGAGAGTCCGGTGGGTTCCCTATCGGGATGTCGGTACGAGGACGGAGCATGCACAATGAAGTCAGGAGCAGCGGTTATTTGGGAACCTCAGGAAGAAGAATTCTGCCAGTTCATATTCGTAGCCACTATGGAAGGAACCATGGCCGATAAGGTATGGCTTAGCAATACTAAAGAATTTGCCCTCTCTTTTTCATTGAGCAGCACCCAGTTTTCCGACTGTGGGCATACGTTAATTAATACCGACCAGGGTTACGCGGTAAAGCTCGTTAGTATTAAGAGTCGCAAACAGCGAAGTGTCAAGGGCACACAAGCAACTTCCCCGGTAAGACTAGCTACAACAAACCAACTCGCCGCTCAACTTCTGGCCGTGGAGGGGAACATGGAAACTTTATCTAGCGCCACGTTCCATCATGCGATCCTGAATCTGTGCAAATCAATGAATTCGGTGAGACAATCCATGATCGCAGCGATTTCGGCACAACCTACTTTGGCCATGCGTGAAATTTTGGCTCGCACAGACATAGAAGCAAAATTCCTCGGCGATAATATAGTACGAACTCGATCATGTACCCTTTTGCCTGTGAGCATGTACAAGCTAGAAGTCTTTAACGGATCATGTTTCTCACTACCGTTCATCAAAGTGAAATTACCGGGTGGTAAGGTCTGGAGCGCTTTCATCGATCCGGTAACTTCTATAATTACTAACGAAGCGGAGCGATCCTCGTGTCACGAGGACATCCGGTTTGAATTTGTTATTAACGGCACCATTAAGAAGTTCGATCCTTTTCGTGCCTCATGGGAGCGGCTAGCCCCCAACCATATCGCTTCTATTGGAAATTCAGTCGAATCCTCGGCCGCATTTCAAAAACCAGCTTTGACTATCTTTCATAATTTAGTGATCACTAATATAAGCGAATTCATGCCAGAACAGCAATTCGCGGAATTATGGGTAGCCATTGAGGGTAATCAGGCAGTTCTTGACAGCCATATTAACACCCACAGATATGACCAAGGACAGGACGCCAAAAACCTAGATTTATCCATAGGGTCACTGTTATCACTCCCCGGCCTCTCTTCCCTCTTGTATCAAGCCTGGATCGTCATTTGTTGCGCCATTGTAACTGGTAAATTACTGCTAAAACTAATAGAAATTTATGTAAAATCGCAAATCCCAGCCCAGATGTTTAGAGGACTTATTCCAAAACAAGCGACAGGACGTTATCGTAATCGGCACGGGTCAGTAAAATTGCCAGCAACCACAATGATAGAAATGGAGAAAAGAGACGGGCAGCTAGAAGTAAATTACCCCACAGTTTTCGGATTACAGGGAAACGGTAATTCTATCACCATTCATGTTCCCGTCCGAATCAATGGGGTATAACTGTGTCGGCGTTAATCGATACGGGCTCAACCATTACAATAGCAGGAAAACAATTATGCCCAGCGCTAGGAATTTTCGAATTAGATCCGCAGCAATCACAAACCGCTGTTGGAATGGCCGGGGTCCATATTGAAATGGCAGGATCACGAAAAAGTATTGTGGAAATAGCCGGTCAAACCGTACAATCCCGAGTACATTTTACCACTAGACCACATGTTTCAGAAGCACAGTCAACTTTTGAAGTAATCATTGGAAACGACACATTATCGCTTCTCTCAAAACTGATAATCGATTACTAAAATCGCGAAGTCTTGTTTGGCAGAGCCTCCACCACTTGTGAAAAGCAAAATGTGTTAACAGCTACTGCAGCAATGAAAGAAACGCCAGTGAGAGCTTTAAAAACCACAGAGCTTCGCGCAAACAGCGAAACTTTTGTGCCTTGCGCTGTCGATATATTTAAAGGCAATGACGATCTCGCTTTGGTATCGCAGAACAGCAGAATTTTCGAGGATAACATCATAGTTGCGCCAGCAGTCATTTCAGCTCAAAACCCAACACTTTTAGTTTGTAACCTCACTAATGCTCCCAAAACACTTTTCGCAGGCACGAAAATCTCCACAGCCGTCCCGACTGCAATACTCGCCATATGTGGCAGTGAGGGTGAGCTGGTGTTATCTTGCACCACAGATGTAATGCCCGACGATCGCTCTTACGTAGTCGATTTGGATAACAGCAATGTGGACAGCGAACAGAAACGGAGGTTATGGACTATTAAACAGTTTTGCGGACGTATTTTCACGACACCAATACGATATAGGGAGCTGCACTGCTGGTGGGGTACATATTTTTACTACCAACGATCCTCCCGCCAAAATCTGGCCATATAGGATACCAGTCAAATATCGTGAAGAACTTCAGAAGCATATAAATATGCTAATAAAAACTGGGGTAATGAAGGAGTCCAATACCAACTGGGTACATAACCTTGTGGTAGTCCAAAAGAAACACAACTCTTTAAGAGTTTGTTTGGACATGCGGAAACCGATCAGTGAAGTCACAATCCCAGATCCGTACCCTACACCTCGTATAGACGACGTTTTGGAAAAGATAGGGGGTAATAATTTTTACACCACCTTGGATCTCGCGAGCGGTTACCTTCAGCTACCGCTCGACGAAGTTAGTAGCTACAAATGCGGGGTGTTGTCCGAAAATAAGGTCTATCAAATGACCCACCTACCCTTCGGCTTGAAATCCGCTAGTAGCTATTTCGCACGAACAATGGCGAAAGTTTTGGGGGGCCTAGAAAACAACGTTCTGGTGTATATAGACGATATCCTAATTTTTGACAAGACCTTCGATAATCACTTGAATTCAATTAGAAAAGTACTAACTAGATTGCGCCAATTCAATTTAAAGGCATCACCTAAGAAATGTTGCTTCGCAAGAAAGCAGATTACGTATTTAGGTCACGTCATTAACAAAGAGAGTTACAGTCCCGCCGAAGCTAACACCAAGGCAGTAAAATCCTTCCCAGCTCCAAAAAATGCCAAGGAGGTAAAACGCTTTCTTGGTATGGTCGGATTTTTTCGCAAATTTATCCCAAATTTCGCAAAAATAGCAGACCCACTTAACCAGCTTACGCGTAAAGATCTTCTTCTTCTTCTTCTTTGCAGCCACATAGAGGGTTTTGTCATAGGCGGAGGAACTGGGCGACCAGTAGTGGATTCGTCCATAGGTCCATTGGTGTCAGCGTGGTAGGTCTCTCCGGACAGTTAAATAAATGTGCAGTATCATGGCCGACGGTACCGCAGTCCGGACACACATCAGATTTGCTGCTGTCAATCTTGCTGACATAAGACATTAGCATTGTAGAGTGACCACAGCGTAATGATGCGAGCGTGCATCTCGCCCTTCTTCCGAGTTGAGACTCTGAGGTGCAGATGGGGGGCGGTATATCTCCTAGTATAGGATTTATGGCCGCCTTCATAAGATGACACCGTACGAACTTGGTGTGCTCCTCGCGCAAAAGACGGAGTCGTTCTTGTTGTGAGTCGTGCCATCTTTGCAAATTGACTTTGTTTTGAGCATCGGCGAATGGCTTCCTTATACTTCTCTCTCTCACGGGGTTTAGCACTCTCCACGACGGGTGATTTGGTTGCTTTATAATGTTAATGCGGAGTTGCTGGGCCTGGACCTGACAGTGCTCCTTCACTGGTAATAGACGGGTCTCAGCATGCAGGTGCTCGATTGGGGAACTCCTTGCACATCCGGTGGCGATACGGAGAGCAGCATTTTGTACTCGTTGCATCTTTGCCCAGGAGGATTCTGAGACGAGATGCTGCCAAACCGGTGCGGCGTACTCCAGGGCGGGCTGAAGAATTGCCTTATACGTTGTGAGTATAGTCTCCTTGCTGCTACCCCACGAAGTGCCGCCCAGGGCCCTGAGAACATTGAGCTTAGCTTTAACGACTGCCTGCTTCTGCTCGGTATTCTTATGAAACTTGAGTGACGGATCGAGCACAAGACCGAGCAGCTTTGGAAAGCGAGCAGCAGGCAATCGGTCTCCATCCCACACGACATCCGGATGAGCGCTGTGCTCCGATGGGTCCGTCGTGAGAACGGACACTGACGACTTGGCTGCAGAGATCCTTAGCATCTTGCGGTCGAAAAAGCTCTTCAGTGTGATCAGGTACTCGTTGATCTTATTGGCGGCCACCTGTAAGTCCCTATCTCGACACATGATTGTTATGTCATCAGCATACGCGACGACCTTGATGTCCTGTGGAGGATCAGGCATATCTTCGAGGTACAGACTGAAGAGGGCTGGCGATATAACCCCGCCCTGAGGGACTCCAGCTGCCATAGGAATACTGTTGGAGACATGGTTCTGAAACATGACTCTTGCCCGCCGACCTTTAATAAAGGCCGATATCCAGCGCTTCTGCCAAGATGGTATTGACGACTCCAGTATGTTGCTTGACAGGACTCCAAGGTTAACCGTATCAAATGCCTTGGTGAGATCCAACGCAACAGCTACAGTTCTCAATGGCTTGTTAAAGTTGAACCCGTCGATAGCATAGCTGGTAATTTCTAGCAACGCCGTAGTTGTGGAATGAAGCCTTCTGAACCCATGTTGAAACAACTGCTTCTCGTTGTGCTCCGCTAGATCCTTGACAATGAGCTTTTCGGCCACCTTGGCGAAAGGTGACATCAAGCTAATAGGACGATATCCCTTTACTGATGACTGAGGTTTGCCAGGCTTGGGTAATGGGATGACGTTGGCTGTCTTCCAGTTTTGCGGAATAGTGCAAGAGCTGAACGAAGTATTAATCATATCAACGACGAGCGGAAGGATCTCAGTTGGGAGTTTCTTCAGTACAGCAGGACAAATGCCGTCCGGACCGACAGCTTTGGAGTTCCGCATGTCCTTTATAATCTTCTCTACTTGCGCCACAGTGTACGCTTCGGCCGTGCTCATGAGCGGGAGGCGGCACAGCTCTCTTACTGTCACTCTATTTTGCGGACCTCGCCTTGTACTCGTGACAAAGAAACTTTTACCGAGAGAGTAGGCGGCTTCTTTTCCTGACTTGAAAACGTTATTACCGAACTCAATAGTGGAGATGGTGGCTGGCAAGCTCTTTCCCGATAGTTTCCGAAGCACCTTCCAAGTAGCTCCACTGTCCGTCTTGAAATTCAACTGTTCTGTGAATTTTTCCCACTGTTCTTTCTTGTGCTGAGTCGAGATCTTTTCTGATCTCACCATCCAGCTGAATGACGACAGGGTCTAGGTGGTCAACTGCTCTTCTGGCATCTCTAGTTCTGATTTTCTGAAGAATTTCTCTGGTGACGTTTGGATAGAACGTCTTAACTCGGCCAACAGGAATAGCCGCCTTCATGGCCCTGCGAATTGCATCAGATAAGTGATGCTCCTTCTGGTGCACATTGCCATTCCACGGGTAATCAGCCGCTAGGCGTAGCGCAACCTCACTGAACAGGCACCAGTCTGCTTGGCCTAAATTGAGATAAGAACGTTGACGAACACCAGAATAAGGAGCAAGAGAATTTGAGAGATCGATGTGCACAAAGACGGGAACATGATCACTAGACAAAGTTGTTGAGGTAGACCATGAGCAGGCGTTGGAAAGGTTGGAAGAGACAAGAGTTATGTCTGGGCTAGAAGATCGGCCGTTGGCAGGGGAGACGAGAGTGGGCTGATCATCGTTTAAGATAACCAGATCGCACTCCTCAGCCCTTTCTTCGACTTCTTCTCCTCTAGCATCAGAACCAAGGGACGAGCAGAAGGTGTGGGCATTAAAGTCGCCCGCGAAAACAACTGATGATGAGAGGGAATAATCGTTGAGTTGTTTGAGAAGAGGAATGGGATTGTAGGAGGAGGGGCATGAAGTGGTAGGGGGAATATAGATGTTAAACAGAGAAAGGGGAGTTTTAAGGGGGAGATGGATTGAAAGGTACTCGAGAGTACCATCCGTGAGGGTGTTTGGTATGAGGTGGGAGGAAAGAGAAGATAAAACAAAGGTTGAAACTCCTCCGCCAAGAGCTGACCTTGGAGCATGGAAGGCAGTGTAGCCCGGGATATTAGGATGAGGATAGGTAGGGATGGAGAAAGCTTGGTTTCTTGAACCATGATCACGTCTGGATGGTAAGTACGTGCGAAGAGAGAGAGCTCAGAAAGTTTGGCACGAAGGCCGTTGAGATTGATATGTACAATGGAAAGGGGGCGATTTGAGGAAGAGGAATCAGAGTTGGTAGGTGAAGAGCATAAAACACAGCGAAAAGCAGAGTTATGATGCTTCACAGAGCTGAGACCCGAACAGGAGAGATGCACCCACCTTTGGCATCCGAAGCACTGGACGCTGGTATGTCTCCAGTTAACATCATTGCCACACGTGGCGCATAGATACTTCTGAGCGGGTCCAGGATTCCTCTCCACGCCGGCCCTTAGCAGGAGAATCCGAAGGAGAGACGCGGCCGACCAGCACCTCTCCCATGACAAAAACCCTCTTCGCGGAGGGGGTGACGTCGGTTTGCATAGAGGTGATCTTCTTTCCTCCACACTGCCACGGCGTGAACGTACGACATCTCGGCAGCACGCGTAAAGATGAAAAATTCCACTGGAATTTAGACCAGCAAGCAGCTTTTGATCAGCTACGCAACGCCCTGATCAAGAAGCCCATTCTAGGATATCCCAATTATGACAACCCGTTTCACATTTTCACAGATGCGAGTTCGGTTGCACAAGCAGGAGCTCTAATGCAGGAAGAGCAGGGTTGTCCAAAAAGGTTCTATGCAATAGCTTATTGTAGCAGAAGCCTGAGCAGATCAGAACGTAGATGGCCAGCAATTCAGATCGAATTAGGTGCGATAGTTTACGCGCTTAGGCAATTTAAACCCTACATTTGCTTGGCTGAAGTCCTGCATTGCGATCACAAACCATTGTCGTTCTTGCTCAGTAAAAGCAAGACACACGACAACTTAGCTCGCTGGATGGTAGAACTTCAGAGTTATAACCTCAGGATAGTTTACATCAATGGTCACCAAAACTCAGTTGCAGATGCCCTTTCCCGGGCACACGAAAATGGCGAGAATTCAGGCACTCTCTCAGAAGATCTACAAGATATAGCAGAATTTCCGTTTAGCTTTTTCTGTACTCCACCCCAGCGCTCGCCTTTACAACAGAATACGGTCTTTTACACAGAGAATAGCGAGATCGACTTCGCTGACGAACAAAGAAAAGACGCTTTCCACGGGGTAACCTTCGAATTTTGCGAAAAAGGTATGTTTCCAAGTTCTGCTTGAGAATTTATTAAATCAAAAGCAGGTGAGGTAATCAATCAATGTTTTATCAAACGAGATGGTTGTCTGTACATATCGAAATTGCGGAAGCCTTTCAAACGCGATCTCCTGCTAGTACCAGAGTCATTAAAATCAATGATTTTCCAAGCCCATCACTCTAGCGCCCTTTCAGGTGGACATATGGGATTCAAGAAAACGCTTAGCAAAATTGTGCGCAAGTATTACTGGTTCACCAAATATTCGGATATTGGCAGCTGGTGCAAAACCTGTGTCACCTGCCAAATGCGCCGAGAACCGTTGCCCGCCTTCAAAGAATTACTCATTCCCGTACATAGCGAAGCAGTCTTTTCGAAAGTTGGACTAGACTTGTGCGGACCTCTCAGAGCGACAGATAGAGGAAATAAGTATATTTTAAATATTATATGTTGGTTCACTAGGTACGTAATTTCAACACCCTTGAAAGATGCAAAAGCGATTACCATCGCGCACTCACTTCTGGTAGAATGTGTCTTAAAGTTTGGAACAATGACGGAATTAGTGTCGGACCAAGCATCGACTTTCACATCTAATTTTTATAAAGAATTTCGCAATCCCCTACACATTCAGCAAAAACTTGCGACACCCTACCACTCCATGGGAAATGGAGCAACAGAACGCACATTTAGAACGTTCCAAAACATGCTCTCGAAGTTTGTCAATATCAAGCACGAAGACTGGGACCTATTTGTCCCATGTGTCACATTTTGCTACAACACCTCAGTCAATGAAGCTACAAATGAAACCCCATTTTTTCTAATGTTTGGAAGAGACCCCACTTTCGTAATCGACAGAATTCTCCAGCCTGGGAGAAGAGTAGAAATTCCGAGCCTCGACGAAACGTCTGAATACAAAGCACAGCTCGTCTCCGCGCTACAGCTGGCGTGGAACGATGCAGCAGAGCACGCGCGCAAGCACAAAGAAAACATGAAAACTCAATACGATCAGCATGCTAGACCATCATCGATTCAAGTTGGAGATCGAGTATTGCTTCGTAATTTTTCTAGTAAAGTTGGATTATCTAGAAAACTCTGCCTTCCCTGGTTAGGCCAATATCAAGTGGTAGAGTTAGAATTTCCACATGCTTCGATTGTGAGCATTTCTTCTCCTCGTTCCCAGCCGAGAAAAGTTCATTTGAATCAGATAAAGCGTTTCTTCTTTCCTACTGGTCCGGCTTCCACTTTGCCGTTTCTTCTCGAGGAGGAATCTGCCCTTTTATCACGAGATGCCATCGGAGAAGCTGACGACGCCGATCGGGAAAACAATCCGATGCCTCACCAGACGGCCACAGTACCAACACCACCGAGCCTAACCCGCCCATCACCCTCGCACAACTACAATCTTCGCTCGCGCCACAGCAGCTTGGGACCCCTTTCCTGTCATAAGCCTCACTCTATAGCCTTCATTCTACATTTTAACCTCCGAACTCACATTCATTCACATTCAATACGCCGCTCCTCTCAAAAATTTCAGGAAATACCCACTGTTTTCTCTTTCAATTGCTCTCGCGCCCATTCATCTGTTCATAATTGACTAACTCTCGGTCTCTTTTAGAACTTGGAGAAAAGCCCCCTGACTACTTATATTGGTCATATAATATGAATAAAATGGAAGTCGTTCCAAACGAGGAGCCCCTAGGCCAAGCGCCACGCCAGAGTAAAGGTATGTCTCTTTTCGATTTGTTATGTTTTTTTTTCTTTCTTCATTCGTTTTTCTTACTCAGTTCCTCCGCTCAGATCCTCAGTTGCTTTTCTTTTGTTGTTAGCATCCTTTTTTTCGGTTGAAATAACTGTAGACATCTGTCCAAATAGCCAATTTTAAGAAATAGAGCCTTAAAACATCACAACTGCACGAGTTTTTCAGCGTAGGTATGCTCTATCTTACTTAGCACGGGCCATTTGCGAGGATACGTACTCATCGATACTCGCAGCTAACCATCACGGCGGCTGCGGGGTGTAACTCGTCCAAGTGAACGGAGTCCTTCTACATTTCGAGGATGGCTAAAACTTCTGGGAGCGTGAACCTCTTAAAAATGATTGGAAGCATTCACTGCTTCTAAAGGTAAGCAAATCCCTTTTTAGATTACTTGGCGGTCCTGTCATGTGAGCGCGATGGACGAGTTGTTCGTTAGACGACCAACTCGCCGTAAGACGCAACTTAACCACTTTTTTTCAAAAAGGACTGAAGCGAGGCCCTCTTTTTCTAAAGTATGAGGCTAATCGAAATGTAAATTTGCGCTTTCTGACGGATTTAGTTGTTTGAGAATGATTAAAATATGGGTTTCACCCTCCGCAGCCGCCGTGACGGTTAGCTTCGAGTCTCATTCGATTTGCAAACTGAACAAGCCAACAAGACAATGGGTTTAGTTTCACTTCACGAACGAAATTACATTTAAACGCGCATTCACTGCGTCTCTGTGTCACACTAAGATCTTCACTACGCAGACACTGACGGATTCGCCTAGTGGAACGACCCAAACTTCTTCAGATGTACGGTGATACCGCCGAACGAGCACCGCGGTGTCGCCGCGCGCGGCGTCCCTTGCCTTGCACTCGCCGCGCGCGACGTTCGTTGCCTGGAACTCGCCGCAAGACGTTTTCTTGCAGTGGGCTCGCCACGAGCGGCGTTATCTGCCGCGAAACGATCTCAGACAGGATTAGCTTTACGACCCCGTAGACGTTTGGGTGCATTCGGTGCATTGATGGGTCGGAGGGCCGTGAAACCAGCGAGGCGGTGGGCGTGTCTCGATTTCTACCACGCCGTCAACGAAAAATAGGGCGGCGAGTCAGATGTGTTACGCAATTGCACGGGAAGCGTGCAAACGCGCGAACTAATTTCGGAATCATCATCTTTTTCATGGTTTCTCATTCTTCCTTTTTCTATCTGTTGGCTGTTTATCTCTGATTCGATATTTTATCTGTATATGGACCGTATAATAGATTTGGGAAGCCGCGGCACTTTTGATATATCTTTACCAGCCAGATATTAACTGCGTCGCGGCTTCCTAAAAGTATGATACGAATCATACATTACGTTTTTATGTGCAAAGAAGTGCATACACATCTAGAATTTACATCACATAGCAGTTTTCTTCTTGAAATCGTACGGTTCAACTCTCTTTCAAAGCCAAAAGATCAGGGAAAGATGAGTCAGGGCCACTTTTTTTGAACCCACTGACCACTTTTTCTCACCACGCTGCCCGATTCCACCTATGACTGAGTATGAAGTCGGACTGAAAGTTATTCTAGACACCTGATCCACAGCAGGAAAACCAGTCGTATGCCCGCGTGTTAATAGGCACATAGAAATGTCCGCGCTCAAGACGATTCCCCAGCCCTGTGAGACCACTCTACTCGGTAACACATTTTAATTATAATACACTCTAGAAATCGAGTAAAATAGCCATTAAGATTTCCTACTCGATTGTTTCGACTACGACCACGATGAACTACATACAGACCGATGCCGTGAGAAGCTCAACGCTGTCGAGGTAGTGTTTGGTGTAGATTTCTATGCGATGCTCCGATAATCGGTGAATCCCTTTTCATTTTACAGATATTTCCTGCCGCTGAAGCGCGATATGGTTCTGGGGTGCTCGTAGGGAAGGGATCCACTGTCATGTGCAAGTAGGTACTTCGGGGTCTGCAAATAGCACTGCTAGTTTTTTCCTATTATCCAGTTTTTTATGTATACTGGGTAATGTTTTGCGAAAATAAATGAACATCTATTCATTCCTCTTCCAGCATCGCGCCAAACTGGCCAGCTATTCTTATTCCGATACTCAGATATTCTTCTGCGTATGATATTTGATATTATCGTGATGTGATTACATTATTACGGCTCTTTTGTTCACTTATTATCTCTATACTGTTTGTAGTTGTCTTTTCTCTGGAAAAAATCCCTTTCACTGTTGTCAGTCCATTCTGTGAACAGTGTGTTTTTGTCAGGGTTTCCTTCTAGTGTTTTTTCTTCGAATTCCAAATTCTATTAGCTTGCTATGTCACCACGATGACCATTTTTTTGTCATATTTTTGCGTTGAAAGTCTTGTTAGGTTACCAGCTTGTTACTTGTTTAATTCCCTTTGACGAGACATTTTTTATTCGGCTCTCCTTCCTTTTTGTCGCAGTCCCAGAACTGCAGTTTTGATTGCGAACTCTCTATTTTGTTGCATGATATGTAGCAGTTCGTACGGTTTCTTCATTACTGTGTAAGTAAGTGTTCAGTACGCTTCGTTTTCCATTTGAGATCTTTTTGAGGAACTCGTTAGCTCAAGAGTAAGAATATTCCTTCGTTTGCATGATTGTTGAATTTTTCTGAAATAAATGAATTGTTTCCACAGAAAACCAGTGAATTATACGCGGGAAATGGTAAAAATCAGTACGAAGGGTAAGGACAAGCGAAGGTATGGTTAGGTCCGTGGCCTGTTTTCTCAAGAAAAAACGTGTAAATTCAAAACGCGGCTGGCGTGGCGGTTTAAATCTCAATCTCTGAGAATTAAACCGCCGCGGTTTGAATTTAAACGTCTCTTCTTGGGGAACCAGGCCACGGACCTAACTATATAAGTAATAGACGTAATCGGTCAACTAGGATTTTAAAATAGGTCAAAGATAGGCATTTCCTGTGCAGGCGGTAGGGTTGATGACGTCACGAACACTTATTTGGGAAGGGGTCCCCCGTCCACTGTGGCGTCGGCGATATCTTTCGAAATGCGGGGCCGCTCCGTTCGGTACAGGGTTGATGACGGCGCTACCCATGCTGGCATCGCTCCGTCGACCTTGGAGTTTGCGACCGCGCTGTGCGAGCGACTCACCCCGTCCGGGGTGCTTCCCGGCATGGTCTTCGAATCGTGCCTGAGATCGTGAGCGACGTTTCCGTGGACCTGTTGCGGAAATGCTCGACCCCGGGAACGAAGAGGGAAAAGGGTTGATCATATCCCTCACTAAAGAATGGCGGTCTGGGCTTACCTACGAGTCCTAAGTATGAGGAAGTTGCAGTTAAAAAAAATTTTTTTCAAAGGATATAGTACTTTTTCTCTCTTCCTCTAATCTATTCTCCTCTTCTTTTCTGCTTCAGTAACACCCTTAGCATAAGTTATTTTTTTTTGTTTCTCAACTGTAAATCAGCGGATCAGACTAATATCTATTGCAAAGATTCTTGTCTTAGCTGCAATTACCTTGCTTGAATTTGAAATTACATTTAAACCGCGACTGCTTATTATTCAAACCCCTATTCCTCTTCCTCCGCACACAACTTTGTAACCTCTTAATTGCCTCGTAACAATCTACGTCCACCTTTGCAAGAGCAGCAAAAAAGCTCGTCTTATAACTATAGGAATAGAACATTGAGACAAAAATAAAACACCGATTACCAAAACAATGAATGCATAAAAAAAACTCGTTTTTTTTTTGGAAAACCAGTCATGTTGAATCACATTAGTTACCATTTATGAAGAGTCCCCCTCTGATACACTCTGGGAATGTTCCAAATCATTACCCTTTTTTTCTTTTCTTTTTTTCCTTGGCTTCCTTGAACCAAAAATAACGAAGCAACAAAAGAATTGTAACTTGTCGACGCCTATTAAGCGCTTGGGTATGTGCACATAATACATTTTTTTTCACTGGACCTTACCTGGATAAATAAGTGTTTGATGTCTACCACATTATGATTTGTAAGAAATCGTTTCCGGGTAAGGTGTAAGCATGCAAGATTTACCCGGCGTTTCAAGGATTAGTGCAGCCTCATATACGAATTTGAGATTTGAATCGCAAGTACCTCAGGTTACCTTGCGACAACACCTTGTTTTTCCTCCTCACTCTAACCCGATATTCCAGGTCCAACAACAAACGAGCCCGACACTCCCGAGCGAGTCGCAGAAGGTCCTATGGAGGTGGACGACTTTCCATCCAGCCTTGTCGCCTCTTCGGAGGGACTCGGCACCATAAGTACTAATTTAACACCTTCGAATCGTGTCTCCCCTCAGGAGGAACTCGATTCCCAGACTCCCGAGTCTGACCGCCTTTTCGCCTCCCCGGAGGGACTCGGCACCATAACTACGTCTTCATCCAATCCAGATCACGTCACCTCCTCGGAGGGAATTGATCTCCAGACCTCACCACCTAAGCCTACACGCCTTGTCGCCTCGTCCGAGGGACTCGGCACACATATCACTTTTGCCAAATCAATCCGGCAGGTTTCCCCGAACAGCGGAAATGACAACAAAACTTTCCGAGTTATAGGCTGGCCACAACCGGCTTCCAGCGGGACAGCAGCCGAATCAGAAATGAGCGCAAACCCCAAGCTAAATGTGAATGCTCCCGCGGTAGAGCTAGCTAACAACCCAGTGGCCAAAAGAGCCAGAGTCTCATGCGACAGTGGGAGCGACACAGACTCGTTAGCCGTTCTAGTATCCTCGCAGTCGCTGAACCAGCGGCCAAGCAACTCACGATCTACTTCGTGGGAGGAGGGGCCACTAATCACGGCGGCAGAATATATGGAGTCGCAAGGGATTCACAAAACGCCGGGAAGCAACAGGGACATGCACTCGTTCACCAGGCATCCTTGGAGACATCTATTTTCTCCTAAACCCGTCCCTATCGTTCCGCCATACTACAGTTCAGAACTTCCGGCAGACGATTTTGCAGTGCTAACACCCGCTGGGTACTCAAGTCTCTCTAAGGGATTGTTTGTGAAAGCTGACCCAAATAACCCATCTTCGAGCAATAAGCCGAGGATACTGCGGTCAGTCCAGTAACAATCGAGTCTTTCCGTCAAGCAAATGACTTGAATACAATTTTGGAGATGCGCGAACAAAACTGGGTCCTCCCAGCAATACCCGAAGCGGAAACCGGTGACGCAACACTGGAGCCAGTAGATGGGCTCGTGCTAGACAATGAGACCTACCCAGTCCTCTACAGAGTAAAAGCTCATTTTGGGAATGGCGTGAAACTAGAAGCAGTCCACGTCGAGGTTGCCGTACCCGATCGTATTGATCTACGCATAATTATGCTTGACCAATTCGCCATTAATGTGAAAACCAACAAAAAGGGTTACAACCTTTTTCGGGTCATGATAGGTGATCTGGTGTGGGTCTATTCCCTAGTTGCCACTTCCAAGTTCGCCGAATCAGATATGGCAGCCCAAGCTAATCTGAACAAGGCTTACGATCCCGGAAGTACCACAAAATGGCGTGCGTGCCGTTTCGCATTTATACGCTACAGATTGATACCGCAGACGCTAGGCTACGTGACAGATGTGACCTTCGGCAAGCGCGACGTTACGGTCAAGGTATACATGAATGGCTCGGGAGAGATAGTCCCCATATCAAGGCAGAGGGTTGTCAACAAGCAAGATTTTTTTCAATTGAGAAAATGCGGTTTTATTGTGGCACCATTCCGCCCCTCGCAACTGTCATACATGGTGTTCTGTTGCATGTACGCATCACCAGAAGCACGGATTGAACTGCGGTCCCACATGGCTGATGTAGTCCACATACAGCCCGGCCCGCGTCCTCCACATGACGTGCAAAAAGCCCCAAAAGACTTCATGACGCGTCTGCACGACAAATACCGTAACTTTGCGAAGCTCAGCGCGGAACCAGTCAAATCCATGGAGTTCCTGAATAGTATGTACAGCACTACGTCCGGGGTTATCGCCGCAGCTTTGAGGGAAGCCATGGATAAGAACATGTACTCAGTGGTCTGGTCACCGGAGGATATCGACAGCTACCCGGCACTGGTGTCCTTTGTAATTCCAGTTCCACAAAAAAGCGGTTGGGCCCCAGGCCAATCCATTCTGGGATTCCACGATGTCGACTGTTTCACCGGTAGCATCGTGACCACATCGCAGAATGGGAAGTCCCTGAGTATCGTTGCAAGGCTATCGAAGTGGGATTCCATCAGATGGAGACGCCACATACTCAGGTCACTGAATCAACAGCTGGCGGTAGCAACTTCCCTAGAGAAAGACGACGAGAAAGGAAACCCGACGCTGAGCCTGCTTGAGGATAACTTCCTCACGACAGCCTTCAGTCCCAATACGCCAGGATGGCAAAGTGCTGAGGCCGTCCTGGCCGGACAGGTAGAGCTGGTCGGAATAAAGATCGTCCGCACCGGCCAATTAGTGGCGTAGACGGAAACCAGAACGGTCACACTAAATAGCGACCAATCCCGGGCAGTAGACCTGTTTTGTAGCCGTTTTCCGATCGCCGTGGTAGACAGTGCCTACGGTGCGGGTAAGACCCTATGCACCGCGGTAATGGCACAGATCGCCGCCAACAATGGCAATCGAGTTCTGATCACGTCCATCCAGAACAGTGCAGTCGATGTGACGGTAGCAAAGCTAGCACAGTTGAGCTGCGGACAAATTCGACCAGTACGCTATGTTAGCGAAAGACTGATAAGGGACACTACAAGATCGACCCAGTTCGACATGGCAACTCTGATGGAAAACTTCTATATAACCCACGGAGACCAGCTTGATAAGGAAGAACTGGACATGTTCCGCGCCTTCAGCACCGGCCGCGGATACCTACGGATTTTCGCCTTCACTGGACGCGACCCGAAGACGGTGAAGCAGAAACACAAAGATTTGCTCACAGTGGAACGTGTTATGCCGAAATACATGAAGAAACTGGTGAAGATCTTCATGGAAGTATATGACCCAAACGTCATTTTCTGCACGGTGGCTTCGGCGCTGAACACCACACAGTCTAAAGGCTGCTTCGCGGAGGTCTTCGCCGAATGGGACACCGTCGTCATAGACGAGGCGTCGATGCTGCCAGAAGCAATATTGGTCTCTCTCATTGTGAGGTTCAGGAATGCAGCGTTCACCCTCATAGAGGATAGCAAGCAGCTACCGCCCTACATTGGTACGTTGAGCTACGACCACGCGGCAAGACTATGTCTGCAGTCAGCCTTGGACATCGCCCACAAGCGTAGCAACACCCCTACTTGTGCGATACAAACGGTATACCGCCCTCACGCGCTCATGATGTCTCTGAATTCAGCGATCTTCTATGGTAATCGGCTCAGGTGCGGTACCCCGATCGCGGCAAGGATGGCGGTTCTGCAAAAAGTAAGTATGCCGAACCCGTCAGTTCCGGTAGCGCTGATTGACGTACCGAGTGTCTCAACTCTGTCCGCCACCCGCTCACACAGCAACCAGCACGAAGCCGAGGTTGTCCTAAGCCTCGTAAAAACCTTGCTCAGCAAAGGGTTCAACGCGCAGGATATTTCGGTCATTTGCCTGTACAGGGACCAAAAACATCTCTGCGCCGAGACCCTACGCGAGCTAGAGGTCAAGGTGAGCACTGTGGACAGCGCTCAGGGAACGGAGAGGACGATCGTCATACTTTGTAGTACTCGGACATCACCTGGAAGTGGCACCAACATGTCGTTCTTCACAGACCCCAAGCGATTAAATGTCGCCCTTTCAAGGGCCCGCGAGGGTCTGTTTATTACAGGTATGGTCTCATCCCTCCATGCGTTGCCAACGTGGAAGAACGTGGTGTGACACTCACAACCTCATTGTAGACGTCGATTTTTTCACTCGCCAGCAGACGGACGACGCTCAATAATAAGTCCGAGGTCAGACTTAGGTAAAAGGGGGAGATGTAGAAAGGTGAGGTATATTATATAATTGAAGATTAGCGTTAGTTTGGAATTATTATAGGATTAGTCATAAATTCCTTTAGATCAGCCTAGGCGCCTTATCTCAGGAATGTTATTTCTCCTCTCGTCTCTATTTACAGATCGGCTGGAGATATGATGGGAACGAGATGAGCTGGCAATGGGATAAAAGTCGAGCACGATGAGCCATCGAGGAGCCGAGACAGAGCACGACCGGGAGCTCACCCCAAAAGGGGAATTCCCAACCAAAATGCTCCATCGACGCTCCACTTTCGACCGTAGTGATCCACCGTTGATGCTTAAGTTGCCTTCGTACATGAAAAGATTCACCGATAGGTGTTTGTTGTGTAAGACGCCTAGAGCGTGTATTTGGTTATAAGTGGTACCAAGAGGCAGAAAGTGTTCTGGGCCCATAATAAGGGGCTGGCCGCAAAGCGACGGTAGCCACCTTATTACTACAGCGTGCACTTTGCGCGCTGAACGGCAGTGCGGAGTTGAACTATAGATGTGCAGGGATGGACCGAAGCACAACAAGAACGCCTCCGTCACTTGCGCGCGGAGCATACCCGATTCGTGATGGAACACTAGCTATAAACTCCATGCGGAGAATCGCACCTACGAAGGTCAGCGAGACAGAGATGGAACATGGCAGGCGTGCCAGGTCTTCTTCTTCTTTGCAGCCACGAAGAGAGTAATTGCTATAGGTTCAGAAACTGGGCGACCAGCGTTGGATTCGTCCAAAGGTCTATTGTAGTCAATGTTGTAGGGTTTTTTGGACAGTTGAATAAGTGTTGCGTATTGTGGCCAGGACCACCACAGTCCGGGCAAACGTCGGGAGTGCTATTGTCGATCCTGTTCACGTAGGACTTCAGGAACGTTGAGTGCCCACAGCGCAACGAGGCTAGAGTGCATCTGGCACGTCTACTAAGCTGAGACTCAGAAACTCGAGGCGGCACAGTACCCAGAATAGGATTAACAGCCGCTCTTTCCAGATACCCTCTGACAAAATGGGTGTGCTCCTCGCGCAACAGACGGAGGCGTTTTGATATGAATCGTGCCATGTTTGCAGATCGACTTTATCTGGATCATCGGCGAAAGGTTTTCTGATGCCTCTCTCTCTTACAGGCTCAAGTACTCTCCAAAATGGGTGGCTGGGCTGCTTGACGATGTTAATGTACAGCTGCTGGGCCTGGAGCTGACAGTGCTCCTTTACTGGTAGCCCCCGTGTCTCGGCGTGTAAATGCTCGATTGGCGAACTCCTAGCACATCCGGTGGCGATCCGAAGAGCAGCGTTTTGTACACGCTGCACCTTAGTCCAGGATGAGTCCGACACTAAGTGCTGCCAAACCGGTGCCGCATACTCTAGGGCGGGCTGCAGTATAGCCTTATACGTGGTCAGAATAGTTTCCTTACTGCTGCCCCATGATGTACCTCCCAGTGCCCTTAGCACATTGAGTTTAGCTCTTACAATTGTTTGCTTTTGCTCGGTGTTCTTGTGAAACTTCAGCGACGGATCGAGTATAAGGCCGAGTAGTTTGACGAAGCGAGCAGCAGGCAGGCGATCTCCACCCCAGCTGACATCGGGATGGGCGCTGTGCTCTTTGGGGTCCGTTGTGAAAACTGATACTGAAGACTTGGCAGCTGAGACAATGAGCATCTTGTTATCGAAATAGCTTTTCAAATCCATCAGGTACTCGTTGATCCTGCTCGCGGCCACTTGTATGTCGCGGTTTTGGCGCACGATAGTCATATCATCAGCGTAGGCGACAACTTTAATGTCCTGGGGAGGTGCCGGAATGTCCTCTAAGTACAGATTAAACAGAGCGGGCGATAAGACTCCGCCTTGCGGAACACCGGCAGCTATGGGGATACTTTTAGAGACATGATTTTGAAACATATCTTTTGCTCGACGGCCCTTGACGAATGCTGTTATCCAACGCTTCTGCCGCGGTGGAATTGTGGAATAGAGGTGCACCCTTGCATTGTTACGCTGTGGACACTGCCTCATGCTTATGTCATATTTGCATAGGATTGATAACAGCAAACCTGACGAGTGCCCTGATTGCGGTAGTCGAGGGCATACTACTGCGCACCTCTTCAATTGCCCGAAGAGACCGACTACATTAACGACAATGGATCTGTGGAAGAATCCTGTGCTAGTGGCCAAGTTTCTGAACCTATAACAGAACCCCTCTCTGTGGCTGCAAAGAAGAAGACTGAAGCGCTCCGGGGTGCCTCAAAGAGTAGTAATTTCGCCGCTCCTTTTCTCGTTCTACATCGCCGACCTACCGAGACCCCCACCAGAAGTAAATCTCATTGGATACGCAGACGAGCTCACACCAATCGCGTCGGACCCTGACATTACAACTTGTGAGAAACATCTCAACGACTACCTACCAATATTAACAAAGGCCGTGGAAGACCTTAATTTACAACTGTCACTTCAAAAGACCACTGTTTCCCTGCTGACGACCCTCACTACTCAACCGAAGTACGTGCCGAAAGTTTTCATTAACGGGATGCAAATTTCGCACGAAAGAAACCCTATGATTCTTGGTTATCAGTTCGACACGATGATGACGGGACGTTTACACGCTGAGGCAGTTCGCAAGAAGACATCAAAGCGAGCGAACCTCCTGAAAGCTCTAGCAGGAAGGAACTGGGGACAAAACGAAGAGCTGCTAACTACTACCTATCGTGCCATCGGACAATCAGTGATGTCTTACGCAGCCCCTGCTTGGAGTCAGCTACTGGCCTCGTCACACTGGGATCGGCTACAAGCTTGTCAAAATGCAGCTCTGAGAACTGCGACGGGAAGCCTGGCAATGGCAAGCACAACCCACCTCAGTAACGAATCTGGAATCATGCTAGTGCAGGCCCATAATGAAATGCTGTCACTCCAACATCGAGCAGTTGCGGCTTTCGACCCTGAACACCTCTCCCACGACATGATGAGGAAGCCTGCGCCCAGGGTTGAGCAGGCCGTTGCGTCAATTTTCAGCAGAGCTACGACCCACACCCTTCTTGACCAAAATTTTGCGAAAATTTTCACGGCCCCGGAGAATAAAAATTTCTTAGCCTTACCCGAGTGACTATGGTTAGATCCGCGGCCTGTTTTCTCAAGAAAAACGTGTAAATTCAAATCGCGGCTGGCGTGGCGGTTTAAATTAATAAGTATAAGTTTATTACGAATGCATAAGGCAAACGTGAGAGAAAAAAAAACAAACAAACACTAATTACGCAAATTACTATACAACCATTTTCAGAAGACAAGTAAAGCTAAGCTCTAGAAATAAAAACGCAGTTAGGTCAATCACACGGTATGATCGCTGGATTCGGTTTTTTGTATCAAGTTTACCACATGACGTTTGAATCGACTCAGAGATAATGGTGGAGTGATACTCTTAGTCATTTTAAGGTACGCACTACCCGCTCTGAACGCGAAGAAGCTTCGCCGCAAAGCAGTGCGAGGGCGCTCCAAGATGAGTTTGGTTCCTCCTCCTCTTGTATGGGAATGACGTAATTTGAAAAAGTTATGATTTCCAAAGATACCCGAGTAGTGCAACATTTTATAGACCATGCACAAGTCCGATACTTGACGTCGCGCCTCAAGTGACGGAAGACCTAGGTATTTATTCCTGATTCCAGCTCTAGGTATTTTGGAATACAAGAAACCACCCACTCTAACTAGTAGTTTTCGCGTAAAGTTATTCTGAACCTTCTCAATCGCCTGTATATCCCTTACTTTTCTTGGGTAGTACACAGTAGTACCCGATTCTAAAATTGGTCGAATGTAAGTCTTGTAAGCTCTGAGAAGAATGTTTTTGTTTTTAACGGACAATCCTTTGAAAAGCTGGAATATTCTAGAGAGAGCCATTTTACAACGAATTTGAATATGTTTGGAGAATTCAAGTTTATCACTGTAGTGGAAGCCTAGATCCCGAACAAACTCCACACGAGATATATCAGTTGCACCTACTATGTATGAGGTTTCCGGAATGGATTCCACCGTTCCTACTCGCATGAAAATGGTCTTCTGCGGGGCTAGTGGTAACTGCCATGACCCTGCCCACTTCCATATCTCATCTACAGCGAGCTGGAGGGATTTTGTGTCATCTGACGTAGATATGGTCCTATAGATTTTGATGTCGTCAGCATACATTTTACAGTTTACTCCGAAAGTTTCAAGGACAGAAGGCAAGTCTGCAGTGAAAATGTTGAACGAAATGGGAGACAGGACGCCACCTTGAGGTACCCCACTTTCAGCGCATTTTACCTCAGAATAAACCCCTCCAATTCTGACCTGAAAGCTTCTGTCGGTTAGATACTCAGTTATCCACTTCAAAAGAACAGGATGAATCTTGATTTTGTTCAGTTTGAAAAGAAGCTTTGCATGAGACACTCGGTCGAATGCTTTCGCAAAGTCAAAGTAAACGACGTCACTAACGCTCTTCCTGTCAATAGCTGCTGACCAGTCATCTAAACATTCCAAAAGATTAGTCTCGACCGATCGCCCCGGAACGAATCCATGCTGATTCCTTGGTATAATGTTCTGAGAGGCAAGATGCATGACTATATGTTGCTTCAAAACTTTTTCGAAAACTCTGCAAAAGATGGACGCGATGCTAACTGGCCGATAGTTTTCAGGATTGGAAGCAGGCTCCTTTTTCAAAACAGGGGTTACAAACGAGTGCTTCCACCTTCTTGGCACTTCACCATACATTAGTGACTGATTGAACAAATAAGATAAAGGCCCTGCAATAACACATGCCACTTCCTTAATAAAGAAAAGCGGGATTTGATCGGGGGTAACGGAGAAAGACTTGGGCCATATGGTTATCAAGTCATGAACCTTTCTAGGATCAAACCACGGGAAATCCAGCATTGGCTCACAGTCAGGAGAGAATGATTCATCGATGAACCCATTGTCTTTTTGAAATGCAGCAGAGAACTGGTCGGCAAGCATATTAAAATTAAAAACAGCAAATTTAAACTTTTTTTTTCTTGAGGACACAGGCCACGAACCTAGCTATACCTAAAGAAAAATAAAATGTATACTTCTTCCACGCAACTGACTATTTTGGAGATTTACTTTTGCTCCGGAATTTTCACGACCCCCCTCCCGCAAATTTTCATTTTCTCCAAAAAATCAGAATTTTTACGACCCCCCGTTGCGCCGAGTCGCAACACTGCTCAACCCTGCCAGCGCCGCCACGACAGATTAGGAGGCACGTCAGAACTGTCACCCCAATGACGGTAAGTCCAGGAAAAGATGAGAACGTCCGCAAAGAAGTCCACAAGGAGTTTGTAAAGGATTTCTTGGGTACTATGAACTCTCCTTTACTAAACAGACCACCACCGCAAATCGCGAAAGAAGACGAGACTTTACCAAGATCAAGTCGAGCAGCGTTATCCCAGCTTCGGAGTGGTTACTACTCGAAGTCGCAGTGGTATGTTCATAAGATTGGAGCAGCAGATAATCCACTATGCCCGGAATGCAGTCTGGAGGAACACACATTACCTCACATGTTCTCATGCGCTACAAAGTCAACGCATCTCACATTTGATTTGATTTATTACACGGTAGAACTGTGTCAGAGACAACAACAGAAATAAATACCCAAACGGCAATCAAGAGACTAAACGCACCAAAGTCAGTCGAACAACTATAGACAAATGGACCAACTGACTATTAGGCATACACCGGCACCATGAAGAAAACAGATCTTACAAATATTACTCCTGGGACAACAGATAACTCTCAAGTGTCTTTTTGAATTCACTGGGTTTCCCCACTACAAAACCTGACCGAAGTAGTTTATTGAATTCAGACCCCGCCCTATTGACAAAGAAGTGCTGTCGTACATTCCGCCTGGCCCCAATGAGGCCCAATTTCACCGGTGCTCCCCTAGTGGTTGATGGTCTAAGGTTGAACAGCCGGCTAGCCTTGATACCAGCACTCCCATGAATGATCTTATACATCATTATCATATCAAACCTTCTTCTCCTGTGCTCTAGAGTGGTTAGGCCCAATTTGGCGTTCCTGGTGACATGGCACACGTTACCATCAGTCTGAAACACCGATGTCCTGAAGAAAACTCTACGTGTAAAAGTATTCTGGACTGGACTGTAAAAGTATTTGAAGATCTCTGGCTTAAACCCGTGGAAGTAGCCAGTTTTCTGTCACTTTGACTCTATAAGATTGTAAAGAAAGAAAAAGAGAAAAAAGGGAAAAAAGGAAAAAAAAATATAAAATAGAATATAAAAAGAATAGAATAAAAAAAGAGGCCAAAGAGAGCTCCATCAGGGATCCTTCGAAGAAGGGGATCCCAGCCCCTCGCTTCGATGATTCGTCTACATGCCGGAAATCGAAACCAGGATCCGCGTCTATAGTGGAGGATGGCCAACAACAACAACCATTGGCCTAACCCGACATCGGAGCGAACGTCCGTCACCCCTTGAGTTTCAGATAAATCAGCTTTAATGAGGAATAGGTGAATAACTTAGACCGATAATTAAGTGCGTACGCTTCGGAAACAGAGATTTGGTAGGAAAAGCCCCCACTTTCTGGGCTACAAAAGATCATGATTACGGTAGGTATACCCTATTCCAAACAAG
Organism: Aplectana chamaeleonis; assembly: GCA_029168955.1. Classification (NCBI taxonomy): domain Eukaryota; kingdom Metazoa; phylum Nematoda; class Chromadorea; order Rhabditida; family Cosmocercidae; genus Aplectana; species Aplectana chamaeleonis. Next base: position 295,141 of record JAPDOI010000598.1, read on the forward strand.
ATGGCAAGCGTAGAGCCCAAAACAGGCAGCGCGCCGCCCTCTGCGTCTCTGACATTTTCGTATTTTTTGGACGTTTTTTCAACTTTCTGACTTCATTTTCTTACAAATTACATGGCTCTTTTGCGTTCTTTTCTCTCGAAATGCTCGTGATATTCACCCTCGATACATATTTTGTTCTTCACGCGACAGGGAAAGTTTTCCAGCTCTGGCATTCGCTCGCGTGTAGCCCTACACAAACTCACTTGTTGCCCAGTGACACCTGGGCAACAAGTCATTTTTCTGGGGCGCGACATGGAAAGTGTGGGGCGATTGTGAGCATTTGTGCCCACAAAACCACTTGTACCCCCACTAAATCACTAGTCGCCCCGCGAAATCACGTGTTGCCCCGAAAGAGCAACTGCTGACACCAAAATCACTTGTTGCCCCGCAAAATCACTTGTTGCCCCGCAGGTTCAATTGTTGCCCCGTAAAACCACTTGTTGCCCCCCAAAACCACTTGTTGCTCGGAATCATCATTTGTTCTTTCGGACCCCACTGCGTTGTTTATTCACGGATTCCGTCTACCCTCTAGACACCTTGTACTTCTCAAACCCTTCTTCTTCTTCTTCCTCTTCCTCCTCTTCTTCATCTTCCTCCTCTTATTCCTCTTCCTCCTCTTCTTCCTCTTCCTCCTCTTCCTCCTCGTCTTCTTCTTCTCCTTCTCCTCCTCCTCCTTCTTCTTCTTCTTCCTCCTCCTCTTCTTCCTCGTCTTCTTCCTATTCTTCCTCTTCTACCTCGCCGCTTGTGAGTGTGGCTTAAAGGCAGTGGTCGCGATGAAAAGCGTTATCTACAAAACTATAAAAATCAGCCTAGATTGAAAACAGCTGAAAAACTATGAAGGTAGCGCGGTGAAAAACGTGCTAGAATCAGAGTTTCTAGGGCCCAAAGATGCTAATTCGTGCACACGTGCACACCGCTGCAAAAAAATCGTCGCCTCATGCCGAGCAGTCAAAAATCATCGACATTCAGAGGTAGAGATAAATGCAAATTTACGTAATGAAAACAGTTTACCAATGAAAGCAAGCACCTCAGGCAATGTTTTTGACTAGATGAGTCCGAAGGATGATGTTCTTTGATTGAAATCCAATTTGAAGCCAGCTGATGTTCTTGATATCAGAGATCATCGCTGCCGATGATGTGGAGAGGGCTCGTCCACCATCAAAAGACAAGAAAGTTTAGGCTTCAAATATGGCCCAAAACAGCGGTTTTTTCGCGATTCTTTCTCATTGGTCCTACTACTCTAAACCCAGAAAAGGGTCTAGAGAGGAAAAGAAGACAAGCATATTTTATCGCGACAGGTATAGCGGATGAGGGGATTCCTTCGTTGAGATCTGTCAATAACAACAAAAAACACTTGAACTAAAATCCAGGGTAGGTAGTAAATGCATTTTCAACGCGAGTTAACCATCACCTTTGAACCGCGAGGTAACCACCAACTTTACGCTAGTTAACGGCCAGGTCTATGCGAGCTTGCCAATCTTTCTACCTGGTGAAAAAGTGATCAGGACGCTGTAGAAAGTGTGCAGGACCCGATTGGGCGTGCGCAGGACATCATCGAAAGTGTGCAGAACCCAAGTGGGCGAGTGCAGGACATCATAGAAAGTGTGCACGACCCGAGTGGGCGTGTGCAGGACATCATAGAAAGTGTGCAGGACCCCCTTGGGAGTGTGCAAGATGTGTGCAGGACCCCACTGGAAGTGTGCAGGACTCCACTGGGGGTGTGCAGGACCCCACTGGGGGTGTGCAGGACCCCATTGGGAGTGTGAAGGATGTGTGCAGGACCCTATTGGGAGTGTGCACGACGTCAGAGAAAGTGTGCAGGACCCGAGTGGGGCTAAGCAAGTCGTCGTGAAATGTGCGTAGTACTTCACTGGGAGTGTGCAGGGTGTCATGTGCATGTGTGCAGTACATATAGTAGAGGTGCAGGACCCAGTAGGGTCCTGCACATCCTGCGCACTCCCAATGTGATCCTGCACACTCTCAGTGAAGTCCTGCACACCCCCAGTGAGGTCCTGCACACATCCTGCACACTCACACTGTGGTACTGCACCAAATCATAAACGTCCTGCACCCCATTCACGACGACTTGCATACTCTTCAGCAAGCGTAAGCGTAAGGAAAACGCGTTATCGTATGTGATCTCGCGTTAAGTCCGCGCAAAACTGCAACCAAACGGGAGCTGACAGAGAAAATGGAAATAGTGTGTGAATGAAGAAAAAGATGGATAGCTTCCGAAAAAGTCCTCCGGAGGACTTTTTCGGAAGCTATCCATCTTTTCCTTCATTCACACACTATTTCCATTTTTTCTGTCAGCTCACGTTAAGTTGCTGTTTTGCGCGGACTTACCGCGAGCTGAAAAAAAGCTAAAAAAACTTGAAAAAAATTCTAAATCGCTAATTTTTCTCCAAAAAAAGGCAGAGCGGACCATTTTTTTGAAATTTTTTCAATGCGTATCTAGTGGCTCATACAGTGAGTGTGCTTAGTTTAAGAAATGCCTAGCGCATCTCCTGAAAATCGTCAACTGAAAAGCTCACGGTCAGCGGCAGTTAACCGCGAGTTATCTCGCGGTTATCTACCCATTTACTACCACCCCAGATTTATTTCTGAATGCTCCAAAGAAGAAAATCACGAATAAACTAGAGGATATCAAACGAATAAAAATTTTCGAATATTCGAATAAACGAATTATTCAGAAAACTGACTTTTCCGAATATTCGAATGAACGAATTATTCGGATAATTGACTCTTTCGAATATTCGAATAAACGAATTATTCGGATAATTGACTATTTCGAATATTCGAATAAGCGAATTATTCGAAAAATTGACTTTTTTGATTACTCGAATTATTCGAATATTCGATTATTCGTTTATTCGACCGATTATTCGTTTTCCAAATATTCGTTGACATACTCTAGAAGAAATCGGGAATCGTTTTTTTCTTCAAATGTTCGGTGTTGCGAATATTTCGGAAATGTTCACTTTTCGAATATTCGATTTTCCAAATAATTCGGAAATGGCCTTTTTAATTTTCGACTTTTCGAATGATTCGAAGTCGCCTTCTTTAATCGAATATTTAATTTACGAATCATTCGATTTGGTCGAAGTATAGTTCTCACCCCCATGAAATTTTAGGGTGTTTTTGAGAAAAAAAAATCGGATTCTGCTCAAAAGTGGCAATCGGGGGCAATATCAATATGTCACGGTATCAGGCAGTAAACATGGAGAACTCTTGAAAGAAAAACCATTACACTTCCGTGAGAATTTTTTTCCGGTGTCAAATTCTAAACTTGTATCTAGCGTACCACTTCGGAAATCGTAAAAAGTCGCGATTTGCCATCAAATTTTCCCTAAAAAAAAGCTTCGAAAGAATCAAGTCGAAAACTTCAGAAAATTTACACATAAACCCCCAAATTCGTGATCAGCGCCCCAAATAACACAACTGGGAGGGTATTAAGTTAAATCTGGAACATTTTTAAAAACGCTTTCGGGGCCCACCAATTGATATGAATAAACTCCCAACCGAAAATCCGTACAAATCCATAACGCTATCAGTTTGTACAAAGTTTGGGTAATGTGCCTTCACCCAAACTTGGGCCAGAGTGGTTGTTTTAGGCGCTGAACACAATTATAAGATCAGTTTCCGAATTCTCTAAAGACTAGTGCACGTTTTGGAAGGTACAACAGGTACAGAAATCTGACGAAAGACGTGTATAACTCTTTTCGGTGTGGTTTTAGGCAGATGCGAAGACCATAATCGGTTTTACACCAAAAACGGTTCTAGAGAGTTACATTTCTTCCAGAATAGTTAGGCTAACTAAAAGTAGCTCCCTTAAGAGCCTCACTAGACATGAGCTTATAGAAGAAAGTGGAAAATGGAGGAAGATTGAGGTGATCAGGAGAGAAAGAAAACACGCGGGCGCACGCGACGCGACCGCACACGCCACCGCCCAAACCTCCTCCGTGCCGGCGCTAGCTGGGGCGAGACAATCCACACAATGCTCACAAAGATTTTGTGGGCATTGCCCACAATCTTTTTTGTGGGCACTCGACTCTCGCCGGCGCGATTATGTGGAACGTCTAGCGCCGACGAAAAAGGAAGCGAAATTGGCCACGCCCTCCGGGGCAACACGCGAGCGAATGCCAGAGAGGATACGGATAGCAGGTCGCAACTCGCAGCTCACCGTCACGGCGGCTGCGGGGTGTAACTCGTCCATGTCCGCAGGGTGCTCCCTGGTTTTGGGGTAGGAGATTGAAACTTTGAAAACCCCGGGATGGTGAAACTCAATGTGCGTTTGGGAGCCTTCATTGCTTCAAAGGAATAGCGAATCCCGAATTTGATTGCTTATCAGTGCTTTGAATTGGAGGTGGTGGACGAGTTGTTCGTCAATCCCTTAAAAACACAACTTAACCGGTTTTAATAAGAGATGGTCTAAATAAGGCCTCTGTTTCCAGAAAGATGTGGCTAGTCTCAGCGCACGTTCGCGCATTTGGACGAATTTCAGTGTACACAAATGAGAAAAATGTGAGTTACCCCTACCGCAGCCACCGTGATGGTTAGCTTCGAGTCAGGTCGCAGCGCACAGAGTCGTCTAACCCGTCGATTCCACCGTAAACTCGATACGACCGTTGTTGCTTACGGAGCTTGACCTTTTGGCTCCTGGTCGTGGCGGGACCAACTGCGGCGCGGGGCGCCTGTTTTATTGGTACCGATTAAGGACACTATTATGAAATTGTACTTGAAATCATGCCTGAGAGGTGTTTAAAGGACATCTTATGTGGAAGCATTTCGCCACAATGTCAACAGCCTAGACAATGATGCGCAATATCTTCTGAAGCCCTCAGAAAACTCCATGTTTAAAACTCACAGTTTAACTAGGGTAATGGTGGAATTTCCGCTCAGAATTGACGAACTAACATACTTAGATACGGCTAATGCCATGGAGACAAAACACAAAACGATTGACCGTGAAATAAATTGTGTTGTGTGCATCCAAGTACAAGACACGCCCCCTTACGCGCAATTCCTTAATAAAGGCTAAAGGCAGCGGGTAACCGCGAAAAGTGTTTTTTAGAGAGTTTGCCTGTGTTTCGAGCCGCATATGTTTTTTTTTTCCAGCCCTCTTATATTCTTCGAGAGCTTTTTTTAGATAGGAGGGCATATAAGTCGATCTGCAGGGGATGTGAGGCGATGAACTTTAGATCTTTCATTATGCTTCATTTGAAAAATTCTTGATTGCAGCTTTTTGACTTTTAACAACGTAGATTCAACAGTTAGGAGTAACAATTACATAACAATTACGATAACACAACCTACTTAGTCATAAAAGAGATAGCTGAACAACAAAATAACAAGACAAATCAGTGCTTCCCATTGAATTTCTTGGGGAGAAACCTTTTTCTCGATTGACACAGGAGGTGAACCGCATTCGGAAATTTTGTGACAGGATTCACTGCGATGCATTTGAATCTGCCAGAAGGGATCCAGAAAATGTACGATTACATTTGCCCGCAGGCGGGAGTGTTTCCTCCTCCCGCCAAACGCCCCTGTCGCATAGACTGCAGGGCCGCAAACTCCACTAAAGCAATTATCGTGAGCCCATGCTTCGCATTTATAGAGGTCGGAGCAGCTACGCCACGAAATGATGTCTCCGCTAGCAGTAGGAGGTGAGCGCATTCCACAAATAAAACACGTGGCCAAATTCTTTCTATCTAGTTACATCGAGAGCGGCTTCAACTTGACCTTCTAGTTCGCTTCCATGCGTGCGCTTGAGCTTTTCGCTTCTCAGTTGGCCTTTCTGAAATAAGTGGTGTTTGCGTACCTACGGGTGAAAAGTCCAATAGATGATCGACCCAACACAAGGTCCGGATGCAGTTCGCAAAAGAACTAGTGAGATTTCCCAGCAATAGTATTAATAGTGCGCAGTATACTTGGGCAAATTGGAAATTTTTTCGAATGATCGACTTTTCGAATAAGTCGAAAATTAGACTTTTTCGAATGGTCTACTTTCCGATTTAGCCGAAATTTCAACTTTTTCGAATAAGTCTAAAAACACATTTTTCCGAATGATCGACTTCTCGACTTATCCGAAAATCGCCCTTTTTCGAATGATCGACTTCTCGACTTATCCGAAAATCGCCCTTTTTCGAATGATCGACTTCTCGACTCATCCGAAAATCGCCCTTTTTCGAATGATCGACTTTACGATTTAGCCGGATTCTCCACTTTTCGAATAGTCGACTTAGTCGATTTAACCCATTCACGACCGCGTGTCCCACCGGTGGGACACGCGTTGACTACCACTTCGGACCGCGTGTCCCACCGGTGGAGCACCCTTTTCGAAAATCGATTTCTCCACCGCATGAAGGAATTTCTAAACCTACTTATGGCCAATGTATTTACCTATCCTAGAGCCGACTACAAACTTCGTGGTCCGCTGGCAGCTTCACCGCTACAATATATCTAACCCATCGAATGCAGCAAGGTCGAAAACCGCAAACTTGAGTACAGATTGCATTTTTACAAGCAATTAATGGCGTATTTTCTTCTTTTTTCCATTACTCGATAAACGAACCTTACTTCTGAGAGTGGTTAGATCGTATAGCACTATTCCATATATTACAGAAATATGATTACTGATACTGCGCACCATTTGCGAGTAGAGAATCGGCTTTTCTTTCGCCCGTATTTTGTTCACAGAAATAATTTCATGCAAAGATCACCAATGTAGAGACAATTAGGGCCTTCCCTCCTAAGTCCTGTTTGGTTACGGTTGGTATCCTAGGCCGGGGCTCTACTTCGGTGAAAACTACCTGAGAGAGGAGCGGACGAGAAAAATGGGGACGCGCAAGAGCAGAAAACGAGTGAAAACATATAAAACGGTTATTACACTAATAATTCCTAGTCAATATGTAATAATAGAACTATTTTCTACGTCTAAATGTAAAAAAAAACGCTTTTTACAAAAATCTCTTCCTAGAAGGCGCCGAACTGGAGAGGTGAGGGGGTGTCCGAGAAAAAAATGGCTCTGAAGATCTGAAGAAGTCATTTAATCAGCATTTTCGAATATTAAAATTTAGGAAAATTTTCTACGTCTCAATGTCAAAAAGAATGCTAACAATGTTAACTACAAAAAAAAACTGGCGTCGCAATGCGATAGACCGCAAGAGAGTGGGAGTATGTAGCTAATGCAAAAATTAGTGTAAATCGGGCAAAATATCATTTCACTAGGCATTTGCTGGCGATTGAAGAACAGAAGAATGCCTTCCATGGTAATCTACGATGATTAATGTTTCAAACCGCTAGAATTCAACGAATCACATGATTCTCTGGATGGTCTTATCTACACACTTGAAACTTTAGGTGGCCATTTCTCTGTAAGGAAAGAGTTATGGAAGCTGAAACTTTGGAATAATGATTTTGACGTCAACAGTCGTCGAATAAACAAAAAAAACGAAAATCGATTTTTTGGTGGCGTGCCATTCGAGCAAAAGTGGCCCACCGGTGGGACACCGTATACGGTGACGCAATATTGCACGCGGTCCGAACGTGCAGCCACCCAAAATTAGGCGTGGTCGTGAATGGGTTAATCGAAGTCGACTTTTTTCAATCGGATGATGATTCGATCTTTCGATTCGGCCCAAGTATAGTGCACAGAAACCAATGTTAGAGAAAGATAGGTTAGGAAAATCATATATTATTCATTTAGTACACCCCATAACCCTAAATCGCTCTGCAACGGTACGTAGTATGCCCTCTTCCCAATTCCTGCATGCATTGCTCGCTATTCGAACGCGACGACCTACCGAAGAATTGCGCGTAAGGGGGGCGTGTCTTGTATGAGGATGCACGCAACACAATTTATTTCACGGTCAATCGTTTTGTGCCGCACGCGCTGGAGTCAGTTGGGCTTCCAGCGCTGAAGCCGACTCGATGTGGCTTTTTCATACAATTTTCTCCAACTTTTCTTAGTTTCCAGTTTCCAAAACCCACCTAGAGTCAGCAGATCGGCGGCTGCGGCGCTGGAAGCTCTTCTGACTCGAGAGCGTGCGGCCGCAAAACGTGTCGAGACGCAATTGCAGACCGGAATTTGGCTCAGATAAGCACAGTACGTGTCATTTATATGAAATCTACTCTCAATTATCAGCCCTCAACAAGTCGCGATAACCGTTTGAATACCGTCATGAAATATCCAGAATTCAGAAAAAGGCGATACAGTGTCGGGATAAACTTTGAAACCATGCATAAATCTCAAAGAATTCAATTCAATAGCTTCATCTGGCGACAAAGAAACATACAAAATGTATGTGAGATAGGTTTAAACAAGACAGCCTGGACATGCAGGCAAACAAAATTGTAGGCAAAGAAAACTCTCGTACGAATAAGAGCACCCTGAGTTTAAAGCTTTAGCAGAAAGCACGGCCATCGACCCCATGCAATGACCTGAGGTTGAAATTGGATAGCCTGCTTTTGAAAATCGGAAACTGCGCGGCCTCAACGATCTCTGAAGGTAATTTGTTCTAAATTGGGATGACTCTAAATGCAAAGAAATTCAGCACGTTGGACTTCGACGTAAATCTACGTGCGAGCTGAAAAGCGTGCTGGCGGGAGCGAGTACAGCGGCTGGTGAACACGAAAACACTCTCAAATGGGATGTCGCAAAGACCGTTAACGATTTTAAAACATAAGTGTAAACCGAACTCGGTTCGCCGATATCGTAGGGTTTCGAGCACCAACATTTCAAGCCTTGCCGTATAGTCTGGTACTTCTCGCGTAGGAAATACTTTGACAAAAACGCGTTTTGAGTACCCCCTTTGTACGTTTTCAATTACTTCATCATCTTCGAAGTGGTAATTCGCCTCAATTTTCTTGATTGTAGAGCTAGTTATCTTCCTTCTTAGCTCTGAATCACAGAAAGAATCAATAGCGAAGATATTGATCGAATTTCCGCACCAGTGCTGCACTGTGAAGGCTAGGGGTGCGTCGCCCCAGTTGGTCCCGCCACGACCAGGAGCCAAAAGGTCAAGCTCCGTAAGCAACAACGATACGACCGAGCTGTTTTAACTTGTCTGAGGCCATTATTTCACTTCATTGTTTTGTTGCAGTCTCCATAGTGTCTCAGACAACTTTAACATCGATCCAGGTGCTTCAGGTCGCTGATGATGTCAGAGACGCAGAGGGCGGCGCGCTGCTTCTTTGGACTCTAGGCTTGCCATCTCGTTTGGGACAGGGTATACACGGAAGTCTGGTCAGTCCCCGATCCGACTGGAGCTTTACCAAGAGAGGTTCTTCTAGAGCTGTTCACGAATACAGTTCACCTCCGCACTGCCGTTCAGTCCGCAAAGTGCACGCTGATTGCGAAATCGTGCTGCGGCGCGGTTGCGAGTATCCTCAGACAGGGATATGGGATCACCCGGGCGGTTTTTGCCTTTGGTGCCCGAGTGATCCCACCGCCCGGGTGATCCTACATCCCTGTCTGAGGATACTCGCAACCGCGCCGCAGCACGATTTCGCAATCAGCGTGCACTTTGCGGACTGAACGGCAGTGCGGAGGTCAACTGTATGTTACCAATTCAATTAGTATCAAAAAAATTACTGTAGGTCACGGTAACGAAATAATAATGAACCCACCGCAAGCATTTCAGAATCGAGATAAGAATTTCGGTTGCGTGATCAGCACCTCCGAGAACCCACAAAGCCTCTACAACACCCCGGTCAGTGCAAGTTCATTGCTAATATTTTGTATTTCTTAAGAGAATTCATAAATTTCACATTTATTACATGTGAGAGCCCATGTGATATGACATAAAAATGAAAATTTAGAAAATCAACATACTCAACACAATCAATTCAATCACTATAAAACTAAAAGTCATGATCCTCTATCACGCGGCGCCTCTTCGACAACCTCTTATCGGTTTTTCTGATAATCGATAAATTCTGAAATCTTCGATAAATTCTAGGAACTCGCGAAGAAAATGTCTATCTACGGTGGATATTCGACAACTAATAACTTTCAAATTTGAATGTCAGATTCCTCCAGTGGAAGGAAAATACGAATAATTTTGTCTCGCTGACCGGTGTGTTTGAGAGGCTTCTGGTTTACTTGGTGTTAAAAGGCACAGAGACATTAAAAGTATTGAAAATAAACAATCAATGATAAGTCCACAACTGCCGTAGTCCAAAGGGAATCAAAGCGGCACACATGTGCAGGAGGGAAAACTGAGGTCGTGTGCGCGCGCTTGCAGAGCGGTGGGTGTGATTAAGGCGCAGTTGACGTCCCCTTCGCTTTCACTCCGGGTGGTCGTCTCCTGGCGCCAAACTCTGCGGAGGGCGGGCAGATCAGTGGAAAGCAGGGCTGTGCGGAACTGTTCCGTTTTCGATTCCGTATTTCCGGTGTTTTTTGGGCTGTTCCGTTCCGCTTCCGTTTACGAGTTTTTGGCCCCGGAAACGGAATAAATTAGTGCAACACGATCTATGATAGTGGGTGTAGGCATGAATTTTTGAGGGTTTAATGAGACGCTGAGAATTCCATCCGACCTCTTGTGTTCAAGCGAATACCTGAGCTTGGCTGACGTCATTCATGAAGTTTGGGGGCCTGCGCTTGAAGCCCTATAAAATGATGAAACGAATTGGGCGCGGCAGGATTCTAAACGCATTTTGAGAATTATTTTTGAAAATGTGTAGCTTTTTGTCTGAGATTCAATGATTTCGTGAAGCTTTTATTTTTTATTCCACATTTTCGCTTGTTTACCGCCACGACAGCAACAAAAATCGAGATAGATTTTTTTTGCACATGCAGACTGTCCTCCACAAAAGAGTCTCGTATGAGACAGGTGGAGGCTGCCGAGATGTCGTACGTTCGTGCCGTGGCAGTGTGGATCTCCTGAGGATTCTTCTACAAATGGCCGGCGTCGAAAGGAATCCAGGACCCGCGAAGAAGGAGAAGTACCCATGGCCACATGCGACAAAGATGTCACTTGGTATGGAACCAGCGTCCAATGTTTTGGATGCCAAGGGTGGGTGCACTTCACTTGTTCGGGTCTCAGTTCTGTGAGGCACCACGATTCTTTCTTTCGTTGTATTGTGTGCTCCGCCTCCAGTAACTCCAATTCCTCATCTACGAACCGCCCCCTCTTTATTGTACATATCAATCTCAACGGCCTTCGCGCCAAGCTTTCTGAATTATCTCTCTTCGCCCGTACTCATCACCCGGATGTTATCATGGTTCAGGAAACCAAACTCTCTCCCTCTGCTACCTCTAGACATCCAAACATCCCGGGCTATACTGCATATCACACTCCTAGCTCATCTCAAGGAGGCGGAGTCTCTACTTTTGTTCTGTCCTCTCTTCCCTCTCACATCATTCCAAACACTCCAGTGGATGGCATTCTCGAGTACATTCCCATTCATCTACCTCTAAAAACTCCACTTTCTCTTTTCAATATACATATTCCTCCTCCTACATCCAGTCCACCAACCTACAACCTTATCCCTCTACTCAAGCAGCTGTATGACTGCTCTCTATCTCCCTCAATTGGCTTTGCGGGTGACTTCAATGCTCACACGTTCTGTTCGTCGCTCGATTCTGATGCTAGAGGAAATGACGTCGAAGACTGGGCGGATGAGTGCGACCTCGTTATCCTTAACGATGACCAGCCCACTCGTCTCCGCTGCTAATCATCTTGACCCAGACATTGCCGAGCTGGATAATGAGATCAGGATGGACCTTGATAGGCACAAGAAAGAATCTTGAGAAAAGTTCACTAAGAAGATGAACTTCAGGAGTGATGCTGCAGCAACGTGGAAGGCTTTGAAAAGGATTTTTGGAAAGTTCACCTCCGCCAACAATTCCACGATTGAATTCGACGGCGGAGTCTTCAAGTCAGGGAAGAGGCCGCAAATGCTCTTGGGAAGCATTTTTTCATAACTAAAACAAAAAGGGAGAAGCAGATTAGAATAACTGCTCGAGAACTCTGTAAATTGCCACTTATGGTTGGAGATGAGGCAGTGACGCCCGCTCAGTTCGAGAAGGTGATCAAGGAAATGAGTAATTCGAAGGCAGTAGGGCCAGATGGTTTGAGCCCAGCAGTTTTAAAGAGACTGTCAAGTGAACTACTACCCCTGCTCGCTGACGTCATAAATGCATCGTTTCGCACCTGTACATTACCTCAATATTGGAAAGTAGCACGCGTCATCCCATTGCCGAAGCCGGGTAAATCACCATCCACGGCAAAAGGTTATAGGGCAATCAGTCTGCTCTCACCAATTGCCAAAGTTGCGGAAAAATTGGCTGTGGAGGAGCTTGCCGAACATAATAGCAAACAAAAGCATCAACATGGTTTCCGTAAGCTACATTCCACCTCTACGGCCCTGCTGGAATTTGTGAGCTATGTTTTGGACGGCTTCAATGCCATGGAACCTCAGCGAACCGTAGGTGTAGCCTTCGACCTAACGAGGGCTTTTGACACTGCAAACTTGGGCATTTTGTCGGAGAGCCTGTTAAGGTCTACCATTCCGCCCTGGCAGAAGCGGTGGATAACCGCATTCACCAAAGGACGTCGGGCAAATGTGCTGTTTCAAGGGCACGTCTCCAATAGCATCCCAATTGCCGCCGGCGTACCTCAAGGAGGAGTTCTATCGCCTGCTCTTTTCAGTCTGTATATTGAAGATCTACCCGTTCCATCCCAAGACATCAAGGTCGTAGCATATGCGAATGATTTTACTATACTATGCCGGGATCGCGACATAAATGTAGCTGCCAGTAAGATCAATGACTGCTTGATCGAGTTGAAATCTTTTCTCGATAGCAAGATGCTTACGGTCTCTGCCGCTAAATCATCCGTCACCGTCTATTCCACTGATCCTGCGGAGCACGGTGCTCATCCCATGGTAAAATGGGAGGAAACTCGCCTGCCGGCCGCCCGATTCCCTAAGCTGCTCGGACTCGTGTTGGATCCTTCGTTGAGGTTTCATAAGAACACTGAGCAGAAGCAAGCTGCAGTGAAAACAAGACTTAACGTCCTACGTGCTCTCGGCGGAACGTCCTGGGGGTGCAGTAAAGAAACGATCCTGACCACGTACAAGGCCATCGTACAGCCCACCCTGGAGTATGCTGCACCAGTCTGGCAGCATATCGTGTCGGACACATCCTGGTCCAAGCTGCAGCGCATTCAAAATGGAGCATTGCGAATCGCAACAGGCTGTTCTAAAAGCTCTCCAGTAGAGCACCTACACGCCAAAGCTAGCATCCTGCCAGTTAAGGACCATTGCCAACTCCACGCACAGCAACTGTACATAAACATCCTGAAGCAGCCAAATCATCCGTCTCGAAGAGTATTAGACCCCGTCAGAGAGAGAAGTATAAGAAAACCGTTTGCTGATGCTCCCACGAAAATCAATATACAGAGATGGACCAACGCACAACAAGAACGCCTCCGTCTCTTACGTGCTGAGCATACCCAATTCGTCAAGGATCACTTATGAAAGACCACTGTAAACTCCATTCTCGGAGTCGTGCCGCCTGAGGTCAGCGAAACCGAGATGGAACTCGGTAGGCGTGCCAGGTGCACCCTTGCCTCGTCGCGCTGCGGGCACTCCCCCATGCTTATGTCTTATCTATCAAAAAGGGGTCGTCCAAGCGAAAGAGGTTTGGTTCGCGTCAGAAACGTTCCAACAAAAAGTGAACAATAGGCAAGTAGAATGAGGAGAGTCAACAAAAAGTGAACAATACTCTCTGAGACTGATTTTCTCGGCCTATACTTCTTAACAGCGGAAACAAACTGTTGCGGTGTTCTACGCGGAAACACTTTGTGGTTCCAAAAATAGTCCTGACTACGCGAGAACCGTTAGAAGGTATGTGCATGCAAACCTAATACTTACCATCAGATTTACCATCAGAATATGGTTATTATACTTCTTCAATTTCCGAGTAAAACGTTCACTGATACTTTTGAACCGCTCCCAGACGGTTTAATTACCCAAGTTTGAGGTTTAATTACCCAAGTTTGAGGTATCTGGCGGTTGGGTAATTCGTATGGTCTCGATGTGGTCCTGTCGTCTATGCTGAGGACGTGTCCAACTGCTCTGGTTCTGTATCCAGTTCAACGTGTCGTGGAACAGTTGTGAGTACCTCTGTGGCGGGGTACGAAAATCGTCATCACTTTCCTCAACTGCCACCAGATAAGGTCTACCCGTTTCGACGGCTCTTGTTATTGTCATGCCGCGAGCTGCTCCCCGCCAGTCTATCATTCAGACACGAGCTGCGGCAAGTCGTGCAACTGACGCTGGATCGCAGGAACCGATGGACTTTGCGATGGCTGTCGATCAACTGATGAAGGACACTTCCCTTCCTGTACATTTGAAAGCAGTGATAAGTCACTTTTCGACCATTAAAGAGAGTTTCGATTCTATTATGTCACGAAATGCTGAACTTGTCGATGAAAACAAAGCGCTTGTTACTAGGAATACTCAGTTGTCACAAGAAAATTCATCATTGCAAGCTGGACTGTCTGCTCTTAAGTCTCAAGTCACTAGGAATTCTGTCGTCAATCATCCTGTTCGTGATTTTTCTCACGTTTCAAGCCTCAATTCTACCATTCCGGAAAATTCTAACACTGGTTGTATTTGTATGGAACACGAAAGGCAGCGATCCATTGTCATTTCTGGCTTATCTGAGTCATCTGGTAGCTTGCCATCTCAGAGAGTGACATATGATAAGAGTCGTATCCACGAATTACTAAATCACCTCGATGTTGAATGCAGCCCCGTTTCTGTGTATCGCATGGGCAGGCTAGGTGGTCGTCCCCGTTTGGTTAAGATTGTATTGCCAACCACTCACCATGCGAACCTTGTATGAAATAGAGCTCATTGGTTAAAGTCGTTTCACACTAAAGGGTTGTACATTAGGCACTCGCTGACGAAAGAGGAATTGGAAAAGCGTAAGGCGGAACGCCGCAATGTCGGCGCTCGCGGCCCTTTCTCTTCCATCTTGTCAACGAGTGACCCGGTGGCTACCCCCTCTATTCTTTCCCTAGGTGACCCAGCTGTTACGAGCTCGGGAAACTGCTGAACCATCCCCGGATAAACTCGTGCCGTCTTACATGTATCGTCACCAATATTCGTTCTTTGGTCAAAAACGTAGATGCGGTGAAATTCGTGCTCCAAAAGTTCGACACGGATATTATCTCTCTAACTGAAACATGGTTATGCGGTGGGGTCGAGTCGGTCTCACTACTGGGTGTCTGGTGCTCGCATTACGAGGTTTTGAGGTCTGACCGTCTTCGCAAAAAAGGTGGGGGAGTTCTTTTCATGGCTAGAAAGCTCTTTTGTCCAGTCCTTGTCTTTCAGGAGTCCGTCCCTGATGCTTATGAAATCCTTTGCACTGACTTGGAAATTGATTTAAAACCTATACGTTTTGTAGTTGTGTACAGGACACCATCTTGTACTTCGAACTTGTCTGAGCAACTGTATAATACCATCGGCGACCTTATTTCTTGTAGCTGGCCTTCAATCATCACAGGCGATTTTAACCTCCCGGATGTCAATTGGAATGAACCATCTGAGTTTGCCAATGTGAGTTCCATCTCGAGAAGCTTTTTAACTGTGTGCTCGAGTCATAGCCTTAAGCAATATGTCAGGGCGTCGACCCGTGGTGGTCATGTTCTTGACCTAGTTTTGTGTAATGATAATTGTATGGTAAATTCTCTAAGCATATCTCCACCGTTGGGTTCCAGTGACCACTCTACCGTTCATTTTGCATTAAATCTTCCAAGGCGGGATTCTCCCGTTGTGTATAGAAGGAATTTCAGCAAAGCAAATATTGATGCTATTCGCAACCATCTACTAAATGTTGACTGGTTTGGTTCCCTGAGCACTGTTCCTAGTGTGGATGAAAAGTACGAGCTTTTCCTTTCTATTATCCATCACTGCATTGATATTTTCGTTCCTCTTGAACCTTCCTGCCGTGGTGAACTGAAGCTTCCATCGCACTTATCCGCCCTTGAGCGGTTGAGATCTGAGGCTTGGCGTTTGGCCTAAATTACGACTGTGCTGACGTCTGGGAGCGGTTCAAAAGTATCAGTGAACGTTTTACTCGGAAATTGAAGAAGTATAATAACCATATTGAGAAGAAAGCTGTCGAGTCAAATGATAAACATTCCTTCTTTAGATTCATCAACTCTAAACTCCGAGAAAAACCAGGTGTTGGGGTCCTTAAAAGCCCTAGTGGCACATTGGTGAGGAATGCTGGGAATAAAGCTGAGTTGTTGGCGGACGTTTTTCAAGAGTCGTTTTCTGACTCATCTCCGGTGGATACTCGACCTGTCTCCAATTGTTTCGCCGTTATGGCCGATTCCTGTTGGTTTCACAAGGACGAGATTATCAAGGAACTTCTAGCCTGGCCTTCATCCAATTCTGTGACTCCCGACGCCATACCACTCAGCTTCATCAAGCAGGTCGTTCCTGATATTGCAGGTCCTTTGGAGTACATTTTCAATCTGAGCTTTATGTCTGGAGAGGTCCCCCTCACTCTGGCAAACGGGGCAGCAGGAAGGAGGGCGCAGGGCAGGTTCACGGTTCGGGCTCCACCTTTGATAGTGGAAAAGGGGCGTGTTTGGGGCGGATCCTCCGTCCGTGCTCCGTCCGTTCAAAGCAGTACACTTCAGGGAAAACCAGTCACTTCAGTCCGAGGGGAAAGGCAGGTGGCTAGCCTTGCACGGGCGGTGACCGGCCTTGTTACGCACGGAAACCAGCCACTTCAGTCCGAGGGGAAAGGCAGGTGGCTAGCCTTGAACGGGCGGTGACCGGCCTTGCTAGGGCCGCTCGTCCATCCTGACACTACGCCCTTACTGCCGCAAATTTTCATACTCACCCTTCATCCTGCCCTAATACGCCCTTGAAGGCAATTTCTCCAACACCCGTACTGCTCAAAAATTCTTTTTAGCGGTTTCACCCAAGACCAGGTTGTATCAGAGCGGTCTTTTGAATTCGCCGTAAATCCAATATCGCTCCATTACAACCTGGCCCTTGAATGAGCCCGCTAAAGAATTCTGGAGCAACACATAATAAAAACTACAAGTAATAACAAATGCAAATTTATTGCTCGAAATCACTTCTACAATAGAGGTTTAACGTGTAAGCAAAAAGCCTTTGAAGGCACTTCGAGATGATGTAGTGTTTGAGATGCGAAAAAAAATCGTGCTACGGCAAACGCAATCAAGACTATAGGCTATGTCAGAACACTACAACACAATATATGCATGACAACCGCAAGGTTCACAAAGTCTAAAAGGTTAGTTTCAATATCCATGAGATTGGTTTAGAGGTGACCGGGTTCAGAATGATGAGCAGATAAAGCGATATGAAACTACGGAATGACACTGGAACAAAAATCAGATAAATCGGATTTAGAGCATCTTCATCGAACCGTAGGCAGAGTACCGGGGGCAGAACAAGAAAAACAAAATTCAAAAGCATATAAAACGCAAAAAAATACAAAAAACTTTCAGACAATTTCGGGAAAACTACTTGTGGTAAGCAGTAAGTAACTTGAACGTCTCAAGTTACTTACTCATAACATAAAAGTCACATACACAATGTGGTAAGCAAGTTACCCGAGGCGACCCTGTGAAAGTTCCCCTCGGGTAAGTTACTCACGACATGGTGTATGTGACTTTTCTGCTATGAGTAAGTAACTTGAGACGTTCAAGTTACTTATTATTGTTGGAGCAGACTTTTATTCATTAATGAACCTACATTTTCCACGACTTGCTCAACAGCAAGGTCTCGACGTGCGGCATCACGGCATCATCTTCGAGGCTCGGGCACAGCAGCCTAGAATACTAGTTCTATCAGGCTGTTATGATCTACATATCGAGAATTGAAGGTTACACACCTGTTTCCTCTGCAATCCACGAAAACAGCATTTGGAAACTTGGACGCCAGAGCTGCCCACGGTTGCTCCAGAAAGTTATTCCTCAGGCACACGTACTTCACGGACGGAGCAGGGTGCAGGATCGCAGCAATATCGTCGTCCGAAATCGAGCAGGATTCGATGTGCAGAGTCTGAAAATAACATACTCTCTTACCTAAAACCGCTTATCATGTTCATGTGAGCCTTGCTTACATGTAACAACTGACCTCCAGTTTTTTGTAGCTCCACAAGGAACGGAGAACTTGTGCAGCACGTGGCCTATCTTCCACGATCTCAACATCCAACACCTCTCCAGCCGGCATCAGTCTGCAGGAAAGCATTCTGGAAATAGTCAACGACAAGCTCGCAATCACGGCAGTTTTCAGACATGAGAAATGGAAATGCGATGTAACACGATAAACTCCAGAAGTTACGAAAACGGAGTTAAACATTAAACAACATTTCTGAACAGTACATGTAAGGTCTGCCCGAATGATAAGGTCCGCCCAAGCGGTCGGCGTGTGTGTTGAACGGCCGTCACGTAGTCCAATAAATGCCCTCTCGACTTCCGTTCGACACGCACGCCGACCGCCTGGGCAGACACTCTCATTCAGACAGACTTTAATTCACAACATTTTTGAAATTCCCTCATTCATACATTCACAGAATTTTTGAAATTCCGAAATAATTGGCAAAAGGTTATGAGAATTTCGATGATTGGTAAATATTTTCAGTTATGCAACACCAAACATTTCAAACTCATGTAAACCCGGATGAAGAGATCAACGAGCAGAAAACAGCAAATCAGGAGTGAGATTTCAATTTTTTAGCGGCAAAATATCTTTAAAATGTTCACAAGCTGGGAAAACGAATTAAAAAAAAGGATGTAAAAAATTTTCAATGCTGCAGACGGATTTTCTGAGAAAGACTTCTTAAAATCGTAAACAGTAACCGTGAGAGTTCAAAAAAGGCGTAGCCCTGACGTTTTTCTAGCGCCTGTTTACGGAGGGGATAAGGAGAGCCACATATTAGTTAGAACTCAAGCAAAAGCTCATGAAAAACAAAAAAATAATGAAAAAAAGCGGCCGGAAGCCGTCTGATTGAATTCTGACCGATCGATGCTGTCGACAGGTCGATTGCGCGAAGCGGCATTCGAATTCGACCAATAGCAGACGAGGAGGGTGGAGCGTTTGCGTCGATTCTCGCGCTGCAGGTCCAAGGGCGGACATCTCCGAGCTCGCTCGCTCGCAGGACCAAGGGCGGATATCTGTCCCCGCCCAGTCTCCGCCCACTTCCGCAGCTGACCAATCAGAATTTTCACGGCAGCAAGCCCGGCGCTCTAGACTTGCTGCTGAACCTTCGGAGGGGTGGGATTAGAGGCGGACCTACCGCCCTTGCTGCTACCCCGTTTGCCAGAGCAAATGGAGGCAATCGTTTGTTACCCCTATTCCAAAAAAAAAACCCCTTTCACTGACCCTGCTAATTTCAGGCCAATCAGTATAACATCTATCTTCTCACGGCTGTTCGAAAAAATTCTCAAAAAACGAATCGTAACTCATTTAGAATCAAATCAGGTTATCTCTCCCTTCCAGCATGGTTCCCAGAAAGGTAAATCTGCTGTGACGTCATCTATTGAAGCGCTTAATAAATGGGCAGCTCTTCTTGACGATGGAAAGAGTGTAGACGTTATCTATTTTGATTTTGCCAAAGCTTTTGATAAGGTTCCCCATGACAAGTTGTTGCAAAAACTTTTGATGGTTGGGATTCATCCTCGAATAGTTACATGGATACGTTCATCCCTAACTGATAGGACGTTCTCGGTCTGTATAGACTCTTCTCGGTCGATTCCAAGACCAGTCCTGAGCGGTGTGCCCCAAGGGGGGGGTATTGTCTCCCATCCTTTTCAACATATACACTCACGAAATCGCCGGTCTTATCCTCAGACAATCGTGGCGTCCAACGGGTGGTCGACAAGCAATCACCTCACAGCGTGCTTCCCCACGACCGCTAAAAAGGGGCGGGACTGCTCTCCTAGAGTTGCCTGTCACCCCCCTCGAGTTGTCCATCACTCCCCTAGAGTTTTCCGTCGACCACCCGACGACCGGTAGTTGGACTCTAGTCGACCGTTAGTTGGATACCTGTCGACCGGCAGTTGAATACCTGTCGACCGATTATGGCATACCTGTCGACCGGTAGATGGAAACCTGTTCACCGGTAGTAGGATACCTGTCGACCGTTCATTGGACACCCATCAACCGTTTCTTAGATGTTTGTCCACCGGTAGATGGACACCTGTAGACCTCGAAGATGAATGCCGCTGGCTCTTCAAATTCGCCGCGTTGCGGCGAAAATCTTTCAAATGCTGGTAAAACACTTACAGTAACGAAATTTTATCCTAATCATTGATCAACATTTTAACAATTTAGATTGAGGGTTAAGAACTCCTGATCTCAAATAACGACTGTCAATACCCAAATATGAGATAACAATACAACATTATGACGGATGATGAACGATATTACCGAATAGTTTCTAAAAAACGAAATAACAAGAAGTAAGACCTAACGTGCACATTGTACCGGCAAAAAGATGTTACTGCTTTATCAAAGCCTCACTTCAGTCCATTTGTGGTGCTATAATGCAATGAGACAAAAACTTCGAAAACTTTTTCCAGGTTATTTTTTGATCGACTGACTTACCTCATCAGAAATGCTACATGTTTATTCACATATATGCAAATATCTATTGATTGGACCTTGAGGGCACACTCTAACCACGACATCGATTTTTCGTTTTTCTGCTGATCTTGGGAAAAATTCCACGCTGATCATAATGGTGTCTTCACAATCGCACCCACACCCACACCACCCACACCCACACCCCCCACACCCACCCCACCCACCCCCACACCACCCACACCCACACCCACACCCACACCCACACTCACACGCAGCACACATTTTAAAATTTGCTAACAAGGAGAGTGTTTAGAGTGGTAAACACATCTGCCAAAACGACTAGTATCGTTAGTATCTCTAGTGGGTCAATAGTAAAACTGCGCAGTATTCCGCCCGAGCTGCCGGTTCCAAGAAGTTATAAGCCTAAAAAGGTCGTTTTTTGTGCTTTTTGTACCCTCCATAAAGGGAATTATTCTTTCGAAAATTTGGAAACGGGCCTCATAAATGTGTTCAGCGTCCAAAGCTACCCCCCTGAGCAAATTTTAGGTGAAGGCGCATTTTCCATACTTTGTCCAGGCTTACAGCGTTTAGGACTTTCGGTTGTGCGAATATTTATACCGATTAGAGGACTCAGGAAGCGTTTTAGAAAATGTTCCAGATTTGACTTAAAGTTCTCCCATGGGTTTTTTTGGGGCGTTGATCACGAATCTG
Organism: Aplectana chamaeleonis; assembly: GCA_029168955.1. Lineage (NCBI taxonomy): Eukaryota > Metazoa > Nematoda > Chromadorea > Rhabditida > Cosmocercidae > Aplectana > Aplectana chamaeleonis. Next base: position 316,480 of record JAPDOI010000598.1, read on the forward strand.
TGGTTTATTAGTCGATTTTTCAAAATTTTCGGCTAATTTCGTTCAAAGCTTCCCAACCGGGAGAATTTTCGAGTGAAAAAAAGCCGCTTTCGAGATATATTTCGTGAGTGAAAATATACAAGCCTCAAGGAAAACGAGATCTTAGAAGAGCGTTCGTATGAAGCCATCAGAGAAGCGTAGTCGTCTTCGAAACTGTATCCGGAAACGTCTTTCCTGCAAATTTCAGAAATTATTGCAATGTCAGTCTAGACTGAATGAAATGTATTTGGCTTACAAGGCTCACCCGATTGCTCTTTTCAGCAGCGATGTCTAGTAGACTAGCTTGTCCTGTTGGTCGCCCAGTGCATGATTTTTGTACATACCATAGAAACCAATCATAGACGCGTAGCGACTGTTTTCTGTAAAGCACATACCACTCTTGAAATTCATGATTTAGCTTCAATAAGCGCACCACTTCCATGGTAATGATATGAAAGACTGGGGCAAGCGGAGAATACACAATCGCCAAATGTGAAAAAATGGCCGGAGACTCATGAATTCGTTGATCATCTAAATATCCCGGAAACTTGTGGCAGATCAAGTGTACTTTATCAAAACCGCCTAAATTCTCGAACTTCGCTTTTTCGAATATATTCAAAAAGCAAAATTTTCAAATTTGGAGAGTACGCAAGTCGTTGCGAAAACGGCTCAAGGCGTTGATGAATTGGCGCAGGATCGCAGTGGGAGTGCGCAGGTGTGGGGGACCCCAAGGTAGTGAGCAGATCGTGTGCGGGACCCCACTGGGAGTGGGAATGTGTGCAGAAGTCGGGTTTTGACTGGTGTGCCGGAAATCGTGGAATGTGTGCAGGACTTCATTGGGAGCGTGCAGGAAGTAGGGGAATGTATTCAGGAATTCGCTGTAAGGTCCTGCATTCACAGTGCACACTCTCATCGGGTCCTGCACACCCGATGAAATAACCGAGAAATAGCAAACCGAGAGCCGGTGCTAAGCATGGTGAGCTATTTTTAGGCCAAACTCTCTGAGTAACCTGGAGTCTCTTACCAATGATTCCGAGGAGGGAACGCTTTCCAAGGAATTCGCTTTCATAATGGACGTAGTTGATGAACCAGCGAACGACGGTGGATTCATGAGCAATCCTTAAAACAACACGTAAGGTTGGAGCAGAGGCGGTCAAAGCGGTAATTTTGAGTCAGCTAGTAACAAATTTGGAAGGGTGGTGGTGGGCAATGAGAGAAGTGTCGTTTGATATATTTCTACTATTAGTCAATTTGGTTCATCTTTTATGGACTGCTTTTGTCATTTCTTATGTTTTGAATAGTTTTCAATCAGTTTATTTTATTTGCTGTTGTTTCTCCAAATGGGTCTCACTTGTAATCAAAAGCATACAGGGGTCGTATTCGCCAACAACCCGCCGAGGGTAGTCGAAGGGAAGCGGAAGGGATGATACCGCGCTCGGCAGAGGAGCAGATCAACCCATCTTACACCATGTAAGATGGAAATGCAAACTGTGTTACGTATCGATATCACTGCAAAAAGATAAAGATTCCATCGCGAAGCGGTCATTCTTCAGCTATTCTATTCGAAAAATTCCGGCGGTCGCGAGGGAAGCCAAGGGAGGCGAGAGGTGGCCGTGGAGCGCGCGTTTTGTACTGAAATTTCACCTCATTTACCCTTCGACTACCCGGCGGGTTATTGGCGAATACGACCCCAGGAAAAATTAAAATGCAACGCAAAATGAAACATCAGAAACAAAAGCCATGTAACTACTCATTTTTCCACGCAATATAACAAAAACTCCAGAATTGCAAAAGGAAAAAAATCGACTTTTTCCTTCAGGAAATCAACCAAAAAGAAGAATCTGACGCCGAATAGAAAAAGGAAAAATTTTCTGCTTTCGTATCGAGTCAGCATGTGGAAAGAAATAGAAAACCCCAGCAATCAGAGAGGACATGGAAGAAATTGGAAAGTTCATTTCAAGATCCAGAAATCAACCGAAATTAGAATTTCGACGCCAAATCAAGAAACGAAAAAAGTTCTTGTTTCGATATCGAGTCAGGATATGGAAAGAATCTGAGCTCAGAAATTCAAAATGGAGATGGAAGGTATCGGAAATTCTTCTTCATGAGCAAGAAATTAACCAAACTGTTATGATTGGGAAGACGAATCAAGAAATGAAAAAAAATTCCGTTTCGATATCGAGTCGGGATATGGAAAGAATCGGAAACTTCAAAATTCAAAGAGGACGTGCAAAAAATCGGAAAACGGAAATTTTCCATCATTCCATCAAAAAATCAACCAAAATTAAATTTCAGACTCCGAATCAAGAAATAAAAAAAACTTTTCGTTTCGGATTCGAGTCAGTATAAGGCAAGATTCGGAAACTCCAAAAATTCAAAAAGGTCATGGAAAGGATCGGAAATTTCTTCCAAACAACAAATCAACGAAAATGAGAAATTCTTCACCGAATTAATAAATGAAAGAAAAGCTTAATGTTGTAATAACGTGTCAGGATATAGAAAGGAATTGAAAACTTAAAAATTTCAAAACGGACGTGGAAGAAATGAGAAATTAGTCCCTCAGAATCAGGAGGACACCCGAAACGAAAAATTAGGCGCCGAACAGTTGGCGGTGCAGCGGGTCCGGGGGTCAGAAGTTTTGCACGTCAATACGCGCACAAAGGTGGGAAAACGACGAAGTGACGTCATCCCATGCTACCGGCCGATGGGTGGTCGACTGTCTGTGGCCCTCGGTCGACAGACAGTCGATCGGACACATCACGGTCGACAGACAGTCGATCCGCCCCTTGCAGTCAAACCACCCAGCGACCGGTAAGCCACAAGGGTGACGTGTCAACCAGCCGTTGGACGCCACGAGTGTCTGAGTCGGTTCCTGTGGCACCGGTTTCAGTGCATTTGCGGACGATATCAAGATCTACCTGGACGTCTCCCAACCAGAGAATTGTATCTTACTGCAGCAGTCTATTGACATTGTTAGTACTTGGTCTCGTGATTGGAATCTCCCATTGGCAAAGGAAAAGACGAAGGTTCTCCACTTGGGTCATAGCAATGCTAACAGTAAATATATTGTCGATGGTTGTCAGATCCAGGAAGTTGATGAAATAACTGATCTAGGGTTCATTATTACTACAAGTCTGAGTTTTGATAAGCACTGTGAATCTATCGCTTAGAAAGCAACTTTTGCTATGAATAATATTTTTAGAGGTTTGTCAACTTGCAATCCATCTGTGCTTATCAATGCTTATACCACGTATGTAAGGCCTCTACTCGAGTACGGTACCCCGGTTTTCAACCCCGCCAAACTCAAGAATATAAACAGATTGGAAAAGATACAGAACAAATTTACTAGAAGAGTTCTGATCAGACAGTATGGCTTTATCTATGGGCAAATGCCTTCCGCTGCTGACAGAAAAGAACTCTTTAGTCTCGAGCCTCTGATTCTCAGAAGGAAGAAAAATGACCTATTTCTCTTCCATCAAATCCTTTTCAACGTAAACTTTGGTCTAAGGCCTGGGGATTTCGTAAGAACGAGAGACTCTGTCACTCGGGGAGGGCCGATAAAATTCCATCGCGCCGTGTATAACCTTGAATGTCGACGCTGCTTTTTCACGAATAGGGTTATTCCATTATTCGAGGATCTCAGTAGAAATGATAATATTCCTGTCGAATTTGGTGCCTTCAAAAACTTGTTACGAGTAAAACTGGCTCCTGGGGGGGGCGGCCGAGTATCCCTCCGTAGCGCTTGGATTACTCGAAATCCTGCTCTTCTCTTTTGACTATTGTTCGTTCCAGTTGGTTACAATGTTTACATCTTTGACTACTTCGTTTGAGGTTGTTTTTTTGTCTCATTTTTTTTCTTTTTTTCTTTCAGATGAGTGTAAACTTGTGTAATAAATATATATATTAGAAGATGATGTCGTAAAGACCTATACAGACGGTTAGGTCTAGCTGTAAGGAAAAGCGAAACTTTAGAATAGAATTACAGCATTGAGCAAGAGTATTCCCGTAAAATTTCGTGAAACGAATAGAAGCCCCATTTTCCGGTAGACACTAAACTCTTCCTCGTAAAATACCACAACGGTTTGTTTTCGCTGTTAAGAAGTATAGGCCAAGAAAATCAGTCTCAGAGAGTATTGTTCACTTTTTGTTGACTCTCCTCATTCTACTTGCCTATTGTTCACTTTTTGTTGGAACGTTTCTGACGCGAACCAAACCTCTTTCGCTTGGAAGACCCCTTTTTGATAGAATTGTTTACTTTTTCTTGATATTACGAAGTAATATCTCTAAAAATCTTCAATATTTTCCAAATAGCATGGATTGATATGACAATCAGTAAGTAATTGACTTGTTGCGCGCGCTACAAATGACGCGCGACTCTCTTTCGTCGACGTCCTGATGACGTCATCACATGCCCCATGCACTTTGATGACGTCATCAAAAAGTAACAAACTTTTTAGTCACTTCCACTGTCCCTACCCTACGAAAAAGTACAGCCTACAACGTGTTTTATCGATTTGATATAACAGCTGATAATATCACTTGATATGATAAGCAGTAAAAAAAAAGGAATCAATGGTAAACAGTAAGTAACAGACTCGTTAGTCACTTCCCCTGTCCCTTCTCTACGAAAAAGTACATGTTTTAGCGATTTGATCTACCAACCGATAATATCACTTGATATGATAAGAAGTAGTAGGTAAAGTGTTTAATGTTAAACAGTAAGTAACAAACTTGTTAGTCACTTTCCTTGTCCTTTCCCATCGAAAAGTACAGCCTACAACGTGTTTTAGCGATTTGATCTACCAACTGATAATATCACTTGATATGATGAGCAGTAATAAGTGAAGTATTTAATGTTAAACAGTAAGTAACGAACTTGTTAGTCACTTCCCCTGTCCCTTCTCTACGAAAAAGTACATGTTTTAGCGATTTGATCCACCAACTGATAATATCACTTGATATGATAAGCAGTTATAAGGGAAGTAGTTAGTGCTAAACAGTAAGGAACGAACTTGTTAGTCACTTCCCCTGTCCCTTCTCTACGAAAAAGTACATGTTTTAGAGATTTGATCTACCAACTGATAATATCACTTGATATGATAAGCAGTAATAAGTGAAGCAGTTAATGTTAAACAGTAAGTAACAAACTTGTTAGTCACTTCCCCTGTCCCTTCTCTACAAAAAAGTACATGTTTTAGCGATTTGATCTACCAACTGATAATATCACTTGATATGATAAGCAGTTATAAGTGAAGTAGTTAATGCTAAACAGTAAGTAACGAGCTTGTTAGTCACTTTCCCTGTCCCTTCTCTACGAAAAAGTACATGTTTTAGCGATTTGATCTACCAACTGATAATATCACTTGATATGATAAGCAGTAATAAGTGAAGTAGTTAATGCTAAACAGTAAGTAACAAACTTGTTAGTCACTTCCCCTGTCCCTTCTCTACGAAAAAGTACATGTTTTAGAGATTTGATCTACCAACTGATAATATCACTTGATATGATAAGCAGTAATAAGTGAAGCAGTTAATGTTAAACAGTAAGTAACAAACTTGTTAGTCACTTTCCTTGTCCCTTCCCATCGAAAAGTACAGCCAACAACGTGTTTTAGCGATTTGATCTACCAACTGATAATATCACTTGATATGATGAGCAGTTATAAGTGAAGTAGTTAATGCTAAACAGTAAGTAACGAACTTGTTAGTCACTTCCCCTGTCCCTTCTCTACGAAAAAGTACATGTTTTAGAGATTTGATCTACCAACTGATAATATCCTTGATATGATAAGCAGTAATAAGTGAAGCAGTTAATGTTAAACAGTAAGTAACAAACTTGTTAGTCACTTTCCTTGTCCCTTCCCATCGAAAAGTACAGCCAACAACGTGTTTTAGCGATTTGATCTACCAACTGATAATATCACTTGATATGATGAGCAGTAATAAGTGAAGTATTTAATGTTAAACAGTAAGTAACGAACTTGTTAGTCACTTCCCCTGTCCCTTCTCTACGAAAAAGTACATGTTTTAACGATTTGATCTACCAACTGATAATATCACTTGATATGATAAGCAGTTATAAGTGAAGTAGTTAATGCTAAACAGTAAAAAACGAACTTGTTAGTCACTTCCCCTGTCCCTTCTCTACGAAAAAGTACATGTTTTAGAGATTTGATCTACCAACTGATAATATCACTTGATATGATAAGCAGTAATAAGTGAAGCAGTTAATGTTAAACAGTAAGTAACAAACTTGTTAGTCACTTCCCCTGTCCCTTCTCTACGAAAAAGTACATGTTTTAGCGATTTGATCCACCAACTGATAATATCACTTGATATGATAAGCAGTTATAAGGGAAGTAGTTAGTGCTAAACAGTAAGTAACGAACTTGTTAGTCACTTTCCTAGTCCCTTCTCTACGAAAAAGTACATGTTTTAGCGATTTGATCCACCAACTGATAATATCACTTGATATGATAAGCAGTTATAAGGGAAGTAGTTAGTGCTAAACAGTAAGTAACGAACTTGTTAGTCACTTTCCTAGTCCCTTCTCTACGAAAAAGTACATGTTTTAGCGATTTGATCCACCAACTGATAATATCACTTGATATGATAAGCAGTAATAAGTGAAATAGTAATGTTAAACAGTAAGTAGCAAAATTGTTAGTCCCTTTCCTTGTCCCTTTCCATCGAAAAGTACAGCCAACAACGTGTTTTAGCGATTTGATCTACCAACTGATAATATCACTTGATATGATGAGCAGTAATAAGTGAAGTAGTTAGTGCTAAACAGTAAGTAACGAACTTGTTAGTCACTTCCCCTGTCCCTTCTCTACGAAAAAGTACATGTTTTAGCGATTTGATCCACCAACTGATAATATCACTTGATATGATAAGCAGTTATAAGGGAAGTAGTTAGTGCTAAACAGTAAGTAACGAACTTGTTAGTCACTTCCCCTGTCCCTTCTCTACGAAAAAGTACATGTTTTAGCGATTTGATCCACCAACTGATAATATCACTTGATATGATAAGCAGTAATAAGTGAAATAGTTAATGTTAAACAGTAAGTAACAAACTTGTTAGTCACTTTCCCAGTCCCTTCTCTACAAAAAAGTACATGTTTTAGCGATTTGATCTACCAACTGATAATATCACTTGATATGATAAGCAGTTATAAGTGAAGTAGTTAATGCTAAACAGTAAGTAACGAGCTTGTTAGTCACTTTCCCTGTTCCTTCTCTACGAAAAAGTACATGTTTTAGCGATTTGATCTACCAATTGATAATATCACTTGATATGATAAGCAGTAATAAGTGAAGTAGTTAATGCTAAACAGTAAGTAACGAACTTGTTAGTCACTTCCCCTGTCCCTTCTCTACGAAAAAGTACATGTTTTAGAGATTTGATCTACCAACTGATAATATCCTTGATATGATAAGCAGTAATAAGTGAAGCAGTTAATGTTAAACAGTAAGTAACAAACTTGTTAGTCACTTTCCTTGTCCCTTCCCATCGAAAAGTACAGCCAACAACGTGTTTTAGCGATTTGATCTACCAACTGATAATATCACTTGATATGATGAGCAGTTATAAGTGAAGTAGTTAATGCTAAACAGTAAGTAACGAACTTGTTAGTCACTTCCCCTGTCCCTTCTCTACGAAAAAGTACATGTTTTAGAGATTTGATCTACCAACTGATAATATCCTTGATATGATAAGCAGTAATAAGTGAAGCAGTTAATGTTAAACAGTAAGTAACAAACTTGTTAGTCACTTTCCTAGTCCCTTCCCATCGAAAAGTACAGCCTACAACGTGTTTTAGCAATTTGATGTACCAACTGATAATATCACTTGATATGATAAGCAGTAATAATTGAAGTAGTTAATGTTAAACAGTAAGTAACAAACTTGTTAGTCACTTCCCTAGTCCCTTCCCATCGAAAAGTACAGCCTACAACGTGTTTTAGCGATTTGATTTACCAACTGATAATATCACTTGATGTGATAAGCAGTAATAAGTGAAGTAGTTAATGTTAAACAGTAAGTACTCATTGTCTACCCACTCACCAGCCTGCTAATCTATCCACATACCAACTTACCTGCCTGTTCAACTGATCGCCTGCGACCATTGGCAGTGACCACTACTAAGGGTGCGTAACGCACGAGGAGGAGCGAAGCACGAAGCACGAAGCAGGTAGCAGGAAGCAGGAACGAGTAACAGCGCACAATAAGAATTTTTGATAAGGACTCGCCGATCTAACTTTGTTAGTTTTGAACCGATTTGGCTCAAATTTTGTCAGCATGTGCCTCCTGGACCCTCTCACCTATATCCCGATGGAAATCCCTGGAGAATTTGTTTAACAGGTTTTATTAACTACTTTACAGAATTCTAAGTGATCACAAGTCCCGGGCAAAACCAAACCTCTCCAGCCGCTTCGCGGCAGGAGCGATCTACATAAGATCGATAGCAGCAGACTTGACGAGTGCCCGGATTGTGGTAATGAAGGGCATACTACTGCGCACCTTTTCATTTGCCCGATGAGACCGACATCGTTAACACCAGTAGATCTGTGGAAGAATCCGACGCTTGTGGCTCAGTTCCTCAATCTATGACAGGACCCTCTGTGGCTGCAGAAGAAGAAGAAGAACAGGTGCATGCGACCACGGGCAGCGGCGAGGCTCGTTTAAGGCAGATCATAAGCAGGGGTGTGCGGAAATTTCTGTTTTCTGATTTCTGTTTTCTGGCCGTTTTGCCTTTGTGATTTCTGTTTTCTGGAAAACTTGCAAAAATCAGAAAAAAAATCAGCAAAAATTAACAAAAACCAGGTCTGTTGGACAGTTCGGGAACAAAATATTGCTGGTGGTCACCTCGCTCACAATTAACAAGATTCCTATGTACAGACTATAAAACGGCAAAATTCACTTGGTTCCTACGCGTGCTGATGTGGAGCGGAGGTTAGAGACAGTGAGAGAGCGCACGGCAGACGGAGGCCAAGGCGTCGCGCGCGCCGCTCGCGCCTCGAGTGATGTGAATTTCGGCGTTTTATAGAGGGTATGTTTGCTTTGCCTTCTTTCGCCTTGCTGTTGCACCGTATTCATACTTTTGCAGAGCAGCAAATGCCGCGGATTATCAATAGAAAAATGAGAAACCAGATGTTGGGTGACGGTATTAAACATCTCATTCTCATTTTTCTACTGATATTGCGCGGCAGTTGCCGCATCCGCAAAAGCATGAATAGGTTGCTAAACGAAAAAACCAGCACTCACATGAATCGTGTTAGTTGGGGCGCGGGCACACCCACCAATTAGCTGTTCTAATCTGTTTTCATGCGTTTCTCTTGCAACCTTTCACTTTTCTCACTTTTGTGATGGTGAAACTTGCATTTTCCTAAAGAGAATTCAGTAACTGATCTTATCGCGAACCCTGCTCACCTACTCAGTACTTCGGCACAATAGGGGTTGCATCCCAGGGCAAAGGTCGAGTGCAGACCTTCGCTGTCAGCAGCAGCTGCTGCTGACAGCGGTATATGACTCCTACACTTGCTGGGTTTGAACCCCTCGATATCAATAGGAACTGCTGCTGTTAGCTGTCAGCAGCAACTGCGGGCAACGAGGGATTCAACCCCTACTGTGCTGACGTACTGGCCTTCTCTGATGAATTCACCGGATCAATAGCCAAGAAATAGCCAAGAAATGCCTGCTTTCTGCGTGATAGCCCGAAAACGGCCGGGAAGTAGCTGGTTGCCGCGTAATAGCCTAGAAATAACCGCCAAAAATGTTCGCCGCGTAATGGACGCCAAATAGTGCTCCTCAAGGGATGTACAGTTCAACTCCGCATTGCCGCTTAGTCCGAAAAATGCACGATGATTGCGAAAGCGTGCTGCGGCGCGGTTGCGAGTATCCTCAGACGGATTTGGGATCACCTGGGCACCAAAGGCAAAAACCGCGCTGGTGACCCTACATCCCTGTCTGAGGATACTCGCAACCGCGCCGCAGCACGCTTCCGCAATCGGGGTGCACTTTGCGGACTGAACGGCAAGCGTGTCGTTATCACATTTATAGACTTCAAGTCTGCATTCGATTGTATTCACTGGCCGGCGCTGTCGAGAGCACTTGAAAGCGAGCACGTACCGAGGAAGGTAGTCAAGCTCCTCCGGGAAACGTACGAAGGGTCTACCAGTTCCGTACGCGTTGGGGATAATTTGTCCGAAGAGTTTGCCGTTTCCGCTAGAGTTCGCCAAGGCGATGTGGTCTCGCCTCTGCTCTTTAATACTGTTGTGGACGCTTTTATAAGGAAGGTCTTCGAGAACAGAAGAGGCGTTCAATGCGGAAGTAATGAGTACGTCACAGATTTCATGTTCGCGGATGACAGCGCAGTGTTCACGGATACTAATGCGGAGGCAACATCCTTGATAAGCGATATGGCGCTGATTGCAAGCTTTTACGGCTTAAAGCCACAGTCCAAGCTCAGAATCAATTTTTCGTTTTTCTGCCTATCTTTGAGAAAATTTCATGCTGATCACAATGGTGTCTCCAGAGTCGCTTAGAACTTACTGAGAACCGAGTTACGGCTCCTCAAAAATTTCAAATTTGAACTGGTAGAAGATCGCGGACGAGTTGCCTCGAGCCTGTGTTTTCTCCTTATTTGCAGCCATCATTCTGAAGCAGGTCACAATATAAAGCCAGACCGAAAACAAAAGGAAGAACATAGATTTCGAATGAAATCATTCGTGCGTCTCTTCCTTATTGAGGTCGGAAACCTGCCAGTGGGCGTAACCCACTTTTTCTTTCAAGTGGGCGTGGCCGACTTTTTCCTAGATTTTTCTCGTTTATTTTAGCGAATTGAGATTTCGCGCTTGGCAGTGCTGCTATAGACGGCGACTGGACCAAAATATCAAAAATTACCTCTTAGCTTGGACCGTGCCTTTAAGAATCAACCAGGAGAAGACCAAGGTCATGACATCCGATGGGTCCCCGGAATCTGTTCAGTTTGAAGGAGTAGAACTTCAGCAGGTCAAGGAATTAAAATACCTTGGGTCAGTAGTGCAGGAGCGAAATGTTGCGGCTACGGCAGAGGTGTGCAGCAGAATGGGGCAGGCGTTTAGTGTTTTTGCGTCGCTTGGCTGGTGTTTGTGGAAGAAAAACAACATTTCATGGAAGACTAAAGTGCGATTGTTCCGGGCGCTGATAATACCCGTACTACTACACGGCTCGGAAAGCTGGACTCTGCTAAAGTCAGACCTCGTCAAGCTAGAAGTCTTCCAGATGCGATGTTTGCGCCAGATCCTTGGAATTACGATTCGTGATCATGTCTGCAACGACGATATACTGAAGAGCTGCATGGATTAACCGACGCTAGGAGAACAGCTGCAGACAAGAAGACTGCGATGGTTCGGACATGTGTGTAGGATGGACCCGACCCGTCTGCCGTACAGTATGCTGTGGCGTAAGCGCCCACCATCGTGGAGAATTCAGCGAACGGCCCCGAAGAAGACGGCTCAAGCACTCAGAGGAGGATCCGAGGACCCAACGGTGCAGTGTCCTTAACGCTAAACTAGCTGCTGCAAACCGTTTTGATTGGAAGCGTATTGTTCAGGCCGCACTAGCTCCTAGGGCACCTACAGCAGTTTATTGGTTGAGAGGGCATCCCGCTCCACCAGATGCCAGCTAACGGGATGAGTGAGTGAGTGAGTGAACGACAATGCGGAGTTTAACTGTACACGAGGCATTCCTGAGGCATAATTTGGATGTAAACACCGCGATCGGTTCAACTACCCAAGTTTACGGTACTTGGACCCCGCCTACCACCAGGAAGCCCCGCCGAGCTGAAAGAGGCCAAAGCGGCTGCTCGGCGAGCCGGGAAAGGCCGCGACGCGTGTTGGTGAGCCTGTCACGTCTTGGTTATCTCTCGGTTATTGCTCGGCTACTTCTAGACTATTTCGTGAACAACATGATCTTAGCCGCCTAATAATCGAGAAACAATCAAGAAATATGCAAGAAATAGCACATTAAGAACCGCTGTGGAGCCTGGTGGGCTATTTCTCGGCTAAAACTTTCAGAGTGAGTGCCTTCAATGATGATCTACCTGTCGTTGACGAGCCATCGCTACTATCACTGTCTTAATATTTATTTGTCCAGACTCGTAGATATTGTATTACATGTATAGCAAAGATGCTCAGAATTACACTCTCTTTTCTCTTGAAAAAAAAAGTTAAAATGCAAAGAGTATTTTTTCTGAAAATTTTCTGTTTTCTGTTTTCTGGCCGTTTTGGCCTTTCTGTTTTCTGATTTCTGTTCTCTGACAAACTCCATTTTCTGTTTTCTGAAAATTTTTAAAAAATTTCCGCACACCCCTGGTGTGGATCTAGGGCATCCAGTGATCACGCGTAGAGCAGTGTTCTGTGCACGCTGAAGCTTGCTCCAAGAGGCTTCCGATAAGTGTCTTGACCGTATTGGGGCACCATATTCCAGCACTGGCTGTACCATAGCCTTGTAGGTGGTTCGCAAGAAGTCCTTAGAGCTACCCCATGTACTGCCTGCTGGCGAACGTCTCCTTCTTCTTTGCAGCCACTGAGAGGGGTTTCGTCACAAGTTGAGAAACTGTGCGACCAGCACTGGATTCGTCCACAAGTCTATTGTACGTTGTTTGCTTCTTCGGACAATCAAATAGGTGCTTAGTGTCGTGGCCTTGGTTTCCACAGTCCGGGCACACGTCAGGCTGGCTATTGTCGATCCTTTGCAGGAAAGACAAGCAATGGAGAATGTCCGCAGCGTAACGAATCGAGGAAACACCTGGCGCGCCTACCGAGCTCGGACTCGGTATCACATACCCTAGGCAGCACATCACCGAGAATAAGGTTGACGACCGCTTTGGCGAGATGATCCTTCACGAACCGGGTGTGCTTCGCGCGTAAGAGAGGAAGCCGTTCTTGATTCGAGTCGGTCCATCTCTGTACATTCACTTTGTTCTGAGCATCGACAAACGGCATTCTGATCGATCACTCTCTTACGGGATTTAATAGTCTTCTCGACGGATGATTAGGTTGCTTAAAGGCAAGATCCGGTCAAATTTTGGCACTACCGAAATTTGGGTTAAATAGATTGGGCTGGCCTAACTGAACATAGTCTGAACGTTTCACGGACTCTGAGTCTTTATTTCTGGAGAAAACAGCCTCAAAGTCAGGGATTACGGTATTCACCGCATGATAATCATGGCTGGAATGACCGATAATTACACAGCACTTTTGGAGAATGCGTGGACAACCGCTAAAATATGGACGATGGCCACACTTTTCTGACTTTTCTGGATCATCGGCTAACGGAAGTGGCTGGAGTAACTTGAAGAAGACCGGTTTCTACGCAGTTTTTGCATGTTCCTTGGGACTACCTGTAGCAAGAGCACCGATTTAACGGGAAATCTCGAAATCGAAATACTGGCCGGACCCCGCCTTTAAGAACATTAATAAACCTCTGCTGAGCCTGGAGCTGACAATGCTCTTTCACTGGCAAGATAAGGGCCTCGGCGTGAAGGTGCTCAATCGGTGAGCTTTTTGCACATCCAGCGGCTATTCGAAGTGCAGCATTCTGAATTCGCTGCATCTTGCTTCAGGAGCTGTCCGACACAATGTGCTGCCAGACAGGTGCAGCATACTCCAACGCAGGCTGCATGATAGCTCGATATGTCGTCAGGATTGTCTCTCTGCTGCAACCCCAGGGCGTTCCTCTTAGAGCTCTCAACACATTAAGCTTTGCCTTGATAATTGCCTGCTTCTGTTCAGCATTTTTGTGAAACTTCAGCGATGGGTCCAAAACGAGGCCCAGCAATTTGGGAAATTTTGCTGTAGGCAAGAGGTTACCATCCCACCTGACAACAGGTTGGGTGCTGTGTTCCTTTGGGTCAGATGTGAATACCGAAACAGATGACTTCGCCGCGGAAACTGTGAGCATCATACTATCGAGAAAGTTTTTGAGCTCGACGAGATAGTCGTTGATCTTGTTTGCGGCTACCTGTATGTCACGATTACGGCACATGATGGTGATATCGCCGGCATACGCAACAATTTTTATATCTTCAGGAAGCTCAGGTAGGTCTTCAATATACAGGCCGATAAAGGCACGTGACGAAACTTCACCCTGCCGCACACCGGCTGCTACATGTATACTATCGGAGACGTGATTGAACTAGCGAACGTAGAATGTTACGTGTGTTGGCAGCAGCAGCTCGAACACGTGTGTGTTCGTGAAAACGCAGCGACGGGTCCAGGAATACACCGAGTAGACGAGGGTGTTTAGACAAGGGCAGCAGATTTCCTTCCCAAAGAACTTCGGGATGCAGCTTGTGCTCAATAGTCGCCGTAGTGCACAAAGTAAGCTGGACTTGGTAGGGGAGACCTTTAGCTGCTTCGATTCTAGGAACTTAGCCAGACTGACGACTCAGGAAGTCGGAGCTCGCCACCCGCGCGCATTTCGGGCCTGGCTCGCCACCCGCTCACCCCTCATTTCGAAGAGCTCGCCACCCGCTACCCCTCGTCTTCGGTCGTCTCCCGCTATGGGAATAGCGTGTCGCGAGCTGTTTGCTAGCGAATCGCCCCCTGAATCGTTCTCGTCCTTCGAAGTTTTTCTTCTTCTTCTGCAGCCACAGAGAGGGTCCTGTCATAGATTGAGGAACTGAGCCACAAGCGTCGGATTCGTCCACAGATCTACTGTCGTTAACGATGTCGGTCTCATCGAGCAGTTGAAAAGGTGCGCAGTAGTATGCCCTTCATTACCACAATCCGGGCACTCGTCAGGTCTGCTGCTATCGATCTTATGTAAACAAGACATAAGCACGGGGGAGTGCCCGCAGCGCAACGAGGCAAGGGTGCACCTGGCACACCTACCGAGTTCCATCTCGGTTTCGCTGACCTCAGGCGGCACGACATCGAGAATGGAGTTCACGGTGGCCTTGCATAAGTGATCCTTGACGAATTGGGTATGCTCCTCACGTAAGAGAGAGAGGCGTTCTTGTTGTGCGTTGGTCCATCTCTGTATATTGATCTTCGTGGGAGCATCAGCAAATGGCTTTCTTATACTTCTCTCTCTCTCACCGGGTTTAGTACTCTTCTCGACGGATGATTTGGCTGCTTCAGAATGTTTATGTACAGCTGCTGTGCGTGGAGTTGGCAATGGTCCTTAACTGGCAGGATGCGAGCTTCGGCGTGTAAGTGCTCTACTGGAGAGCTTTTAGAACAGCCTGTTCCGATTCGCAGAGCTCCATTTTGGATGCGCTGCAGCTTGGACCAGGATGTGTTCGACACGATATGCCGCCAGACTGGTGCAGCATACTCCAGGGCGGGCTGTACGATAGCTTTGTACGTGTTCAGGATAGTTTCTTTACTGCACCCCCAGGACGTTTCGCCGAGAGCACGTAGGACCTTAAGTCTTGTTTTCACTGCAGCTTGCTTCTGCTCAGTGTTCTTATGAAACCTCAACGAAGGATCCAACACGAGTCCGAGTAGCTTAGGGAAACGGGCGGCCGGCAAGCGTTTTTCAGAGTTTCGTCCCATTTCACCATGGGATGAGCTCTGTGCTCCGCAGGATCAGTGGAAAAGACTGTGACGGATAATTTAGCAGCAGAGACCGTGAGCGTTTTGCTATCAAGGAAACATTTCAACTCGATCAAGTAGTCATTGATCTTACTGACAGCTACATTTATATCGCGATCCCGGCATAGTATAGTAATATCATCCGCATATGCAATGACCTGGGGGTGTGTATACAAGTCTGTTGGTACCTGCTCGTTGGTGCCCCTGCTTCTACTGAACCCAGCAGACGTTTGAGTGTACACAGGGAACGTTCGAGCGATATAGCGTGCACAACTATATCGCGAATGTATCCCGCACATTGCATAAAGGTGTCGCCGTCCGGCACACCAAGGCCTCTGGTCCATAACACCTTAGGATCCGTACCTAGGGAGTTCATGGAGTCTTTGGTCACAAGCCACAGTTTCGCCACCCTGAACTGTCGATCGCTGTCGAGTGATATCCAAAAAACTGCGCTATCCAGACTTCTGAGCTATTTCCATGCACCGTTTGCTGCTTTGAAGGAAACCCGCCTCAAGGATAGACCCGTCATCAGCGTCGGAGAGTACACCATCTACTGCGGTGACGCTGACGATAGGAGAGTGGGAGGCTGTGCAATAGCTGTAAGGAAGGATTTCAATGGTATGGTCAAGGAGTTTGGCTCAACGTCGTGTCGGAATGCATTCGTACGACTGTGGGATCACAGAGGATTCAATCTGTGGATAGTGAGTGCTCATGCGCCCACTGAAACCGCCGAAGGCAATTCGAAGGATGCGTTTCATGAGGAACTAAATACGTTGCTGGCCAGGATACCTTGTCAACATGCTGTTGTCGTGGGGATTGACGCAAATGCGAAGATGGGACTTGATCAGGAATCCGAAGTACTCGGTAAATGGTTCTACCCAGTGGAGCAAACATCGGACAATGGCTACCGCCTTGTCGACTTTTGTGAGCGCAGTGGTCTGATTATTGCATCGACGCTCAAGAGGAATCATCGCCGCCATCAGCTTACGTGGCAGGGACCAACCCAGCTATCTCCAGAAGAGCAGCGGAAGCGGAAGATGACAACTTTGAAACTACAGCTTGACTATGTCCTAACGAGGAATATTCCAGTATCGGACATTCGAAGATCTAGAGCTGTGTGGGATGTCGCATTCGATTCGGATCACCGTCCTGTTCTGTTGAACTTCACTGCGAGGATTCATAAGAGGAAGCGAGGGGCTCAGCCTCTCCAGAGGATTGACATGACTAGTCTCAGAGATGAAGAGTGCAGAAGGAATTTTCGACAATGCGTTTCTATTCACATCGGAGTACGGACTAAGAAAAAATTTTGATTCTCTTGTCAAGTGCATCCAGGACGCTTCGAAGGAGGCACTCCCGGTTGTACAGCCTAAGAAGAAGTTCGCCTACGTCTCAGAAGAAACAACTTCTACCTACAACAGAGTATGTGCTCTCCGAACTGCAGGAAACTCCGTGGAGGAGAAGCGTCTGAGGAGGAAGTTGCGTCGGCAGCTTCAAAGTGACCGCGAGCGAGAGTGGACGTGTAGAGCTAAGGAGTTCGAGAAGACTTGGGAGGAGAAGAATCCGAAGAAAGCCTACACGTTGCTGCGACAGTATAGCGGGAAGATGAAGAGATGTTCTCCTGTCTTGAACACTACCAATGGAGTTGCAGTTGGTGATGCGACGCTGCCAATATGGAAGGATTACTTCAGTTCACTACTGAATCGTCCAGCGCCATCAGTACCTGAGCTCCCGCATGTTCAGAGAGCACATTACGATGTCAGTGAGGAACCGCCGACTGAGTCTGAAGTTTTGGATTGTGTCCGGAAAATGAAGAATGGAAAGGCAGGTGGAGATGACAACATCACTGCTGAAATGCTGAAAGCTCTTCCTCCGTCTGGGATTCGTGAAATGACCAACACTATCCGTGCTATATGGATGAGCGAAAGGATACCCGATTCGTGGAGACATGCGATCATCGTACCTCTTCACAAGAAGCTATCCGTCACGGATCCTAAGAACTACAGAGGAATCTCTCTACTTCGTGTCATGTACAAGGTTTTAGAACGTATCATTCTCGAGCGACTTATCAAACATCGTGAAAGAACGACCAGAGATGAGCAAGCCGGTTTTCGACCTGGAAGATCGACCATAGACCAAGTGTTCGTCGTGAGAAGAGTAATTGAATCGTGGCAGCGGTATTCGAAGCCATTACAGCTTGCTTTTTTGGACTTTGAAGCCGCGTTCGACTCTCCTCATCGTGATCGGTTGCTCAATGCTCTGCGAGCAGATGGAGTCCCGGAAAAGTATGTTCGGTTAATCGAGGACATGAACAAAGGAACAACAGCAGCAGTTCGTACACCTGTCGGATTTACGTCAGCTTTCGAGGTGAAAACCGGAGTAAGGCAAGGAGCCGTTGCAGGACCTTTTCTTTTCAACTTCGCCGTTGATGACATCATGCGTAGAGTTGCAGAACAGTTTCCTGCGGATGTGATCCTAACACCATCAGGACGCTCCCTTGTCGACCTGGAGTACGCCGACGACATCGTGTTATTCGCTGAAAACAACGCAAAACTGCAAAGGATTGTGAACCTCGTTTCGAAGTATGCCGCAGCCTATGGACTTCGTCTTTGTCCCGACAAATGCAAGCAGATGTGGGTCTCTCAGAGGCCTTCAACGGGAGTTTGTGTGGACGGACAACATATCGAACTGGTGGACGATTTCTGTTATTTGGGCTGTTTGCTGAAGAACGATGGTAGTTATGCAGCGGATATTCGACAACGATGTGCGAAAGCTACGTCTGCATTTAATTCTCTAACCAAGTGTTTGTGGTCTACCACCATCGCGAAGGAAGTCAAGTTGCGCGTCTACCTATCCGCTATTCGCCCTATCATGATGTACGGATCGGAGACGTGGGCAGCACCGAAGACGCAGATGGAAAGGTTGGATTGCACGGAGAGGAAGCTTTTTAGGCGTTTGCTTGGATATTTCTGGCCGCGTGTATGCCATAACGAAGACCTTTACAAGGAAATCGACGCAGTACATAAACGCTTGACACGAGGGAGGTGCCACCATCTCCTAACGCCATCTCAAGCAGCAATGGAAAGTCGACTTCGACTGCTCGGGCGTATACTAAGAAGAACGCCGGATCGTCTCGTACAACACGCTTTAAGAATGCTTCCAAATACTGTCTGGAAACGGCCACCTGGGCGTAGGCGAAAGTTCTGGACGGATGTGGTTAAAGAGGATCTGAAGTCACTCGGCATTGAAAGACAGTTCAGGCGCGATGTTTCGTTTCGCAGGTAATGGAATAGTGACAGCTGGATGTAATGTGTTCGAATTGTGGCTGAAGACCGTGAAAAATGGACACGGCTGACTACTAGGACGGCACACCTCGGTGAAGATGCGGAGTGACCGCGTCAGGCGAAAGCCAGCCGATTAAGTCAAGTAAGTCAAATGCAACGACCTTGATGTCTTGGGATGGAACGGGTAGATCTTCAATATACAGACTAGAGAGAGCAGGCGATAGAACTCCTCCTTGAGGTACGCCGGCGGCAATTAGGATGCTATTGGAGGCGTGCCCTTGAAATAACACATTTTCCCGACGTCCTTTGGTGAATGCGGTTATCCACCGCTTCTGCCAGGGCGGAATGGTAGACCTTAACAGGCTCTCCGACAAAATGCCCAAGTTTGCAGTGTCAAAAGCCTTCGTTAGGTCGAAGGCTACACCTATGGTTCGCTGAGGTTTCTTGGCATCGAAGCCGTCCAAAACATAGCTCACAATTTCCAGCAGGGCCGTAGTGGTGGAATGTAGCTTACGGAAACCATATTGATGCTTTTGTTTGCTATTATGTTCGGCAAGCTCCTCCACAGCCAATTTTTCTGCAACTTTGGCAATAGGTGAGAGAAGACTGATTGGCCTGTAACCTTTTGCCGTGGATGGTGATTTACCCGGCTTCGCCAATGGGATGACGCGTGCTACTTTCCAATCTTGAGGTAATGTATAGGTGCGAAACGATGTATTAATGACTTCAGCGAGCAGGGGTAGTAGTTCACTTGGCAGTCTCTTTAGAACTGCTGGGCTTAAACCATCTGGCCCTACTGCCTTCGAATTACTCATTTCCTTGATCACCTTCTCGACCGGAGCGGACGTGACTGCTTCATCTACATCCATGAGTGGTAATTTACAGAGTTCCCGTACAGTTATTCTATTCTGCTTTTCTCTTTTTGTTCTAGTGATGAAAAAATGCTTCCCAAGAGCATTTGCGGCCTCTTTCCCTGACTTGAAGACTCCGCCGTCGAATTCAATCGTGGAATTATTGGTGGACGTGTACTTTCCAGAGATCCTTTTCGAAGCCTTCCACGTTGCTGCAGCATCACTCCTGAAGTTCATCTCCGCAGTGAACTTTTCCCAAGATTCCTTCTTGTGCCTGTCAAGGTCCATCCTGATCTCATTATCCAGCTCGGCAATGTCTGGGTCAAGATGATCAGCAGCTCTCTTTGCGTCCCTTGTCCTTATCTTCTGCAGTGTCTCCCTGGTGACATTGGGTAAGAAGGTCTTGACACGACCTTCAGCGGTCGCAGCTTTCATCGCCTTCCGGATGGCATCAGAGAGGTGGCGCTCCTTCTGATGTACATTGCCATTCCACGGATATTCGGCCGCTTGGCGGAGTGCAACCTCCCTGAACAGGCTCCAGTCTGCGAGGCCTGAATTGAGATAAAAACGATGACGAACACCTGTATAGGGAGCAAGAGAGTTAGAGAGATCGATATTGACAAAGACCGGAACGTGATCACTGGAAAGAGTTGTGGATGTAGACCATGAGCAGGCATTAGAGAGATTAGAAGAGACGAGGGAGATGTCTGGGCTGGAAGATCGGCCGTTGGCCGGGAGACGAGTAGGCTGATCATAGTTTAGAATAACCAGATCGCACTCCTCCGCCCATTCTTCGTCATTTCCTCTAGCATCAGAGTCAAGCGACGAGCAGAACGTGTGAGCATTGAAGTCACCCGCAAAGACAATTGAGGGAGATAGAGAGCAGTCATACAGCTGATTGAGAAGTGGGACAGGGTTGTAAGTTGATGGGCAGGATGTGGAGGGAGGAATGTATATATTGAAAAGAAAAAGTGAAGTTTTTAGAGGTAGATGGATGGGGATGTACTCGAGAGTGCCATCCACTGGAGTGTTTGGAATGATGTGAGAGGGAAGAGAGGACAGAGCAAAAGTAGAGACTTCGCCTCCCTGAGATGACTCAGGAGTATGATAAGCCGTATAGCCCGGGATGTTTGGATGTCGAGAGGTAGCAGAGGGAGAGAGTTTGATTTCCTGGTGACGACATCAAATTTCGCTTCGCCCTCATACGTGGCTCCGCCCACTTACTTCGCTCCGCCTACTCAGCTGCAATATCATCCAGCGATTCAATTGGGCAAGCTTACGCTTGA